>BLAL01000205.1:0-332443 GCA_015698045.1 Rhizophagus clarus | reverse complement strand
CCCTAACCCTAACCCTAACCCTAACCCTAACCCTAACCCTAACCTACCCTAACCCTAACCCTAACCCTAACCCTAACCCTAACCCTAACCTAACCCTAACCCTAACCCTAACCCTAACCCTAACCCTAACCCTAACCCTAACCCTAACCCTACCCTAACCCTAACCCTAACCCTAACCCTAACCCTAACCCTAACCCTAACCCTAACCCTAACCCTAACCCTAACCCTAACCCTAACCCTAACCCTAACCTAACCCTAACCCTAACCCTAACCCTAACCCTAACCCTAACCCTAACCCTAACCCTAACCCTAACCCTAACCCTAACCCTACCCTAACCTAACCTAACCCTAACCCTAACCCTAACCCTAACCTAACCCTAACCCTAACCCTAATCCTAACCCTAACCTAACCCTAAGTCCTAACCCTAACCTAACCCTAAGCGGATGGTTACACAACCCTAACCCTAAGCCAATCATATTCTGAGTCTGCGGTCACGTGACCCGACTGTAACCCTAAGGGATGGTGTGTTGTGAGCGTCAATTGATTTGACGCGGGGTAACGAATTTGGTAACAACCCTGACGGAAAACTCTTGATTGGTTGTCTAATGACTGACGCAACCCTTGGGGAGCGTCAATGTCAACCCTCGGCCCACGTTTCTGATTGAGTCACGTGACCCAAAGTTGATGCCGGTTGTGTCACCCCAAAGTGGCGCAGCCGGCTAAACTTTGGCCCGAGCCGGCCGGATAATTAATTTTCCGACGGATAAATATTTATCCGTTCCGAATTCTTCAGATTTTTTGCTGTGGCGCAGCAACCAATCAGAAGTTTATCCGATGAGATCACGTGCGGCGCAGTGCGCAGTAAGTCACGTGATTACCAATTTTTCGTAAAAAATTCTAAGTCTTTTTACTGCGCCGCAGTAATTAGGTTAAACGTTAATCCTGATTAACAACCCTAATGGACGCACAAGGAGATTTAGTCAAGTGGCACCCATATGGTTGCCCCTTGTTTCAAATTAAATTAAGGAGTTAATTTTCATGGTTTGAGACGTTAGTCCTCCTTTTTTAATTTATTGGGTACTACCGCATGGAATTTTTTAATTCGAAAATTCTTATTTTAGTTTCCACATGCTACCGCATGTGGAAATAAAATAAAAATTTGTCTCATAAAAAATTCATGAGATTGGTTCATCAATTGATTGGTGAAACTCATATGAGTAAACATACGGTTTGGAAAACGAGAATGTTAATTTATTTTTTCATTCTTAATTCATTTTAAATGAAACATGCGTACATGTTGTTTTCCATGTAAAGGGAATAAGTAGTTAATCGTTTAGCATAATTTTGCTTACATAAGATGTATTGGAGTTGTATTTAAAGGCCCAGTTATCCGACCATAAGGCGACGTCTTCTTTGCTTTTGTTAATTCAGAACCAACGACGTCGTCGGTCCAGAATAACTCTTTACTTACACTTACTCCTAATATAACATTGACCCTAACCTCAATCTTACATCTTACATTACTATTTTAAAATGAGCGGTAATCAAGGTCAAGGACACAGTTATCCCAGCGGCTCTGCCTCTCAACCCATTTCTGCTCCAACGGGTTTAAATATGACGGATATGCTTGCATTCAATCCGCACCACCCGTTAAATCAACAGCAGCTCCCCCCTGCTAATAATCCTCCCCCTACCAATACTGATAATAATAATAATCAAGGTGGTGGTGATGATGATGAAATGGAAGGCCTAGCTGATCATCTAGATGCCGCAATTGACCTAACCTCTCCGGACTATCTCAATCTAGCGAATGTGTTCGGTAAAGTACATGAACTTGCATGTACCAGAGCTATGAAAACCCGCGTCAAAAACTTAGTAAGTAAGCTCGCCCGCTTACAGAAACGTTTAATTTTTTTATCGTCCATGGCTTCCATGGAAGGTGTTGATCAAGAAGGTGGTGACGATGCTGCCGCCGCTATTTTCAACATGCCTAATGTTGGCCGTCGCAAGTACAAAATTGGGGAAATCAGAAAAAACTTTCAGTTCCGTTTGGTCGACGTTCCGTCGGTGAGAAAAAATACATTGGAAGTCCTCCAAACGAATATTGCGCTTGTGACCTGGAGTGCCCTCTATCAAGACTGCAACTCCGATATCACCGATACTACAGCCGCTATTACTGCGTGCCCTGGTAAGCTCAACAAAGAGCTAGAAGATGCTGCCGTTGCAGCGTTAAATTCGTCATTATTAAATGACACCGAAAAAAATAAGCTTACCCTGTGGTGGGTGTATCTAAAACAATTTAATAATAGATTGTTTAACTTGCATGTTACTAAGTGCAAAACCGGAATGGTGAGTACTAATCGTAATAATTGTAACAATCTGATTATAGAAGTATTAACGAATTGCGTTCGTAATTCGAGTTTAGTTATGATGACTAATCCTTCTACCATTTTAGATCAATCCCCCCACGAGCAAATCAGCCAAGGAACAAACTCATGTCAAGCTGAACACTCGAAAACGCAAGGATCCCCCAAGCAACGCCGTCAAAAAAGGCGCCGCACCGTCAAAAAGACGAAAGGGAAAGAAGGGACAGGCCATCGCCAGCAAGACGAAGGCTCCTGCCAAAAAAGCAGGACCAAAACCAAAAGGCCCCAAACCGGGCAAAAAAAGGTATTTGTTAACACTTTCTTACCAGAAAGAAATATCACTATCCCTTCGTATGTTTTTCGCACTTTAAACTTGGGTGCTAACTTCCAATTATGTTCGATTCCGTCGTTTCAGACCATTCAAAAAGGGTGGGAAACCTCGGCCAGGCAAATCCAGGAAGCAATCAACAAAAGGGAAGAACAAGGCTTAATTAGTAGTAATTTAGCCTATATTAATAACTTAATGAATGCATTAAATGATCAACGTTTCTGTAATGTTAAATTTATTAATAAAGTTACCCATAATAAAGCGTTGCGTAAAGCCGCTAATATAAATCTGTCTTTACAACGTGTATATGATTTTATTCGTGACAATAAACTTCTTGTAATTCTTGCGGATAAAAACCTTGGTTTAACGATTGTTGACAAGGATTGGTATCATGAACACATGCAAAAACATATTACTAACACTTCATATTTTGAAGAACTGGACATCAATGATACTACTGCTGGTGTGGTACGTATTGTCGATGGTGACCTCGATTGGAAACCTTTTTTTACTAAATGGGAGTACAATTTAAGAAAACTTGTGAAAGAGCGTTACGGTAAGGCCCAAGCTGGGCGTGATTTTATGGACGCTTATTTCGACTGGGATGCTGCTGTTTTCCCGCAACCTTATGGTCTCATTAAATTGCATAAGCAACCACCTAAGTTACGATACATAACGCCGGTGGTGGGATGGATGAATAAGAAAGTTGCGGTATATGTTGTTGGTTTCTTACAACCATATGTTGAAAAATGTAAATGGATCCTAGCTTCTTCGACACAACTTATCAATCTTGTTGAGGCTGACATAAGTAACCGCCTCTTGGTCTCTCAAAACAAGTCGTTGTGGGTCGGTACCTTTGATGTACAAGATATGTACAATCAAATCGACTATCGCGAAGCCTTACAGATTATTTATGACTTTGCAAAAGAAGAAGGATGGGTGGACTCCAAAAACAAGAAACACTGGAACTTCGTGTTAAATCTTGTACATTGGGTTTGTCAGACCGCATATATTACTTATGACGGACATTTCTACAAACAAATCAGAGGATTACCAATGGGATCTCCCCTATCGCCAGTTATTGCCAACCTTTTTATGGCAGGAGTTGAGGATAAAGCAACCAAAGCTCTTGAGTCGTACTATGAGACTGTTAGTACCACTTTGGCTTATTATCGATATTTAGATGATATTATTATCATCGCGACCAGTCACACGGTACGTATCGATGACTCCGAGGGCTGCTCCCCCCTAGAAGAAGATGCTGGTGCCTTGTTATGTGAAATTTCTAAGGCCGTTGTCGAAAGCTCAATTGCTTTTGACTATACAGGGGACGCTTGGAGAAATGGAGAAAGCGTTGAATATTTGGACCTTCGCCTAATGGTTAATAGCCGTAATGGGAAGAAATGGCTCACTACGTCTGTATTTGATAAGCCAACTAACCTTCACATTTATACGGACCCCTCCACTTGGTATCCTATGTCTTATGTCTACAATTGGATACAAGGCGAAAATATTCGTTACATCCGCAACTCGAGCTCACCACAGGTTTACCGTGAGTCTTTGGACCTCTTTAAGGAGTTTCTCTTCAGACGAAACTTTTTAGACAGAAAAATAGAGGCCCAGTTGCAGCTGAATTCGTGGGCGGATAGACAAGCTCTTCTCCGTGGTGAGAAACCACACAAAGACCGTAAAGGTAAGGGTAAGGATACTCGACAAAATACTTATGTTCTCATTGACAACAGTGGATGTCGAGATGTTATCACGTCGTCTGTTAAGGCTATCGATAACATCGCTCGAGAGTTCGTTCCTGAATTGGACCTTCGCTTTGCCCCAGTGGTGAAGAAAGGTAAGAACATTTTGTCTGTAATGAACACTTTGCGCAAACATTAAAACTGGGTAAAGTTTTAGCTTGGAGTCGCCAGGGTGCTTGATCACCTTCACATGTTTTCCGACCTCTGTGATGTGTTAGATCGCGAGGCGACAAAAAGTATTTTTATTATTTTTAGAGCGCACTACTTATGTTACTAGGATGGCATGAATCGGCCGGAGTGTGAGGGATCCCGACTGGCTCGGGTGATCCACCTCCGGACCCGAGCCTAACCCTAGCCCTAACCCTAATCCTAACCCTAATCCTAACCCTAACCTAACCCTAAGTCCTAACCCTAACCTAATCCTAAGCGGATGGTTACACAACCCTAACCCTAAGCCAATCATATTCTGAGTCTGCGGTCACGTGACCCGACTGTAACCCTAAGGGATGGTGTGTTGTGAGCGTCAATTGACTTGACGCGGGGTAACGAATTTGGTAACAACCCTGACGGAAAAACTCTTGATTGGTTGTCTAATGACTGACGCAACCCTTGGGGAGCGTCAATGTCAACCCTCAGCCCACGTTTCTGATTGAGTCACGTGACCCAAAGTTGATGCCGGTTGTGTCACCCCAAAGTGGCGCAGCCGGCTAAACTTTGGCCCGAGCCGGCCGGATAATTAATTTTCCGACGGATAAATATTTATCCGTTCCGAATTCTTCAGATTTTTTGCTGTGGCGCAGCAACCAATCAGAAGTTTATCCGATGAGATCACGTGCGGCGCAGTGCGCAGTAAGTCACGTGATTACCAATTTTTCGTAAAAAATTCTAAGTCTTTTTACTGCGCCGCAGTAATTAGGTTAAACGTTAATCCTGATTAACAACCCTAATGGACGCACAAGGAGATTTAGTCAAGTGGCACCCATATGGTTGCCCCTTGTTTCAAATTAAATTAAGGAGTTAATTTTCATGGTTTGAGACGTTAGTCCTCCTTTTTTAATTTATTGGGTACTACCGCATGGAATTTTTTAATTCGAAAATTCTTA
The DNA here is from genome assembly GCA_015698045.1 of Rhizophagus clarus. NCBI lineage: Eukaryota > Fungi > Glomeromycota > Glomeromycetes > Glomerales > Glomeraceae > Rhizophagus > Rhizophagus clarus. The sequence goes on along the minus strand of BLAL01000205.1, from coordinate 326,894 downwards.
TTTTAGTTTCCACATGCTACCGCATGTGGAAATAAAATAAAAATTTGTCTCATAAAAAATTCATGAGATTGGTTCATCAATTGATTGGTGAAACTCATATGAGTAAACATACGGTTTGGAAAACGAGAATGTTAATTTATTTTTTCATTCTTAATTCATTTTAAATGAAACATGCGTACATGTTGTTTTCCATGTAAAGGGAATAAGTAGTTAATCGTTTAGCATAATTTTGCTTACATAAGATGTATTGGAGTTGTATTTAAAGGCCCAGTTATCCGACCATAAGGCGACGTCTTCTTTGCTTTTGTTAATTCAGAACCAACGACGTCGTCGGTCCAGAATAACTCTTTACTTACACTTACTCCTAATATAACATTGACCCTAACCCTAACCCTAACCCTAACCCTAACCCTAACCCTAACCCTAACCCTAACCCTAACCCTAACCCTAACCCTAACCCTAACCCTAACCCTAACCCTAACCCTAACCCTAACCCTAACCCTAACCCTAACCCTAACCTAACCCTAACCCTAACCCTAACCCTAACCCTAACCCTAACCCTAACCCTAACCTAACCCTAACCCTAACCCTAACCCTAACCCTAACCCTAACCCTAACCCTAACCCTAACCCTAACCCTAACCCTAACCCTAACCCTAACCCTAACCCTAACCCTAACCCTAACCCTAACCCTAACCCTAACCCTAACCCTAACCCTAACCCTAACCCTAACCCTAACCCTAACCCTAACCCTAACCCTAACCCTAACCCTAACCCTAACCCTAACCCTAACCCTAACCCTAGAAGTTTCTTCATTCAAATTTTCATCAATATCACACTATCTCAAAATCATCTTCATCTTTTTTTTCATTAATTTTCAATATGACTCACACTAACACGTATGTTGCTCATCAAAAACTTCACAATTCACACATCTCTCAAAACCAAAATAACAAAAAAAAACATAATAAACCAAATAAAGCCATCAAAAGAAAACATTTCTAAAAAAAAGCATTAATTATCCTCAAAAAAATAAAAACTTTCTATACCTCAACAAGCTTTAAAAATTACTAAAAAACTTTTTATAACAGAAAAAGAAGAAGTAAAAAAATTACAACAAAAAATAAATCAGAAAAATAAGAAACTTAACCATTATAAGAAATTAGCAGGATTTAATAAAGATTTACGAGAACAAGTATTTTTATTAACTAAGGATAAGGAGAGATATAAAAGGAAAAAGGAAGGTTAAAAGATACGACATGAGAAAGAACATAAAAGGGCTAATGAAGCAAAAAAAACTATTTCCAATTATAAAACATATATGAGAAAAAATAATTTAAATCCACCATCTACTATTTAGATTTTTCTTCTTTTCTTTTTCCTAATAAATTTTTATAAAATTTTCTATTTTCTATTAAATTATTTTGAAGAATTAAGTCACGTATTTTTACTGATCATTTGTAAAACTAAAATTAACACTAAATTAAATTTGGATCTACCATCATTACTAATTTCTATTTTTGTAAATCGTCTTTATGTCAATTAATTAAATTAATTTAAACTCGACTTATTTAATCCAATCAATACATTTTCCAATAAATTGTGATGTGATTATAAAGAATTTTGATCCAATAATCCTTGCATTATTTCTCGTAACTATTTCACCTAACTTCTATTTATTTTTCTTGCTATTTACGCAGTAATATAAAAAGTACCAAGTATTTTAACTGGTTGATGTTCAAATATATCAAAAACATTTTCTGATATTCTCGTATAATTATTAGTTAATTTTTGCTTATATCTAAATTGTTGAGCTTTAGTTTCTAAACTATTTAATAATTTTCCAATATAATAAGCATTTATTAGTGAGTTTAATCGTTCTTTCAATTGAATTAATCGCTGTAATGCAGCATAAGCATTTTTAAATTGTTCGTCAAAAGGAGCAGTTTCATCATAAGGTGGTATTAAATCTCCATTTTCAAAAGGAAGTTCTAGTTGTAAATCTTGAGTTAAAAGGTCAATTAATCTATTATTGGGAGATTACATTCTTTTTGATCGTAATAAGGTTTTAGTAAACTTCCATTAAAAGGAGCTTTTAGGCCTTTTCCTTGCATATCCCTTATTTTATAGCTTTCATTTTGTAAAACCGCATGGATATAATAGGGTCCCTTCCATTTTTCATTTAATTTTTCAGACCATTGTTTCGCTTTTTCAGCCTTGTACAATAAAACTTTATCTCCTATTTGAAAAGATCTATGACGTTTAATTGCTGATCATGATGTAATTTCTGTTTGACTTGTTGCTGATCTATCCTTTGTCGGGTAGATTCTCTATCATGTGATAACTCATTAACTAATTTGTTGATCCTATCAGATAATTGTTTTTCATTTTGAGTAAGATTATCAATTGGCAACTTTGCTTTACGACTATATGTTAAATAAAAAGGAGATATTTTGGTTGTGGATTGTTTACTTGTACGATAAGCAAATAAAACTGGTTGAATAAACTGATCCCACTGTTCTATTTGTTTGACTAATTTAGCTAAAGATTCACATAAAGTTCTATTAAATCTTTCTACTAGTCCATTGGTTTGGGGATGGTATGGTGTTGATAATAAATGCTTAATTTCAAATCTTTTGGTTAAACGATCAATAATTTGATTATTAAAATGAGTTCCTCGATCTGTCAGTATTTTCTAAGAGCAACCATATCGGCATATAATGTCTTCATATATAAATTTCTCAGTTTCTTCTGCTGTAGCTCTAGGTACTACTTTTGCTTCAGGCCATTTAGTCAGGTAATCCATAGCAACTATAATATATTTTTTTCATTAGAAGTCTTTGGTAAAGGTTTTACAAAATCTATTCCTATTTGATAAAAAGCTGAATGTACAGGTATTAGATGTAGTAATTGATGAGTTTGAGGTTTTCCTCTTCTTTGACATGAGTCACAATTTTTAACATATTCTCTAATATTTTCATACATCTGCGGCCAGTAATATCTAGTACGAATTTTGTTGAACATAATTTCAGTTCTAAAGTGTCCAGAAGTAGAATCATTATGTACCATGTAAAAGATTGGTTCCATTTCATGTATTCTAATTACTCTTAATAAATTTTCTTCTTTCTGTTTGTCTTTTTTATATAAATAATTGTTTTTGATAATAAAAGAAGTACAAAAGTTTTTGAATTGTTTGAAAAGTTGTTGAGTATTTAAATCTGATGGTAGTTGTTGAGTAGTTAAATATTGAAAAATTCTATTATATTGAGTTGTATCATTGTTATAAAATTAATAAAATAAAATATTAGGCTGTCTGTCACAATGCAGGCACTTTTCGCTTTCACCTTTTAATAAATTTGATATTTGTTAAGGATTTAATCTAAGGAAGCTACAAATGGCTCAGTAGAGATGGTATAAGAGGGTAATCCATAGGAAAGTCATAAGAAGCATTTTAAATAATAAACAAGGTTGGTTTGTTTCACTCCTTCAGGTTCCTCCTACCAAGGTTGGTTTACCAAAAATTCTGGCTTCATATCAGATCATATTTTCCCTAAAGTAAATCCAATAATACAATCATGAAGGATAGTTCCATATGGGAGATTTTTTTTGCACATTGTACAATAAGTATGAATATGATGATTTTCTATGTCACATTCAAAGGTGCATCTACTTCCTCCTCTATTGATAGGTTGACCAGCAATTACTTGCTTTATTTGAATAAACTCTTGGAATAATTCCTGTAATTCTTCTTTTGAAAAATAATATGCAGAAGTTTGAACTCCTTCTATATCATCATTCAAGATTAAAATGTCTTGACCTTCTTCTAGCCATTCTTCCTGATAGTTTGGATGATCCTCTTGGTCATGCATTTGCTGGTAGTATTCTTGCCAATCTCTTTCATAGTCTGATCCTAAAGTGCTATTATCATTTCCCCAACATATACATTGAATTTTTTCATAGTTTTCACATGGTTGAGGATAAATAATTTCATATATTTCTGCTACTAGTTTGGTAGTAGTGTCTTCTTCAGAGTCTGCTTCATAATCTTCCTCTTCTATGGAGGTTAAAGTTATTGAAGCAGATAAAGTATGCTTGATAGGTCCAGGATAAGTTTTTAATTCTATTAGGAAACAGAATGTTTTTTCAGGAGTTCTAGATAATGCATCAGCATTGCCATTAAGTTTTCCTGGTCTGTGTTTGATCTCAAAGTCATACTGCTGTAATTCCATTACCCAGCGGGCTCTTCTTCCTTTTGGCATCTTGGAAGTCTTTAACCATTTAAGGGCAGAGTGGTCAGTAATGATGATGAATGATCTTAATCCTAAGTAATGTTGAAAATGTTTTATGGCCCATACTACAGCCAAACACTCTTGGTCTGTTACAGAGTAGTTCTTTTCTGCTGGATTAAGGCTTCTGCTTGCATAGGCAATTACATGTTCTTTACCATCTTCCTTTATTTGAGATAATACAGCACCTAATCCAATTCCAGAGGCGTCAGTATAGATAATGAAGGGTTTGTCAAAATCTGGATAACTTAATACAGGGGCTTTAATTAGCATCTCCTTTAGTCTGTCAAAGGCTTGCTGTTACTTTTCCTCCCAGTTGAAAGGAGCATCTTTCTTTAACAAAGTGAGCATCGGTCTTGCAATTCTGGAGAAATCCTTAATAAATTTCCTATAATAAGAGAATAGTCCAAGAGCAGCTCTTAATTGAGTAAGATTTGTTGGTACTGGATAATTCTTGACTTTGTCAATCTTTTCTGGGTCTGGTTTGATTCCATCTCTTCCTACTACATGTTCTAGGAAGTGTATATTAGGTAATGCAAAATAGCATTTCTTTAATTTTATTTTTAGGTTGGAATTTCTGAGCGCTTGAAAAACTTGAGCTATATGATCCATGTGTTGCTCAAAGGTTCCTTTAGTGTAGATGATTATATCATCCAGATACACGGCTACAAAGTCATTCAAAAATTCTTGCAGCACTCTATTCATTAATCTTTGGAATGTTCCAGGAGCATAGCTTAACCCAAAAGATATGACTAGGAATTCATACAATCCAAAGGGAGTTACAAAGGCAGTCTTTTCTATATCAGCTTCGTCCATGGCTACTTGTCAATAACCACTGGCAAGATCCAAGGTAGTGAACCATTTGGCTTGTCCAAAACTTTCCAACAGGTCATCAATTCTAGAGAGTGGGTAGGCATCTGCTTTTGTAATAGCATTTAGTTTTCTATAATCAATGCAGATTCGCTTATCTCCTCCTTTTTTATCCACAATTACAACAGGTGAAGCCCAGGGGCTACATGATTTTCTAATGATTCCATTTTCTTCCATTTTTACAATTTCTTCCTTTAGAAATTCTTTATTTTTAGGGTTAATTCTGTAGGATGCTTGAGAAATGGGTCGTGCATCTCCAATATAAATTTTGTGTTTTATGAGATTTGTTCTACCAATTTCAGTCTGACTTTTGGCACAAATATCTATGAAGGATGTAAGCAAATTGTTGAATAATTATTGCTGGTGCACATCCAAATGTCCAAGGTTAAGTTTATGAGGCTCTTCTTGGGTGGCAGTGACGGCTAAATAAATGGCTGGATTTTCATCCTCACTTTCTTTTATCTTTTCCTCAGATTCTTTATATGAGGTATGATTAGTCCAAGGATTAAATTCTAGGTTAGATATATCAGAAAAATCATCAGATAAATCTGAAAGATAAAGAGGAGGACTCCTTTATTTCTTCCTCTTTATATTCTTCACTATCAGTTTCCTCTTTATCATAGGACTCAGCAGATCGTCCTCTAGTGCATTGCATAGGAACAGTAATTCGTTTCTTTCTTCACAAGATAGTCAGTGTACCTTCTTTCCAATCCAAATTGGCTTTGATCTTTTTAAGTCAATCATTTCCAAGAATAAAAACTTCATCTGTAGAATCCAATACTTAAATGTTGAGGTTGATGAGATGAGATTTTACTTCTATAGGAAAATCTTTTACTTCTTCTACATCAGGAAATTTTATAGGGCGAAAAATTGCGTAAGTTTACAATTTTGTAAGTTTACGAAAGTTTATGGCATAATATTTCAAAAAATTTCGAAATATTACATAAGTTTACAATTTCGTAAGATTTATGTGATATTACGGTCAAAATATTACGCAAGTTTTCAATATCGTAAGATTTACGCAATATTATGGTCAAAATATTCTGCAAATTTACGAAACTGTAAACCTGCGTAATATTACGGTTAAAATATTTCAAAAATTTACGAGACTATAAACCTGCGTAATATTATGGTTAAAATATTTCAAAAATTTACAAGACTGTAAACCTGTGTAATATTACGGTTAAAATATTTTAAAAATTTACGAGACTGTAAACCTGCGTAATATTACAGTTAAAATATTTCAAAAATTTACGAGACTGTAAACCTGCATAATATTACGGTTAAAATATTTCGAAAATTTACGAGACTGTAAACCTGTGTAATATTACAGTTAAAATATTTCAAAAATTTACGAGATTGTAAACCTGCGTAATATTACGGTTAAAATATTTCAAAAATTTACAAGACTGTAAACCTGCGTAATATTACGGTTAAAATATTTTGAAAATTTAATATTACTATTCGATCGTTAAAGTTGCGTATGCAGTAGAACATATACAAAGGGCATGTGATACTATTGAATAATCAAAAATAATATAAACACCTTTTCTTTTATATAAACACCTTTTTTTTAAGTTTGGGAAAACAAATTTATTTTTATTTACGAATTTTTTATTATTTACAATTTTTATGTTAAAATTAAAGTAAATTCTAATTTTTATTATAACTTAATAAAAAAATACACATTTGATACTTGTTTGCTACTATTTTATAAAATAGTATCCAGGCTATACGGCGTGGACGTCAGTATCAGTCACAGCCCAAAAAAAACATGAGTCTCCAGCCGATATTTGGTACAGACTGGGCCTAGCTACTCACTTAATAAAAAATAAAAAAATAAAAATAATTATCTTCAACGATACGTAGGTAAGTTTCTCCTTCTCCTACGATCATCACGCGTGATTAAAATTGATCAAATTTATCAAATTTAAAACATGAACGTAAATATTAATTATAAATTTTATTATAGTATAATTACCCGGCCTCTCCCAAAATCTTGTTCTAAATTTGCGATAATATCTTTGGCCAGTACGCGTCCACAGCCGCCACCCAGGGTTACCATTACGATAAAGGACATAGTTCTAAATATCAAAATCAGTTGAATATTCGATAAATACATTTAATTTATATGAATGTAATTTTATTTATTTACTTACATGGTAATCTCTGACGAGGTTCCTCCACTTTTGGCTGCACTGTTGCCTAGAAATCCTCGTTCGAAATATTCTATTTATTCTGATTCAATTAAATGGATTGGTTAATTTGAATTTAAATTCTGTGCTACTTAATAACAGCTTTTGCAGGATGGGATGTCAATTTTTATAGTGGGCGTGTTATCTGTTATTATGTTAGCATAGTTGCTTCTACTTTGGTTGGAATATATCAAGGGGGAAGATCTAGGGAAATTTAGTGTAATGCGATTATTCTTTTAGATTAATTTTTGTTACTTTATTTTTACTTAGGAGACTATATAGCTTTATTTTTAGTTAATTTTATTTTATTTTGTTTTCTTTTTATTTGTTTTTATAAATTGTATCGATTAAATAATAATTAATAAAGATAATGGCGTTTGCCTTGAATTTAAATTCTTTCTTAAAGAAATTATAGATATTAGTCATATGAACCTATTAGCAACAGAGTCCCAAAAATCATAGCGGCTTCTACCATTAATATTGTGGTAGGCGCGGTTTCTGTCTCGGCATATGTCAACAAGTTCGTCCATCATAGCTCAGTTCCAATGGACGATATAGTGGGAACGACGTGAACGTATGTGGTGAGGCATTATTAGTTTAGATTTGATTTTTATAATTTGATTTTGGGATGAGTAAAAATTTAAAAGAAAGTCGTAAAATGTCACTTTAAATAAAATTTGAACAATACCTCTTTGGTTTGATTTTATTTCTCATTTCAATTAAAATTTAATTTATTACACTTTTCATCATTAAACATATTAATTAAATCTCATACAGATATGGATTATCTAAATATAAATATCATAATTAAATCAAAAAATAAAAAAAAATCTTAGTTTGATTTTAGTTTCATTTCAATTAAAAATAATTGAAAATCATATACATGTTTAATTGTTTTAAATATAAATATCAATATATCATATTTAAAAATAAAACAATTTATTATTAGCATATTCTATTGAATTTTAAATATTTCACATATATTTCTTAAAAAAATTAATTTTTTTTAATCAATTTAATTAAAAATAATTAAATATTTTGCGTATATTTCTTAAAAAAATCATAAAAAAAATCTTGTACATCGTACATACAATACTAAATATCATCCCCTTGTGATAAATAAAAAATTACGCAACACAAATTCAACACAAATTCAACACAAATTTAACAAATTTAACAAAATTTGGCCAAAATTAATAATTTTTTACCAGAATTATCAACACAAATTGAACACAAATTTCAGTCACGATTTATTTATGTCACACCCGCGTTGTTAATAATTAAATAAATAAATCTGCATTTTATTTATGATATGCAAAATGTGACCATAAATTCTTTTAAGGATATAATTTTATTAAAATAAATCAAAACTCCTATATCAAGTGACTAAAAAATATATTTATTTACGAAATATTCATTTTGTTTATCAAATTGGGGTACTATGTGAACAACACTATGTATAGACTCTATAGCTACAAAGTTATATAATTCTATCAATTTTAAGTGAGGACATCCATATAAATATGGGTTCCTTTTAGATTTAAAATAGTACCATTGAATTAATGCGAGATTTAGCGGTGGGTCTGTTAATACTTCTGCTAACAATAAGGCCTATAAATAATAAATATTTATTAATACTTTTATAATAAATTATTACATAAATTGGAAAAATACCTGTCCATAACAAAGTCCTTTGTCTGATATATAATCATTTGATTCTTCAGAATCCATTGAAATAGCTATGTCGCTAAACCATACTTTATTATGATACCTGTTTGTGGCACGCATTATGGCACCATTTTCCAGTGTTACTGATCCGTATATGTTTATTCAGGTTTCACCAATAATTGTGAAACCATCAAGTAAATCTAGATATGAATTCAGACAACTTATAAATCTAGCAAAACCAGTCTGCATTTTATTGTCTACAGAATCTTTTTTTTCATTAAAAAATGTATTTGCATCTTGTAAAGAGAATTCAAATAGTCTTGCAGAAAATTTACAAATGCGAGGTGTTTTTGCCGGATTCACTGAATGTTGAGACATTCTAATAGATATTGCTTGACGTTTTATCTATTAATTTAATTTCCATCTTAAGTTATATAATAAATATATATAATAAATAAATTTTCAAATACTTACAGTTCGTAAAAGCTGAGGTTCGACATCTTTTTTATTGCTAATTCGGTAGGGTATTTTAACGAAATATTTGTGAAGACTTTCGTAAGTTTCTGTAATATAGCCATTTATTGCGCCATAAGATCGTATTGAGTCAATAATATGATAAACCCATGAATGCAATTTAGGTAACTTTAAATTGGAAGGAGAAACAAATTTAAAAGCCTTGACAAACATCCGGGCCCATTTATGTATTGCATCCTAAAATTTAAATGTTAATTTAATTTATTTAATTTAAATTTTCAATTTTACTAAAATTTTAATACATACATTAAATTTCTCCAAGTCACTTTCACTAAATTCTTCATATCTACTTAAAATATACATTTCATTCCAATATTCGTACAATTTCGTAAAATCATCATTATTTACAAAATTATCTACTTCGTTATTATTTTCATCATATAAATTATCAATAACAAATATTATGACTTTCATCAAACTTCGATATTCACTAGCAGTTAATCTTGCAATTGACTGCAGTCCATTGGAAAAAATTTTAATGCCGGGAAAACGTGGAATTACTGCTAGATGGCGATCTATTTCTTCAACTAATTTATTACCATTAACATGTTGCGATTTTAAGATATCGCACGTGAAGATAATTTGATAACGAAATAATCCTAAATCTAAATGATGCATTCTGTCAGGAACAGTAGCCAAGTAGATATTTATATTCCTTGATAATATAAATATTTATAATTAATATATATATATGTTATTATAATTATTTCTACTTTTGCATACTTACGGTAAATCCCAAAAAAAATTATGTACAGATTCTATGCAAACAGATCTTTGTGTATCATTTTCAAAATGTTTACGTATTTCATCATAAGTTCTTAGTATTACATCGTTAACCGATAAGTCTATATTTGCAAGATTTTCCCTTTTAACTAAACAGGAGTGACATGAAAGGTTTGAATTGGAGGATTTATAAACTAAACAAAAACTTGTAGTCTCCGGCCAATCTGCAATAATAGTTGAAACTCTAGGATAAAACCAGGTATTTTCATTATTTATAAAAAGGTCTATACCATCTTTTAATAAAATAATTGGTTCTAGTAAATGACGTAAAGATTTATGAAAGGTATCACGAACCAGATCTTTATTTGCAGCTTCTAAAATTGGAAATATCCCAAAAGTTGCTTTGCATCCTGTTTATTACGACGCCATATTGGGATATTATCTAATGTAATATATATTGGATGCAATTGACTTTTTCCTAATGTATCTGTAGTTGTTGCATCTGAATATAAAATAATTGATAATAATTTGGAACCAGTAGGTAAGGATTCTTGCGTAGTTTTCCACCATTTTCCAGTGTTTTGTTCACTATAAATACTTTCTCTATTATACTATAAAATAATATAAATAAATTAAAATAAATATTATTTAGATTATTGAATTAACTAATATTTACTATTTACCTCATAGTTTTCGTAAGATAGCACAAAATTTTGTGTTATGTCAGGAACAGTTAAGATATTTTTGATGCACTGTATTAAGTTTTGATAATAAAGAAAATAATCTTTATCCTCATGTTTTGTTATAAGAACTTTACTAAATTCTAAATTAGAAAACTTCATATTATTCATAAATGCTCGTCCCTGTTCGATATTTTTTGGTAATGGTGATTCTGTAAGATTTGAATATTTATTAAAAAAACGTATTATTTCATTACCACCTTTATTGTTTATTTTATATTTTGTTACTAATAATATTAGATCTTTATAAGCATCATTAGGAAATTCTGTGCAAGTTTTGATATTGAGATTTTTGGGTTCTTCAAAAATTTCAGGCTCTTCAGATGAATCTAATATATTTTCAAAGTTACTATTTTCAAGGCTCATCTCTGATATTGCACTTCCAATACTGTCAAATGACATATTTTGTACATCATTATCATCATCCACCTAAAATTATAAACCAAATGAGTTAGTATAATTTGAGCTTTTTCTTGAGAGCTTTAAAAAGAATAATCTGAAATAACATAATTACCTCAACTTTATCATTTTCATATTCACTACTTAGATTACTTCTTGTATCCATTTCACTGCTATACTTTTCACTATCATTATTATCATCATCTTCTTCTACTTCTACTTCTACATTTTTTAAGCATTTTTGGACGTGTTGAGTATATGCAAAGCGTTAACTGAATATTCGCATACAAAGGAAGCATTTGAAACTCATGTTACTAAATTAACGTGTCAAATTTGATGAAAAGTATCAATTCACTATTCAATTTATATGAGATTTTATGTGCTAATAAAATTATATTTCATTGTAAAAATTTATGAATTAATTGAATGGATTACAATTAATTGAGTTATTTGAATAGATACGACTACGCAAATTTACGCATTAATGAATGGAACTGGCTGTAAGAATCTGGTGGCTAATATCGCAGAATCATTCGCAAATTTACGCATTATAGCAAAATTTAAAATATGCGAAACACTCAGCAATTTTGCTGCCAGGAATTTGCCGAGTTTGTGAGCTGGCAAATCTAAAAATAAATGTAACAAGTCTATGATATAACATATAAATATTGTTTATTATTTTGTTTACTATTTCAACTTGCCGGCAACCTGTCAACCCGCGAACCTGACAGCAAAAGTGCTGAATGTTTCGCATATTTTGAATTTGCTGTAACGGGCTGTAAGAATCCGGATGGCTAATACGGCTTATTCAATCGGCTAATCATCTGATAATCAGCCGCAAATTTATTGGCTTAACACATTTTACAATAATGAACGGATGATCAGCTACAAATTTATGCGATAATCAGTTATAAGCGTTCAAGATCACTATTAATCTGATCAGCCAAATGAGTTCACTGGCTGCAACTTTTTTTTGCCATGCATACAAAGCCCTAACATGTGTAACATCTTATTTTTTTATAAATGGGTGTTGATTAATACTTCGATTGTACTATATGCTTTTACGAGAGTTTTTTTAAAAATTCTCTCATGAAAGTGTTACAATTTTTTTTTCGTAATATCACGATGCAAAATTTTTGCATTAGTTCATTCATTTTTCGTAATATTTCACATTAGTTTATCCATTTTTCGCAATATTTCGCAAGTTTTTTTTCTTTTTTAGTATAGAATGGCGGAAATGACGTTATGACAGCTTGCCTCCTTTTTCTGAACATCTGGTTCATGTATTTCCCCTTTTTCGTATTTTTAGTTCCTCATTTTCAAATTTCTGGTTTATGTATTTTCCCTTTTTCGTATTTTTAGTTCCTCATTTTCAAATTTCTGGTTCATGTCTTTCCCCTTTTTCTCATATTTTTCTCCTTTCGTATTTCTAGTTCCTCTTCAAATTTCTAGTAATATCTTTTTCTCCTTATCGAGTTTAGTTCATATCTCCTCCCTCACATATTATCCCGATAGCTACAAAACGTGGTGAAAAATGAAATATTGATGATAATGAAAGAATCTCAAGACGTAATACTGAGAAGAGTAGTGAAGCCGAGAAACGAATAAGATTATTAGACGATAACGTTGAAGGTATATATGACATGATATGTATCATATTTTTTATAAGAAATTATATAATATATAGTAAATTATATTTTATTGTTAAAATTAATAAAAAATCAATAGAGAAACTATTAAGAACCAATTCGCAGATAATTTCTAAGCTTGAAGTTCTTATCACCGGACAAAAAAATCTCGAAACCCGTCTCTTGGGCATAGAAAAAAAGCTCAACGATGATAACAAAAATAATAATACAATAGATCCGGAGTATATGAAGGTAATAAAGATGAATATTATTTAATGTAAACCTGAAATGCTAACCTCGTTTGATTAGGAGTTCGTTAAGAAAGTGTCAAAAATTTTATTTGAAAATTTTATTTATCCTTCGCAAGACGAGTACAAACTCGCTACCGAAAAATATTTAAAAGACGAAAACCCAGAATTTATACGCCAGTTCAAAAAAAATCAATGGATTATTTTTTTCGAAAAAAAAATTGCCCCGACTATAAGTTAAAGCAATTATGAATTTTATTAAATTTCATACTAATATTTTTTTTTAATAGTTAGTACAACAACATAGAAGCATACGAGAAACGTTCACATCTAGAGTCAAAGATGTTATGTATTCTGTTTTTGAAGCGACTGGGCATAAATTACCGTCTATTAACACTCAGGTTAGTCCGTCAAAGATTCAGGAATGGAAGAGTAAGCCAGAGGTGAAAAGATGTTACAACAACCTATTTAAAAAGGTTAAAGATGGGCAACCTACGACATATATGTCGCTAAATCCCTCAAAAACCCAAATAGCTTATGCGATTAGCATATGTGAAACGTACTTAAATCCTAATAATCAAAACATTCAAATGAGCGAAAGTATAATGAAGTCGAAGATAATCAACAACTTAGTAAGTTTTTAATTTACAATTTGCAAAATGTGAATTATTTGAATTACAGTTTATTTATTTATTTATTTATTTTTAGCAAAAGTTGGAAAATAAGCATAAATTTATACATTCAGATGACGATTCTCATGATGGTAATGATGTAGATAATGGTGGTGATGAAGCAGCTGATGATAAAGCAGGTGCGGCTGATGATGGTGCGACTAATGATGGTAGGCCTAACGATAGTGCAGCCAACAATGGTGCGGCTAACGATAGCATAGCTGACGATGATATACTTTCTAGTGACTCTTATAACACGGAGGAGGAAGGTCAGTATGTAAATAGTTTATTAGAGAATTATGGGTTGCATAGGAAATAAATATTATTTTTTATATATATCACACGTAATAGCATTTTTTTTACCATAATAATATAGTTTTAATAAATAAAATGGTTATTAATTCTTAACAATACAAGTGTGACATAAATAAATCGTAGCTGAAATTTGTGTTCAATTTGTGTTGATAATTCTGGTAAAAAATTTGTTAATTTTGGCCAAATTTTGTTAAATTTATTGAATTTGTGTTGAATTTGTGTTGATAATTTTTAATTTATTACGAGGGGATGATATTTAGTAATTGTGCATATACAATTTCTGTAACAATGTACATGATTTTTTAAAATGCAGATTTCCGTAATTTTACGATATCGTATTTTCTGGCCAATCAAAATTAGGTTGATCCTTGCATGTGATTTAATCATTTAATCATGCACGCGTTTTTTGTCTTATTTATTTTTGTCTCTTATTTCTTTATTCTTTTGTTTAATATTTTTAATTTTTTGTCTCTTCTTTCTATTATTTCTTTAATTATATACAATATATTTACATATATTTCATAATTTATTGCTTTGCAGGTATAGAAATATTTGTTTATTAATACTAATTATTTTCATTTTTTTTTACCTCTTTGTTACTTTGTATCGTAATACTAACAATAATATCCATGTTTCCTTTATTCCTTTTTACTTGTACTTTAATACTAACGATACTAACAATACTAACAACATGTTTATTTTTTCCTTTCTCTTTATTTCTTTATTCTTTTGTTCAATTACTTTGCAGGTATAGAAATATTTATTTATTAATACTAATTATTTTAATATTAACGCGGTTTTTTTTACCTCTTTGTTACTTTGTATCGTAATACTAACAATAATATCCATGTTTCCTTTATTCCTTTTTACTTGTACTTTAATACTAACGATACTAACAATACTAACAACATGTTTATTTTTTCCTTTCTCTTTATTTCTTTATTCTTTTGTTCAATTACTTTGCAGGTATAGAAATATTTATTTATTAATACTAATTATTTTAATATTAATGCATTTTTTTTACCTCTTTGTTACTTTATATTGTAATACTAACAATACTATCTACGTTTCCTTTATTCCTTTTTACTTGTACTTTAATACTAACGATAATATCCATGTTTCTTTTACTCCTTTTACTGTTTCTTTAACTCTTTTTACCTTAATACTAACAATACTAACAATATTTCTTTTATCTTTATATCTAATACCAATGTTACTATAGCTGTTTCTCTTCTTTTTACATCTAATTGTATCGTTACTCTTTCTTTTTTTACTTTTATATATTCTGTATATAGTAATAAATACTTGTAATTTTTATAATTTAATTCATATTATATCTAATAAAATATATATTATATAAACTTATAGTATAAAAATGAATTTTGAAACATTACAAAATATTTATGTAAAATTACGAATTGTCAAAATATTTTAAAAAGTTGCGAAATATTACGCAATAAAATTACACAATATTACGAACTGTAAAATTATGAAACTTTGCATATCATAATATTTTGAAATATTTTAAAAAGTTACAAAATATTACGCTTACGCAAACTTGCGGCAGGTCTGGAAACTTACGAAATATTATGTAAAATTACGAAATATTGCGAATGCGTAAAATTACGGAATATTACGAACTGTAAAATTACGAAACTTTGCATATCATAATATTTTGAAATATTTTAAAAAGTTACAAAATATTACTCTTCCGCAAACTTGTAGCGGGTCTGGAAACTTACGAAATATTACGATGCGTAATCTTGCGCAACTTTTCACACTATAAAATTTCCTGATGTAAGGATCTAACTTTAGTACCATTGGCAGTTACAATTACTAAGTTGGAAGGCCCATTTATAGAATATCCAAGTCGTTTCATGAGCTTTTTGGTGATGATACTAGTGGCAGCACCACTATCAATGACGGCAGAAATAGGTTCTCCATCTACTCTCAATTGGCATCTGGCAACAGTAGTAGAAGCATCATTGGCTGAGGAGATAAAATTAGTCTCTCTAGTTCTCTTGACACTTTTAAGCATTGCACTTCTATATTTTGGAATTTGAGATGAGGCTTGTCCAATAGTTAAGCCACAAGGAAGGTCTTTAATATATTGGGCAATGTCAAATTCAGTTACATTTTCAATAGGTGCGGGTCTCATTTTAAATTTTCTTTTGACCTTTTGAGCTTTAATGGTAGATGGGGTAGTTTCTACTGAAGGAACAACTGGAATGATATATTCCTCTCCTCCTTCATCCATTTCATCTCCTATTCTCACTCTTTTTCTTAGTTGTCTTTCTTTTCCAGATTCTGAACGAGTATTTACATATACTTCATATTCAGCTTCATCCTCCTCTTCTTCATCATAGGAGTAGTATTCTTCTTCTTCAACATATTCTTCATCCAGGAAATTAACAGGTCTGGTGAAAAGTTTTCTATTATTATTATTGAGTTGTTATTTCTATTACTTCTGCACTCTCTGGAGATATGTCCTACTTTCCCACATTTGAAACAGGTTAGTTTAGTTTTATCTCTAGCCTTTTCTGTAGTCGCTCTAAAATTTCTGGACTTGCTATTATTGTTACTATTATTTTGAGCTAGCAATGCTGATGATAAGGTTGCATAATTAAGAGTCAATTGTTGGAGTTGTTAAGTTAATGCATCTACATCTGGGTCATTCTTGCTAGTGGAAAATCCAGCAACAGGAGTGATTGGTAAAGAAGCATTTTCCTTCACAGCAACAGGAACATTTAAAGAAACTGACTTTGTAGGAACATAATTATATCCAGTTTCTACCAATTTTGCACGGGTAATTGCATCATTCAAAGTAGTAGGGTTGTTAGTAGATACTAAAGGAGTCAGCAGAGGGTTTAGTCCATACAAATATATTCGCACTTGTAATGCAGCAGGAACAGGTGGAGGATCAGTAGTTCCATTCACTTTTCTTAAGACTTTCTTGAATCTTCTAGAGTAATCTTTAACTTTTTCTTCAGCTATTTATCTAATAGTCATTAATTCATAGTACCATTGATTTTTCTTAGTTTCAGGAAAAAAATATGCTTCAAACTGGTGTACAAAACTGGCGTTTTAGTTTGTATTATCATTCCAAGCAGTAAGGCCATTACCATTGGCTCTGAACCAGTCATGGGCTGCATCCTTCAAATATCCTGCAGCAATAGCTATTCTTCTGTTACCTGTCCACTGATTAGTATTAGCAGCTGTTTCAAAACGTTCCAACCATTCATAAGGGTCCTCATCATCTTTTCCATAAAAGTTATCTACTTTGGCTATGGTTAATTCATGAAGAGGTGGAGCATTTCCTAATGCAGTGGTCAACTGTGTAATATTTTGGCTATTAGTACCAAAAATAGTAGTTAAAACTGCAGTAAGTTGATCTTAATTCATAGTTTCAGGAGGTGTTTCTGGTGGAGGTAGGTTGTGGTATAGATTATATAGCTTGGTGGTTTGATATTCAGTAGGTGCAGAGGAGTATCCTTGGGTTTCTTCACAAAGTGCAGGTATATAATATAATAATTCTAGTATAGGAGTGCTAAGGGTGGAAAATAGTATGCTTTTTAGAATTTCAGTAGTAAGGTCAGCAGTAGTATTCAGTTCAGCGATATTTTCTTTTAGTTTGGCAAAGGTAATAACAGTGCAAAGGTTGTAGTTTCTAGCAGAATGATTATTTTTAATCCAATTCCAAAAGTTAAAGAATCCAGTAGGATGTTGGTTATAAAGTATTTCTTCTGATGGGGTATAACAAAAATTACAATAAGGAGCTCTTTCAAAGGCAGGTCTTCTTCTCTGAAGGTGCTTATTTCTGTGATGTTTTCTTTGGCTCTTTTTAGTACCGTAATATGGCATTCAATTGGGTGCAAGTATGTTTGCAATTGTTTTTCTTCTCAAGTACATCTGAGAGATCCAGTATAGACAGTTCGTCACTATACCTGGCAGGAATCACCAATTGTTACTCTGGTCAGTTCGTCGATCAGGTAACTATGACTTGAAGATAGGGATGCAATAGATATGTCTCAAGTCCAATCAACAAGACACACTATTCACAAGGGACAGTTCGTTTATAAGGTAAAAGAGTTTATTTATTAATTATATGAACTTGTTATTATAACTTTGTTATTACACTCTCTCATCTTTTTCAACTAAAAAGAAATTTCAGGATATTTATACAAAATAAAATATATTTAAAAATATAACAAATAAATCTAATATATCAAATAAAACTAATAAAATCCTCCACAATTTTTGAAACAAATGATACCCATATTCAAGTTTTCATTGGTAAGGTAACTTCACCTACTTTAGAAGAAGTGCTGGAAAAAATAGTATCCATTCTGATTATTCAAAAGTTGGATCAAACTATATCAGAACTAATAAAACTGAATCAGGAATTGATAAAACAGAATCAGGAATTGATAAAACAGAACCAGGAATTGATAAAACTAATTAGTACATATGAAGAAAGTTACAACTGAAAATAATACATTTATATTAGTATAGTAGAAAACTTAATAAACGTTGTTTGTAAACTCATTTTAGGTATTCGAAGAACTAAAACTGTTCAACAAGGAAAAGAACTGAATGAGATGTGTAAGACAAGAGTATTAAGAGTTGGTGATACATTGCATTTTGAGAAAAATACAAAACTCTATTGGACATAGAAATAAGGCGTAGCTTTACAGTTTGTATGTTGTCTTTAAACCATTAGTTGATTTTTATTAAATATCACTATTGGTTTCTTTTCAGATCACCAATATAAATAACAAGACCCTCACAGTAAATAATAGCGATCAGGGAGCAAACATTTAGTTAACAATTAACACTTTAACTCTGCTTGAAAAAAAACTTATAAATCTTGACGTCAGGCAAAAGATTACCAATCGAATTATTGGAGGAAACAGAAATAATTTTATCAATGATCTCCAAGTTTATAATAGCAGAGATGATATTACTACTACGACAAAAATGGGGGTTCTAGCCTTCTAGGGTAAAAAAAAATGGGTATTCTAAAAGACCTCCATGTATATTCCGAAGCCTTTCCTGATATAAATCCAAAGTATTAATTCCAGATTCTAAATCGAGCTGGGGTAATTTCCTAGCTATCATTAATTTTGGTATCTTTTTTTTAGCTTCGAATTAGCCTTCAAATACCAAGAATCATACCTTTTCATATAGCCATTCTGACCCGATTTTAATCCCAAATTATATATCAAAAAAATATGCAATACTGTTTGCCTCTGGGAGTAGTCTCAAATATTGAGGAATGAAGTGATGAAATATTTGAGACTACGACCCTTACAAACCCAATAAGCATACCATTATTTTGTGATATCCAAGAAATAATTCTAAAGGTGATTCATAAGCGTAATCAAAGATCACAAAGTCTAACCTTTGGATACCAATATGCTAAGTCTATCCTCGAAAAGGTTAGACTTAGCAGGTATTAGGAATTAAATCAAAAGGTCATTACACTTGTTCTAGCTTACCATAAATTTTTACTATGCTGGTTTACATTCTAGGAGAGCAATTTCCGCAAAATACTGGGGTAAAAAAATCTAACCTCAGATATACGAAAAATAAGTCTAACCTCAAAGTATAACCTCAAGAAGTAATCAAATTAGTGAATCAAAAGCGTATTAACCAAGTTCTAGCTTACCATAAATTTTTACTATGCTGGTTTACATTCTAGGAGAGCAATTTCCGCAAAATACTGGGGTAAAAAAATCTAACCTCAGATATACGAAAAATAAGTCTAACCTCAAAGTCTAACCTCAAGAAGTAATCAAATTAGTGAATCAAAAGCGTATTAACCAAGTTTTAGTATACCATATTTTAATGTATGCTAAATATATGAGGCAAATAAGAATGCCAAGATACGTTAACCTCTAAGTCTCACCTATATGTCCCACTACAGAAGTATACTCATCATACAACTGGGCCTTAGCCCGAAGCTTGTTTACATGTCGGGTCTGATAATTGCTCTTATTACAATAGCTACATAGATTATTATCCAAGCCTGAAGGCTTATCTATCTTTGTGGGTCTACCGCAAACAGAGCACGGCCGGCGCATCTTAGCCCTATTTTCTCATAAATTCGAAAATATAAAAAAGTAATTAAACATTGGGGTCATAAGATTAAATATTTTAATTTGTGAAAAAGTTCACACACATATTAGAGGTTAGACTTATCTTAATATAATGGCTAGAAAAGATAAGAAAAATCGAACTTGTGAATGCTGTGGTAAAACTGTGGCATCCCCACAAAAGCTTCGCCAGCATTACAGCAGTGAAAAAAATAATTGTAGTCCTCCAAATGTTCGCCAACCTGCACTAACTACAAAAGTTCAAACACCCGAGCCTACCTATAAACCAGAGGTGATCCAAACTCCTATTCATAAACCAGAATCCCAAAAGAAAGATCCTATACATGGAGACGACTATATTACAGAAGAGGAAGCAAAGAACTGGGTTAGCCCAAATGCACGAAAGCCCGGTGAACATTTCAGGACATGGGGTGCAAGGTTAGTGCAAAGGTGGAAAGAGCTCGATTTAGGAAATCATGATACACCAGCAAACTTGCATGAATGTAAAACTCTTTGTCATGATCTCGAGCAACAAGATCCAGATGCAGTTCGCCTACCAACATTAAAAGAATTAGAAAAATACAAAAAAATAGCAGAGGACCCAGAAGCTGGACCCGGTCCATCAACCCAAGCTCATAGAGAAGGACAGGTGAGAAACCCACCTCATATTAATAGAGACCAACCTATATTTGTAAAGAATGATAAGCATTTTATTACAGATAAAGATGCTGAAAAGTGGGATCAGGAGCAACATGAACCTGGGGAATATAGACTTCCAACTTTAAAGGAGTTAGAGGAAGAAGAAAGATTAGCCAAAGAAAAGGTGATAGAAAACCTTCCACCAGAAAAAAGGCAAGAATACGAAATAGAAAAGGAATATGCTAGCGGAAAGCATTTTCAGTCAATTTATGAAGAAAAAGTTAAGACTTGTGCTTCAGGAACATATTTAACAAAAATTGTACAAGAAGAACCACCTACTGGTGATATAGTATTCTTGGAAAGAAAGCGCGATCCTGACAGACAACACAGCTCTCTCAAATGTATGACTGTATGGGAGGGAGTTATTCCTTCATGCAAAAATCCTGCATATGTATTTAATAAAGAGCAAGATAGTGAGCTAGAATACGCAGATGCTCCTTATATGCCCCAACTTATTGCAGAAGCACGTGGAGCAATCACAGATGTTCTTAAAGAAGAGCTCCGAAAAAGGGATCAAATAAAATCGGCATTGGTCATATATGCTACATATGTATCATATACTTATAAAGGAGAAGGTGATATTGAAGATCGGGCAAACTATACTGCCAAATACCATCATCCATATCACAGAAGCAATCAACGTGAAATTCTTTCAGAAGAATATATAGATGAGCATATAACACTATCTGGTGTAGAAATCGATAAAAGGATTGAGAAGTATTTAAAAGAAGAATCAGGTAAAATCCTTCTCCGGTTAGAAATGGTACTTATTGAGTCATATACACTTCGTAGAGCCCTTGGAGGGTCTTACAATCCTACTCCCCCAAAGCTTGCTAACAAAAAGTGTACCATTAATCCAGACAATCAAGGTCTTATAGATCCGGAGACAAATAGACCATCTGAGAAATGTCTTCAAGGGGCATTAGGTGTATATTTTGCATATCAGGATGGACATACAGACCACTTAGGCCGTCGTATATTTAGGGCAAAGAATCTTAAACCATATCTAGAGCGGGTAAAGTTGGATGGTATCCCTATGCCCACACCAGTTTCCCCTCACATCTTTAATAAAATCGAGGAGATGAATCCTGATATTTCCATAATTGTCTGGAAGTGGAAGGAGGAAACAGCTACCCCCAAACCTGTTATTTATAGTAAGAATTATAACAGACCACATATTATCCATCTTATGGCCCTTACAGATATTACAAAATCCGAAGAAGGAAAATATGGGCAAAAGAATCACTTTCTTTGGGTTAAGAACCCAGATGGGTTAGTATATAAGGATAATGCTCACAAAGTTAAAAAGCATCTTTGCAACCAATGCTTCCAAAGTTTTACTTCTAAAAAATCCCTAGACTATCATCAGGAATGGTGTTTTGGACTGGGTGAAGCCCCACAAAGAGTCACTATGCCTGTAAAAGATGTTAATGACTTCGAAGAGTTCAGAAACTATGGGCGACAGATCAATGCCCCATGTGTTATCCTAGCAGATTTCGAGTCATTAAAAAAGAAGTGTAACACACATTATGGTGGAAATATGCGAAAGATAGCAGAGGAAGAAGCCAATAGTTTTAGCTACTCAGTCCACTGGATCGATACTGGGGAAACATGGGGACCCTTTTTATATCGAGGAGAAAATGCCACAGAAGAATTCATCCGTCAGATCGATCAAGAATTGGTAGAAATAAATAGGGTCTTAGCTGTTAAGCATGAGCGTATTATTACAGATGACTACCAAAGAAGATTTAAGGAGGCGAATCGGTGTTGGATCTGTGAAGACAAGTTCAGTATAGATACAGATATGATTAATATGTTAGAAAGAAAGGTTGCAAATCTCTCCGACAAGCTTACAAAAATTGTTCAGGATCCTATATCTTATAATAAAGAAAAGCTTTCCGAGGGTACAAAAGTATTTTCACCTAGAGAAATATCAAGAAAGATCTGGGAGTTAGAAAAGAATATCGAATCAGAAAAGGTAAAAAATGGACCCCAGTTAGTACGCATGGAAAAGGATCTCAAAAATCTCTATACAGATTTGCTAAAGGCTGTTAAGAATCCTGAAGACTATAAATCCCTAAAAACTGCTTTAAGTAAAGCCCAAGCCGAATTAGCCAGAGAAGAAGCTAGGGATAAAAAGGTCTGGGATCACTGTCATATCACAGGTGAGTTCCGAGGTGCGTCTCACAATATATGTAATCTTAAACTTCAGATCGAGCCATGGAAGACACCAATCCCAGTTATCTTTCACAACTTCCGGGGATATGACTCTCACTTGGTCTGTAAATCTGTCGGACGCTCGGGTAATTCTCTTCGAATCTCAGTCATTGCTGAAACCTTTGAACGATACAAATCAATGAAGGTAGGTCAGCTTAAGTATATTGATAGTATGCAGTTCATGAATAGTAGCTTGGCCAATCTTACAAAGAATTTGGGAGATGACCACCCAATTACAACCGAGTATTTCAAGAAGCAAGGCTATACAACCGAACAGATTTCCCTAGCATATCGTAAGGGAGTCTTTCCTCATGAGTATATTACTTCTCATGACCGATTTAAGGAAACAGAACTACCTCCGATTCAAGAATTTCATAGTGTCCTTGGAGGTAAGATTTCTCAAGAGGATTATGAGCATGCCCAGAAGGTATGGAAGGAATTCGGATGCAAAAACTTGGGAGAATATAATGATCTCTATCTCAGGATAGACGTGCTTAGTCTAGCGGATGTCTGGACAACATTTAGAAAGACATCCATGCATCATTATGGCCTTGATCCCAGCCATTATGTATCCGCACCATCTCTATCCTGGGATGCCATGCTTAAGATGACCAAGGTCAAGATTGAGCTATTCACGGAAATGGCAATGCATGACTTCATTGAAAAGGCCAAGCGAGGTGGTATTGCTATGGCAGTACATAGACATTTCCAAGCAAATAATCCTAGCATGGGAGAGGAATTTGACCCATCCCAACCCACAACATGGATTTCCTATGTTGATGCAAACAATCTTTATGGATGGGCCATGAGTCAATTTCTCCCAGTTGGAAATTATAAGTGGGTTGCTAGTCGAGAATATCTAAAGAATAATCCCAAGATGCAAAAGAAATATCTCGAAATGATTCTCAAGACTAAAGCAGATGCGCCACGTGGATTCTTCTTAATGATTAATTCCCATTTCCCCCTAAAGACTCATAACTATTTGAGGGACTTACCTCCAGCTGTGGAAAATGTCGCAGTAAAAAAGGATATGCTATGCCCATATAATGCCAAGCTTGTGAATGATATGGATGATGGGCGATTTTATCCAACAGAAAAACTAGTCCCGCATCTTGGCCCACGAAAAAATTATGTCATTCATTATCAAGAGCTCCAGTATTATATGAAGTTAGGCATGATTGTAGATGAGGTCACAGAAATCTTGTCATTTGACCAGACGAATTGGTTAGCCCCATATATTGCCAAGAATACAAAGTTGCGTCAGAAAGCCAAGAATGCTTTTGAAAAAGACTTCTTCAAGCTCATGAATAATTCAGTATATGGCAAGACTATGGAAAATGTCTGAAAGTACCAGGATGTTAAGATCATGGCCTGTAATAATGAGTCGGATGAGAAGAAGTTTCTCAAGAAAATACGTAGTCCAAATTTTAAGTATGGCAGACCGCTTGGAGATACACTAGTAGGCGCACATATGGGAAAGGCCAGTGTAGTTCTCAACAAGCCTATCATAGTTGGAGCATCAGTTTTGGGACTCAGCAAGCTCCTAATGTACCGCTTCTGGTATGACTATGTAAAGGAAAAATATGGAGATAAGGCTAGACTTGGATATATGGATACTGATTCCTTTATATTTATGGTTGAGACCGATGATATCTATAAAGATATGGCAGAGCGACCAGACATCTTTGATCTTAATGATTCGAAAACTATTGGGCTTTTCAAAGATGAGACCCCAGGTAATGTGATTACTGAGTCATTCCACATTCGGGCGAAATCATACCACTATGTCTTAGCTAATAAATCCACAAAGTCGAAGCATAAAGGGGTCAGCAAGAAGGGTATGAATGAAATGGCAGAGAACACATATCCCAAAAGTAAATCTCCCTTGACTCAAGTATATCGGGATTGTCTATTCCAGAAAAAGGTATTCTATGCCAAGAATATAGGATTCCAGTCAAAGGATCATGTAATATCTCTGGTCGAGTCTGAGAAGAAAGCTCTCTGTCCCATAGATACTAAGCGCTGGATCTTATTAGATGGGGTTACCGGTTTACCTTATGGGCATTGGTCTATCATGGTATACAAGAATATGGTTAAAGATGGTATCCCCCATGAAGAGGCCGAAAAAAGAGCTATAAGGGCCAAGCTCCCAGAGAAATATCAAAACGAATGTGTGTCTCACATATCTAGCTTTCAGCCATAAGCTAGACTTGTGAGCGAGTTGGACCAGCCAAGTCACAGAGTTACATAAATATTAGATTTTTTTTCTAGCATAATAAATATTCAGTTATAGAATAAATCACTAAAATGTCATCCGGTATAGTGAGCATAGAGGATATTATAGATGAAGTAAAAAAGAATATCAAAATGGTATTCCAAAATGGAGTTAGAGCAGAAGATCGTCAAAAACTTTATATAATTGGACTACAATTAACATTAGATAGATTAGCACGAGAGTTAGATTTTGTGCAAAATAATTATCAAGGGAGTTAGTTTAATAGACTGAAAAGACTTGGCTAACCGATAAAATTCCTTTGCATCTTTTTTTTCTTCTAATATTATTACGAATGCCAGGAATACTAATAAACTCAGCTTTTCTTTTTTTTTCTAGTGGGTAAAGCTAGAGTGTTATGCATATTTTAAATTAGCATATAATATTTGTTAATTATGACACATTCAAGAGTTATATATTTACCAGAACTATTAAATCATATTTTACATTTTCTAGCAATAGATAAATCCCTCTATCCCACTCTATTTGTCTGCCGATTGTGGTACAGATGCGGTGTTTCTGTTCTATGGAAACGAGTTGAGCTAAAGAATAGTAATATACGAAAAATTTTTATGAAAACAATAAGTGAGAAGCAGAAGAGTCTCTTGGGGACCAAACCATTTTATTATTTGAATGTAACTCATTTAGAAATCCCAAGCTACTGGCGACTTTCAGATAAAAAATTCAAACATATTACACATCTATTCCCAAATATAATTCATTTAAATTTGAATAATAGTACAGGATTCAGTGATAAAACATTAAATCGAATAGCAGAATCATACCCCAATCTGAAGTATCTCAACTTGGGAAATTATTATCATGAAAGAAAAGATGATACTGGATTAATAACTGATAAAGGTCTATATGCAATCGCAAATTCATGCTATAAATTAGAATATCTAGATATTTCTTTTCGTATAGAGTTTTCTGAAGAATCAATTTGTAATATTATTCATTCCTGCCTAAAACTCCAAGCACTTCATATTCACGGTTGTAGAATTACTTATAAAACTATCAGAGAAACTAGATTGTATCTTAAATTAAAATATTTTGGTCTAAGTAGAGGTTGGAACCGATCCAATTATTCTTAGTCAAATTATTTAGACTATTTTCCGCAGATAAGAAATGGAAAGTAATAAAAAAGAAGAACAATCTCAAAAGGATCAGCTAGAGACGAGCCAGCTTGACTATAATTCCTCATCCCTTATTTCCCCCATTTTGGCAGAATCAGCACAAGCTCTAATGAATAGCCTGGATAAATTGGAAGACATGATAAATTTGATAAAATCAGATTTGAAAAAACCATTGCCAATTGATATTAATAATCCTGATCTATCATACAATAAAGCTAAGCTAGAGAAGATTCAGACTATTATTCCAAAGTAATAATATTTACTGCGCCATACACGTGACATTGTGAACTCGATTCACATTCCCCTTCTTATAAATTTCAGGATAATCTCCCCGCAATTCTTGGACAAGGAAGGGTATTTTCT
Source organism: Rhizophagus clarus (assembly GCA_015698045.1). Taxonomy (NCBI): domain Eukaryota; kingdom Fungi; phylum Glomeromycota; class Glomeromycetes; order Glomerales; family Glomeraceae; genus Rhizophagus; species Rhizophagus clarus. The sequence continues at coordinate 299,836 of BLAL01000205.1, read as the reverse complement.
TTGGCATTTTCTCGGTATTTTTTCCCAGAATATAGGCTTCAGCAATTTTTTTGGCTAATTCTAGACGGAAACTTTTACTAAAAATATATGGAATACCCAAACTTCTGGGAAAATATGGCATGCCTGGAATATTTTTTTCCAGGAATTTTTCCAAGACTATATCACTTACCTTGCCAAAGGCGTTAAAGTATAATCAAGCATATGTCTAGCCAACCACATTTTAATGAACACTATAAGAGTTTGCTTGCCCAATTACCACCATCCATGAAAAAAGATGCATGGTTACGACTAACAACTCGTAAAAGTAATCCCCTATCTGAGGAACAGGCTAAAGGTATTTGTTCAGATATTGAGGAATTACTTACTAAAGAAGTTGAAAGATACTTTAATAAAAAAAATCGCCAAAAGCTTAAGATTGAAGCAAATACCACTTCTGATGGTTCTAGTACATTATCAAGGCTAGATGGATTTGAGAAACAGTTAGAAGAGCGTGAACTTCGTGTACAACAACAGGAAAATAGTATTAAGAAAACTATTGAGACACAAGTTTCTGAGGAACGCAAACGTCTAAAAGATGAATATGATACTCTTTTAGCTCGAAAAGTGAGAGAATATAATAACTGTATGGTAGATATGAAGCAGAAATTATATTCATTTAGGTATCAGCTAGAAGAGCAATATAAATCCAGTAAGGCTGACTTGGAGAAACAATACCAATCTCGTATCTCTGCCTTGGATAAAGCTAATATTGAAAAAGATAGAGAGATTGGCAAGTTATCTGCATTACTATCACGATTTAAGAATGAAATAAAGGATCTTAAATATGTCCTTTCTTCGGTTAAAGATATTATCAAGACATTGGATGATATTATCTATTCTAAAGATCAAACAATTATTATTTATAATGATGGAATCCGTTCTATTAATCCTGGCTGTATTGATAGTGCTATAGAGCCAATTAGTTTTTATGAAAAAGATGCCAAAGTCTTGTGGAATAGATGGCGTGCTAATGCACCAGATAATCCAGATATTCAAAAAAAATATTCATTTCGTTCCTCTATTCGTACAAAACTTTCTGACCATCTTATTCAAGAACTTCAAAAGGTTATATCATGCCAAAAATAGTCGAATAGGCACCATATTTTTTGTCAAACTTTTAGAACTACTTGAAGTATTTGAACTACTTGAAGTACTTGAACCACTTGAACCACTTGAACCACTTGAACTACTTGAACTACTTGAGCTATTAGAACTACTTGCTAAACTATTGGAAGAAAAAATACATGGAGTTTTATTAGCTAAATGTTGTTCAAGTTTAGATGGATATAAGAATTCCTTACCACATCTTTTACATATACGTTCCTTATTAGATCGTTTGCTAGCTAGTTTTTTTTTATAGGTTCTGGTTCCTTCCCTACAGTGAAGACATTACGCTGGGACTTGTGAACTGATAGGGGGATGGTAATAGTCTTTCCATTTCGGATTGTCTTAAATTCTCCCTTTACTAAGGGTTCCCATCCTGCCTGATGTTGCCATTTCGTTCCAAGAATAAATAGTGATAACTCATTTCCATTATCATCATATTCTGTAGGGACGACAGAAAATTCATCTGAAATGGTATCTCTATTTTCCTTATCCTCTATAGTTACAGGAACACTATCAACCGTACCAAGAGAATGAGACTTACTTGCAACCCCATTAAGTCGATGAATCTTCTTTCTATTTATTTTTTGACCCAAATGAATAGCAACATTTTCTGAGAATATTGATGAATCTGATCCACTATCAATCATTGCATATGGTATAGTTATATCCCCTACCTTACATGAGATGGTTGCAACATCATCGGCATCCTTTATTTGGAGAAAATTTATCTCCAAGGGCTTTGGCCAATATATTTGGCTATTTTTTTTTTTAGCTAATGCATATGCCTTAATGGCTAGTTGAATGCTCTCTGGTATAACATAGTTAGAGGAAGTAGTATTGTTTTCCTTTATTTTAGTAGAATCTGTTATAACCATATCTTCATTTGAGCTGGGGGCATTTGGAACAGTTTTATTATTATTTTCTGGAACTTGTAAAAGAAGCTTTTGTTCGGTATTTGTGGCCTGTATTAGTGGAAATAAGATATCTTGAAATTTTTTTGTAACATTTTCCCATGCTAATTCCCTTCTTTTAACCGTATCATTTGGCATTTCTGTATTCAAGCAATGGTCTTTTATTTTGGGGAATATCATATTAATAAATTTTGAAATTTCTATAAGAATCTCTCTAGGACAATGAGGGACTAATGATGCTATTGACGATTTTAATGCTATTTGATACATTAGATCTGTAGCTATGGCTATATTACTAGTACGAGATTTGGAAGTAGGGGACTTCTTGGTGGTTCCTTCTTTTGATTTGATACTCTTTTTTATAGGTACTCCACTTCGCACCACTTTTTTTTTAAAGCATAGCAATTTCGTGATTCGTCATCAATATCATCCTCATTATCATCTTCAATTTCTTCTTCAGAATCTTCTTCCAATATGTATTCTTCAGAATCTTCAGAGTCTTCAGGATCTTCTTCCTCATTTTGGTATACATAATTAACTTTTTTAGTCCGCTTTAGTCTGGGGCAATTAACCTTTGTATGTCCAGCCTTTCCACATACTGAGCAATGCCGGACAAGTTTACTTGATGCTTTACTTGGCACTATCTTTCTAACAACCTTCTGTGTGGCATATGCACTTTTTGGTGTAAAAGGGCTCTTTCTAACATGAGCTGTTTGACCTCCTAATCTTTTTTTAAGTTCTTCATAAATAAACTTTTCTAATGTATCATCATCTGTTCCTATTCCTGTATAACCCAAATCTTTTGCTAGACGAATTTTAAAATCATCTTTTTGTGGTTGAGCTTTATAATTAACTGGAGCTATTGTATGAGCTTGTATTCTTTTGCCTGCACTTTCATGCCATATATTACGCAAGTCTGTAAAAAATGCAATGACTGTAGCAGGAGTAGCAATTCTAACTCTCATTTCTAAATCAGAAGGCAATTGATTAAATAGATAAGGTAAGGCATCAGCATCTGGCATTGCTTGTACTAGTGGTTTGATTCGTTTTTCATAACTATCTGGAGTATCTGTCTCTAAAAACTTTTCATTAACAAGAGCAAATATAGCACTTCGGTTAGTCCCTACCATAACTTCTCTATATTTTTCACGCAACCAGTTTAGGAAGAGAGGTTCAGTATTAATAGCTGGATTACCTACTGCATAAGGATCATTGGCAGGAACAGGTGCAAACCTACCTGTCATTTTATTTATCATAACTTGACATCTTGCAACGGCATTAAAGCCAGCAACGGCTAAAGGACGTGCCATCTCATTTATATTTCTAAGCTTTTGATAATATACGTCTGGTGGTTCCTGCCCATCATAATTGGGTAATTGCGCAAGTAATGGTGCTAATGTATGCATGACATCTTGTATTGTAGCCATGTTTCCTGGAGGATTGTTTTGTAAATTCAAAATAATTTGTCGTGAATTTAATTCCCTACCCTTCCATTTTTGGTATCTATTAAATACAAATGCCCGATTGAATTCTGCTAATTCTGCCTCTGCTTTGCGTCTCTGATTTATTCGCTGAAGAATAGCTTTTTCTCCTATTAATACATTTATTCGATTTTGCTTTCTTAAGGCTATCCTTTGTCCATTAGTTTGCCTATCCTGTGCTATTTGCCACCAACGTCGACGCTCATTTACCTCATTATTATATGCTAAAGTCAGTAGCTGAGCTCTTCGAAGACATTGATTTCTAGTAGTTGTTAAATCATTCCTAAGGCCATTGATTCGATCATTAGCTATACGGTATAAACCTTGCATGTTAATAGCTTCTTGAGCATTTCTTTGCATAAGTTCACGAGCAGTTGTTAATAAGATTCGTATACCATCTAGTGTATTTTTGGGGTTGAATGATGTATCCCCATCAAAATATGATTCCACCCGATCTAGCGCTCTAGCAATATTTATTAAAATATCAGGTATTGCCATATTTTTTTGTTCTTCTTCGGAATGATTATTATTAGATTTTGATAATTCTTGTATACGAGATTTAAGTTTATCTATTATGTCTTCTAGCTGGATAATTCGATTATCTTGAATAACTAATGCCTCCTCTTTTAGCTCCAGATGATCCTGACATTTTTTAAGCTCACCTAGGATGACCTTACATTTATTTTTTAACTGATTGACTTCTTCTTCACGAGTTTGATGATTCTTTTCAAGATAAGAAATGTATCGTTCACAGGCTTTAATTTCCTCTTCTAGTTTGTGAATTTTCTTTTGTGCTAACTTTATCCCTAGATCAAAGTTGCTATTTAGCTGATCAAGATATGTCTGCTCAACCCTCATTGTTACCTATTATTCCTATAGATTCTGGTGAGGCTCGAAATCTTGATATTTCTATTGCTTTGAAAAAGATTTATTATCAGCCTATTGGTTATCATCGAAATGCTAAAAAATTGTTTGAAGCTTCTATTAAGGCTGGATATGATTTTACTATTGATGAAGTGAAGGACTGGCTTGAGAGACAGGCTGTACACCAAATACATATGCCACGTCCTAGATATATTCCTTGTGCAAGTTTTACCTTTATTACTACGCCCAATGAAGTCCATCAGGCAGATGTTCTTTATATGCCTTATGATAAAGTAGGACGAATTACTTATCTTTTTTGTCTTAATGTAGTGGACGTTGCTTCTAGATATAAAGCATCTATTCCTATTGGTGCATATAGTGTCAAGGATAGAGAGGGAATCTTAACTTCAAAGACTATTGCTCGAGCACTTGAGAAAATTTATGATGATCCTGAAATTCCTCTGGTCTGGCCGAAATTATTAATCACTGATAGGGGGCCAGAGTTTAGGGGTGATTGTGAGGTGCTTATGATGGAACATAATGTAAAAATTCAGAAGGCTAAATCTAAGCGTACTATGGGTATTGTTGAAAGATATAACCGGACCCTAGTTGAGAGATTGTTTCCATCCCAGGATGCTTCTGATCTTTTGACTTTGCATTTATATAAGCGATCTAGAGCTTGGGTAAAGAATTTGCCTACAGTTGTTGAGGATATTAATAATTCTATTACATATCAGATTGGTATTTCTCCTGTTGAGGCTATAAAGAATGATGAGATCATTGCTAACCCTTCTAAGCCTCGAAATGGTCCTATTGGATATGATGAAGAGCAATTATTCTATAATGATCTTGTAAGGTATTTACTCGAACCTGGTGAGTTAGAGGGTGGTGGGAGAAGACGTGCTGGAGATATGAATTGGTCTCCCAAAGTTTATCATATCCGGGAAGCTTTAGTACAAAAAAATCAGCCGATCCTATATTGGCTAGAAGATGATGATTGCCATGGCCCTGAAAGATCTTTTGTGAGAGAGGAGCTTCAGGTCATTGATCCTGATACAGAATTGCCTCCCCAGTGGGTCTTATCAAATTGATGATAGGAAGTCTTCTACTTCTTTGTTAGCTTGTGCTTTGGTATTGAAATAATCCTTGGCTAATTTATGGTAAAGCTTATATAGTTCCATAATAGAATTAAGAATTTCTGGATCACTGCCATACCATGATTTGTAATCGCTCATAATTTTATTATATTTGTCTTCATTGGGAAATATTGTTTGGGCTAATTTTAGTACATATTCTTCAGGATCTTCTGCCTGGCGTAATTTTCTAATTCTTTCTTTATAGCTTTGCATGAATTTGCCTTCCTTTGGCCTTCTATAATATAGTCCTGCTTTTACTACATTTATTAGTGCCTGCTCGACCTGCTGGGAGGTGGGCTTGGTATTAGATAATTGGATTTGTGTACTCATTGTGTAATTAGTATATGTATTACTATATTGTGTAAAGATTTATTCAATTAAAATTATTTAATCATATAGAAGAAGAAATGAAAGCAAAATTTGTTTGTTATCATCTTAAAAATACTGGTGAAATTTGTGGCAAACCTTCTACTAAACTTGAAGGTTGTCGAACACATTCCAAAGCTAAGATGCGCCGGCCGTGCTCTGTTTGCGGTAGACCCACAAAGATAGATAAGCCTTCAGGCTTGGATAATAATCTATGTAGCTATTGTAATAAGAGCAATTATCAGACCCGACATGTAAACAAGCTTCGGGCTAAGGCCCAGTTGTATGATGAGTATACTTCTGTAGTGGGACATATAGGTGAGACTTAGAGGTTAACGTATCTTGGCATTCTTATTTGCCTCATATATTTAGCATACATTAAAATATGGTATACTAAAACTTGGTTAATACGCTTTTGATTCACTAATTTGATTACTTCTTGAGGTTAGACTTTGAGGTTAGACTTATTTTTCGTATATCTGAGGTTAGATTTTTTTACCCCAGTATTTTGTGGAAATTGCTCTCCTAGAATGTAAACCAGCATAGTAAAAATTTATGGTAAGCTAGAACTTGGTTAATACGCTTTTGATTCACTAATTTGATTACTTCTTGAGGTTATACTTTGAGGTTAGACTTATTTTTCGTATATCTGAGGTTAGATTTTTTTACCCCAGTATTTTGCGGAAATTGCTCTCCTAGAATGTAAACCAGCATAGTAAAAATTTATGGTAAGCTAGAACAAGTGTAATGACCTTTTGATTTAATTCCTAATACCTGCTAAGTCTAACCTTTTCGAGGATAGACTTAGCATATTGGTATCCAAAGGTTAGACTTTGTGATCTTTGATTACGCTTATGAATCACCTTTAGAATTATTTCTTGGATATCACAAAATAATGGTATGCTTATTGGGTTTGTAAGGGTCGTAGTCTCAAATATTTCATCACTTCATTCCTCAATATTTGAGACTACTCCCAGAGGCAAACAGTATTGCATATTTTTTTGATATATAATTTGGGATTAAAATCGGGTCAGAATGGCTATATGAAAAGGTATGATTCTTGGTATTTGAAGGCTAATTCGAAGCTAAAAAAAAGATACCAAAATTAATGATAGCTAGGAAATTACCCCAGCTCGATTTAGAATCTGGAATTAATACTTTGGATTTATATCAGGAAAGGCTTCGGAATATACATGGAGGTCTTTTAGAATACCCATTTTTTTTTACCCTAGAACCCCCATTTTTGTCGTAGTATATTGACAGGTTTAATAAAATTGCTCAGCTTAACAACAATCCCAATTTAACAGATACGGAGCTTATAGATGGAATTTTAGACATGCTAAGATGTACTTGGAAAGGAATTTTTATTTTAACATTCTTAATATGGAAATGAAACATATGCGCCGATCCTTGGAATTAGCTTAAATTAAGAATTTTTAATAAAAAATTAGTAAACAGTGCAAAATACGATTGTGTTACACATTCATCTTATCAATCTTATGTAGAATAATCAGAAAATAAAAAAATTTTTTACAACTCATACTTAAAAATTAAAATAATAATAACTTTTTATAACCCATCAACTATTTTAAGAACCCATCACTTTTTACACCAGTTGCAAATAAAAGTTTTATGAATACAATTGTAGTTATTTGCAGTTGTTAATGGTATTATTTATTCTTCAAAAGCTTTTTATTGATGTAAAATAATTAAATAAGGCAGCAAAAATAACTGGATTTCGTATAAATTTGCCATCATATTTAAAGAATTTTGAAAATAAAGAAATAACCAAAATTTTCATTATCTTTTAATAATTTTTAATTTTAAAAATTATTTTTAAAATATGGAGACAAAGAATCTTTCTTTATATCATTTACTGACGATGATTTTAAAATTCATTTAACCGACATTGAAATCTCATGATATTTAAATCCACCAGTACGAAAGCTTTGACTTTTAAATAGATGATCGTTGTTACAGAGCCTTGCGAACGCCGCCTTTCTACAAAAACAATATACCTGTATCCCAATAAGCCCAGAGAACTCATCACCTACAAAAATTAAAAAAGAAGAAACGTTAGAACATTTCTTAAAGTCAATTCCGATATTCTTTCCAAAGAAACAACATACCCGTGTCTCAAGGAATTCCATTTGCTGCAGATAAGTCATATTATGATCGATATACTTTTATTTTATTTTACATTCGGTAAAACTCGGTAAAACAGAATAGTAAAAGTTATATCATTAGATTCGGAACACCAATGGCCCTATGATCATTAAATAAAAGGATAATTTTTTTTTAAATACACAATATATGAAAGGCACAGAATGCTTTTATAAAAGTTATTTAACAAATCGTTTTAATAATGTCAAAATATTAAATTGTGAAGTCCGGTCGTGCTTTTCGTCTGGCAACACTACAAAAAAGAAAGAAAAAAAAAAATAATTAATTAATTAAAAAAAAAACCAACGAAAAACACCACCACAACCCTCCCTTACCTTAATTGTCCTTAATTCCAAAAGTCCAGTCATGCTTTTCGTCCGGCAACACTACAAAAAAAAAAAAATTAATAATTAATTAAAAAAACAACGAAAAACACCTCCCCAACCCTCCCTTACCTTAATTGTCCTTAATTCCAAAAGTCCGGTCGTGCTTTTCGTCCAGCAACACTACAAAAAGAAAAAAAACAAACAAATAATTAATTAATTAAAAAAACAACAACGAAAAACACCACCCCAACCCTCCCTTACCTTAATTCCAATAGTCCGGTCGTGCTTTTCGTCTGGCAACACTACAAAAAAGAAAAAAAGACAAATAAATAATTAATTAATTAAACAAAAAACACCACCCCAACCCTCCCTTACCTTAATTCCAATAGTCCGGTCGTGCTTTTCGTCTGGCAACACTACAAAAAAGAAAAAAAAAACAAATAATTAATTAATTAATTAAAAAAAAAACAACAAAAAACACCTCCCCCAACCCTCCCTTACTTTAATTCCAATAGTCCGGTCATGCTTTTCGTCCGACAACACTACAAAAAAGAAAAAACAAACAAAAAAATAATTAATTAATTAAACAAAAAACACCACCCCAACCCTCCCTTACCTTAATTCCAATAGTCCGGTCGTGCTTTTCATCCAGCAACACTACAGAAAAGAAAAAAAAAATAATAATTAATTAATTAAATAAAAAAAAACCAACGAAAAACACCTCCTTACCTTAATTTCAAAAGTCCGGTCATGTTTTTCGTCTGGCAACACTACAAAAAAGAAAAAAAAAATAATTAATTAATTAAATAAAAAAACCAACGAAAAACATCTCCCCCAACCCTTCCTTACCTTAATTCCAAAAGTCTGGTCACGTTTTTTGTCCGGCAACACTACAAAAAAAGAAAAAAAAAAAATAATTAATTAATTAATTAAAAAAAACAACAACAAAAAACACCACCCCAACCCTCCCTTACCTTAATTCCAATAGTCCGGTCATGCTTTTCATCCGGCAATACTACAAAAAAGAAAAAAAAAAATAATTATTTTTTTAAATTGTTTTTTATCTAAATGTAATAAATTCAAAAAAAAAAACCTGTTTACCCAAATAATCAGATCATAATACCGGTTATACCAGTTCAAAACTAGATAAAGTGCATGTGATATATAACATATTCCTTTTTTATATCAACTCATGAGATAAGCTTATCGTAAATGGCAAGCGATATTGCCTTTTATGTTATAAATAGATAATCAATGCTAGTAGTTTTGTTCAGACTTCAGATTTTTATATTTTGGCGAAAGAGAAATTTTTTTTAAAAAAATATATCGTTTTTTTTAAGTGAAATTTTTTTTTTAAAAAAAATGTCATTTTTTTTAAGGGAAATTTTTTTTTAAAAAATAAAAAATCATTTTTTTTTAAGAGAAATTTTTTTTAAAAAAATAAAAAATCATTTGTTTTATGATAAGGGAATTTTTTTTTTAAAAAATAAAAAAATAATTTTTTTTTCAAAAATTATAAACCACAATTTAAATTTTTTAGTTAATGGCGTTACCTTTAGCTTCAGGATTAAATACTGTAACAGGTAAGTTTTTTTTGCTTTTATTCTCCTTTCTTTTGTCTCTTATTAACTTGTTCTTTTTTTTTAGGCGTGGCTGTTTTTATCCATTTCGGAAATTCAAGGTGAGTTTTAATTTCTTCTCCTTTTTTTTGTTTTCTTTTCATTCTTTCCCTTGTTCTTTTACTAAACTTTTTGTCTTTTTAGATGTGTACCATATGAGTGAAAATTCAAATAAGTCTCTTACGTCTCTTCTCCTGTTGTTTTATTTTCTTTTAAGATGATATTAACCGTTTTCTTTCTTTTTTTTTCTATGGGTGGGTGTTCTGGCTTTTCTTTCATTTTTTTCCCCTTTATTTCTCTTCTTTTCGTGGTTTTTTCGTTTCTTTTTTTTATTATTCCTTTCGTTTCTTCTATGGTTCTTTCATTGATCTTTTGTGGTTCTTTTGTTATTCCTTTCATTGATCTTTTATTCCTTTCATCATTGTTTCTTTTATTGCTTTTTTGGTTTATTTCATTGATCTTTGATTTCTTTCGTTGCTTTTTTTTTGTTTTTTTTCATTGATCCTTGGTTTCTTTCATTACTTTTTTCGTTTCTTTCATTGATCTTTGGTCTCTTTTCAATGATCTTTGGTTTCTTTCATTGATCTTTGACTTCTTTTGTTGCTTTTTTTTGTTCCCTTTATTGATTTTCATTCCTCCTTTGCTTCCTTTCATTCTCTTTCATTCTTTTTTTGTTTCATTCATTCTTTTTCACTATCCTTTACCTTTTTTTGTTCCTTCCTCATTTCTTTTTGATCATCTTTACTTCAATTTATCCCTTTTCATTTATCTCTTCTTTCCTTTATTCTTCCTTTGTCCTTTCTTACTGTATTTTCCATTTTTTCTTATATATTGCAGTGCATGTGCAATTAATACAGCATTATAACATTAATATTACAGTTAAAATTATGCAATTGCGGCTTAATTTTTTTATAAAATCATGTATACAGTGTGGTGTAATTTTTTTTCTTTGAATTAAAATATAGTTTTTTTCATATAATTTCCTTTTTATTAATTTATAGTGATATTAATTATTATTCAACAAATTATTAAGTGTGAAATTGTTTTGTAATTATAGATTTAATTATTGTGGTGTTAAAGTTTTTTTTCTTTTTTTGTTTAACTAATTATCATTACTATCATATTACCAGTTACAGTATATTAAATCTAGCCGAAATTATGTTAATTCTGGCCAAAATTAAAATCATGCTGAATTGCACTTTTAAAAATTGTACGCATTTTTTTTAGATCACTATATTGCATATCTTTAACTTTTATAATACATTGTATAACAAATTTAACATATTTAGACGATGAAACAAATCCGCCGATATGAGTTAGTGAATATATTGATAGGTATTTTTATACATGGATATACATTGAATATTTTGTTTTTATTAGTGTAAACCTCAATTTAATAAAAATATTATGCGCAGTATATTATTGATATCACATGTGGTGTGATTCAATGTGTTTTTTTGCTTAGTCACGAAATAAATAATCACATGGCTGGACACAGACGTTCATTAAGCCTCTACCTATTTTTCCTAACAAATGTGAAGTTGTGGTACAGGGCATACCATATAAGTAAATAATACTGACAGAAACTTATGTTATGAAGGGCTGAGAACTTCGCAATTTCGAGATCGCTGGGCGTAAAACTAACTATACGTCTTTCTGGTAGATCTACATGTGAAAAGGTAAGAAGATTCCATTTGCATGTGCTTTTGCTTTAACGCCTTCAGCCATGGAACTCTTGGCATCAGACAACAATACTAATTATGCCTCATACTTCCTTAACTTTGGCTTGGCGCTCTTTTTCCCAGCAAGATATAAAGCATGTAGGAGTATGTGGAAGTTCAGCCAACTTTCCGCAAAAATTTACCTGTAAGTGCTTCGCTAAGGTATGTATATACCAGAAGTTATGTATGTATGGGAACGAGTTTTTCTCACTATGGACCTTGTAATTAGGAAAACAAGATGTCTGATAAGGTCAAAGTGCTCAATAAGACCAATACATCTGATACTTAAACAATTGATGAGTTGGACAAAGATAGAGATAATACTCTCAACCATCTCACCTCTAATGAAAAAATATCTAGCAACCAAGTTGCTACTCTTGCGAATGAAGTGGTGAAGTTTACTGAGGGTCCGGATGGTACAAAACTGAAGATATTTTCTAATTCATCACAAGCATGGTATACTGGAGATATAAACATAAACCCAGTAACGGGCCTCACGCCCATGTTAAGCACTAAATACCTTGCTAGATAAGATCATCATGTAGCGATATATTCGCAATTTCTATGTAATGTACTGTAGGCCGGGTTCCGGCAACGTTTTATTTCATAAATAAAGTATTATTTTATCGAACGTATATGAGAAATGGATCACGTGAAATGATGTAATCCCTGTGCGACATAAAAACCTATATTAACGCTTGTCTTTCCCACCCCAGAAATAAATTTTTATCTCACTCCGGAACGTAACACTATTTTTTTATCCGACCCAAATATTCCTATAAAAGCGCTATGTCAACTATCACACTCAGTTGTTTGGTTGTGGGTGAAAACCCTTATGAAAATGCTTTCGAAGTTGATATTGAGATAAACAAGTCTATTAGCAAACTCAGGGACGCTATCAAGGAAAAAATTGACGATAATGTTAAGGCAAAAGACCTCAAGCTATGGAAGGTCGACATTTCCTTCGAAAAAGAAAACAAGAAACTTGAGCTCGTCAACACAAAAATAAATGTTAATATCAAGGAGGACCTTTGTGGTGAGGAACTTCCACCTCTTTCGAAGATTAGCAAATATTTTACCTCCCAGCCAGCCGACGAGCACATACATATAATCGTACAGCGTCCTGTTGAGACGAAAGAAGTTCACTGCACCGCAACGTATGGGCGTAAGAGTGCGAATTTTCAATGGACAGTGAGCCGAGAAATGGTGTCATTGGAAGGTTTTAAGAAGAAGCTTTGTGAATATTTCACGTTTCCGGATGGGACAGAAAACGAGCACATCGTAATAAGTCGTGTAATAGGTGGCGCTGGCTTGAAGAGAAAAATTTCGACAGGTAAAATGCGTAAAAAATTAGACCTGGCAAGTTCGAGTTCCCAGAGTGCAAGTGGTACGGTTGAGATTGTGACAGAGCGTAAAGTTATTCAGTTTTCTGCTGATGAGGATTTATTGAGCATTATCTGGACTACTACCCCCAAGGTGGATCTGGAAATTGTTGTGGATACGTGTAAGTACTATCAAGATATTCAGGATATTCACATACCGATTCTACCAAATGTCTGATTAGTTAATTTATGCATGGCTGTTTTTATAGCGCAACAACCTTTCTCTTCGTATACTTTCCCCAAGATGAAGGTTCTTTTCGGTTTGAAGGCTGATAGCTATGATCAATTGCCATGTATTGAGATTGGAAGTTCGGCAACTCCAGAAGAGATCAGGAACAGTGTGATTGATGATTTTTTAAGAATGCACAAAGCATCCCCACCCATCACTAGCGCGAATGAGGCCACCCGTTGTGAATTTATTTCTGCGATTATATATGGTGTGGCGTCCATCTTCGATGGTACTGTAAAAGTTTATCCCCAGTATGAAGTCTCTGGAAGTCATGGAAAGGGACCCATAGATTGGGTGATCAAAATGGGAGACGTAATTATTTCTGTAACTGAAGCAAAACGAGAAGATATTAACCAAGGCGTTGCCCAGAGCAGTGTCCAAGCACATGCATCTCTGCAATGCAATCGTAAAAAACGTACTTATGATGATGCTGATTTGTATGAAGGTGCAATGTACTGTATTGTCTCAACGGGTATGATTGTAAAACAAATTCGAAAAATATGACCTGAATTATTACCTGATCAAAATCAATGCGATTATTACTAATTCTTTTATTTGATATCCAATTTCAGGTGTTGACTGGGTAATAACAAAAGTTCAAAGTGGTATTGGAGATGGGAATGATAATGGTGATGGGAATCCGGTCGAAGTTTTTTTGTGTTCGCCTACGCCTACACCTCTACCTATCAACTACCCATCATTATCCCGCGATGACCTAGTTGGACCTATCGAGAAATTATTTGGGCAAATTAAGTGGGTTTTTGATCAGCAAAAATCATCATTGGTCGATGGAAAGCGGATAAAAACAGAATAATAGGGGCATTAACATAGAAAAAAAAATCGTCATGTATCATGGGCTACGTCCCGAACATTTGTATTTATTTTTCGCATGTATTAATAAAAAATTTTTCTTGGCAAATTTGGACGACCCGAGGTCGCTGAAATCACGTGAATTTTTCCTTGTAAATAAAGGTCCTGAAACTCGTGGACAAATAATCATTTTCTAAAGGGTATTCATCGAATGTTTCTTTTTTCGAATCACGCGGGTGGCTTAATAAATTCTGTGCTTTCCGTAATGTTTTTTGCTCGAAAGTTCTGGTGATACAAAAACACAGAATCATGGTGGATATTAAGCTCACTTGCCGTCTCTTTCGAAACATTGAAGCAAATTCTGAGAAATTTAATATTGATATAAACACTAGCAAAACTGTCGATTCCCTTAAAAAGAAAATCTTCGAAGAAGTACAGAAGAAAAACGATAAAATATTTTCCGATATTAAGGGCAGTAACTTAGAGCTTTGGATGGTACAAATTCGTGATGACGAATTCTCAAAACTCTCTCTGGAAAACGATGGCACGGAAGGCATAAAAGAGCTTGAAGAAAAAATTAGTGATTATTGGAATGACGAGAACCTTCCAGAAGAAGGATTTACGAATGTTATTATTGATTCACCACTTTTAACGGCTTTAAAACGGCTGGAGCAATGTAAGGAGTCAATTTTTTATATGCTTCTACTAAGACATAGTTATATCTTAACATGAGTTATGTTTAGACGAAGGCGTAAGCGACTATATAATTCCAAATATTCATCGGGCTGGATTTCAAGATCTGTATTATGCGAAAATTATTAGAATAAATGATGTTTTACAAATTGATAAAAAATATTTTGGCACAAAAGTCTTTATCCAGTGTAAGGTAGTCGATTTTGACACTGGTATTCTCTCCGTGATGCTTATTGACCGTAATGAAGAACAGAAGGAAGGAATTTTTTTATTAGAGGATCTTGAAAGATGGCTACTTGAGCATAGTCTTGACGCTAAGGATCGTAGATCCATAAAATACGAAAATTCTGGTGATAATATTGAAATTATTCGTAATGGGGTGTGGCTCGGAACTATAAGAGAGCGAAAAAATTATTATTTCAACAACCAAGAGCTCAAGAAACGTCATAAAGATTCTGCAGTAAAGTCGGAGTTGAAGCAGGGTGAGAACTTATCTGAAGAATTTAACCGTTTAGATAAAACAGGTTTGCATGATTTATCAAATTTGAATGTTTCGCATTTTTTAATTATTTTCTAACATCTACAATGTGCCTAGAAAAAAATCAGTCTATTGCAACATGGATCGATGACCAAGAAATACTTTCAATTGCAGATGATGCCAATTTTTCACGACTTGAAGCTCTCTCAGATAAACTGTTGAGTACATATAGAAAAGATACTCCATCTTTATCATATATAACATCAGGAATGGTTAATGAAAAACCGGCCATCATTGCTTATGTTAATGTATCTAAGGGCACGCTGGTTGAAATTCCTGCAGAGTTTGAAGGATATCCTGTATTTATAAAATACGGAATTATAGAACCAGCTTGTTATACAAGTCCTGTAGCTCTTACGCCCGGTATCAGTATTAGTAGTGCAAATGTATGTACGCTAGGAGCACTGTTTAAGATAGAAAATGAAGCCGAAACGGGAAAAACGTTTATACTTGCAGTGAAACATGGCGTTGGAAATATTGATGATGAGGTAATTCAGCCGGGTAGTGCTGATGCCGAAAACGTATGTACTCAATGAAGTTTTGGCATTTATTTTTTCTTATTACTAATACTTTTTGATAATAAGGGGTATACCGTTTGTGCTAAGGTTACTAAGTATAATTTTTATAATGTTATATATGAAGACAATGAATATGGACGAGATGCAATCTTGCTTGACTATGCTTTCTGTGAGATTGTTATTAGCGGAAAAGTGTCTACTAGTAATACCTCAATTCACTGTAAAATCTGTATTGATAATACGAAGGATTCCGTGAACGACTGTTATAAAAAATATGGGGTTTGTAAAGTTGGTAGGACAACAAACTATACCGAAGGATCGGTAAGGGATAGATTGCAATGTATTTTCTATCGTGAATTTGGTGATGTGAAGGTTTTACTCGTTAAAAGCGATAAAAGCCATGAGGATTCAAAAATATTTGGTAAGCACCTGTTTAACAACGGTTATTTGAACTTGTTTCCAGATTGTTTTTTCTCATCATCCTATGTATAGGTGCTCCCGGGGATTCAGGTTCTCCGGTTTTCGATAAACATAATAAATTATGGGGAATCCTTCAAGGAATCTCTTCGGACGGTTTTACCGCAACAGTTATTCCCATTCATCTGATTTTACATGTTAAAAGAAGGTTTGGAGTGAGTTTTAAACTTTTAAATGAGTGAATTTTGATTGTTTCGTATCATGTAATCGGGATATTCGCTAATTTTTATGTATCAGTCACGCATTCATTAATAATAAAGTATCGATATGAATTTCTCGTTTTAAGACACGTGTAATGATGTGTCATGTGCCTCAAATTTGTAAATGAATCGCACGGCAGGCACCATATAGATTTATTTCTTTTTTCGAATCACGTGGGTGGCTTAGAGGGTCCGGGATATCATGCACCGTAAGACGTCACTGGTTCATGTGAATCCGCAGAATACGCTATACGCAGTAGTTTAACTTCGTCATGTGAGACCGATAACCTGAAATGCAGAAAGGCATTCTCGAAAAATTCGTTTATGCTATTTCCGTAGTGTTTTTATTTTTAGATGCGCTATTTTCATAATAATGGTTAGGATATATTATTTTTGTAACAATGAAGCTAGGGCCAAAGTCTTATGAAATGCCGTCATATCTTTACAAATTTATGGGGATAGATCGTGGGAATAGATCGTGGGAATAGATCAATGAATAATTAATCCGGTTCTGATATTCACCTTTTTTCCGGAAGCTTCTGGCACATTACGAATCTTTGAATTAGCATTACGCAAGTCAATCCGACGTCCCTAATGTTAGAATGGGATAAGAATGGGAATTGAGCGTCTTGATCTACCGATTTACAGATCTCGATCTTGTGAAATGTAATGAGGACCAGGGGTACTACCATTCTATATAATAAACCAAAATTCCTTTTCTGGCCATTGATAGATTTGTGAATAGTAATGAAAGCAACGTGTAATTACGTGCATTGATCAGATTTTCGTGATGCGATCATATTAATGTAATTTCTCCAAAAAGTGCATAACAAAACCGATCCTGTAAATTATATAAAAAGGTGATGTCCCAGTTAGTGAACCCTTTTATCCGCCTCATGCAAGTAAGATAAAAATCGAATAAAACTAATCAAACCAATCTAACGTACTATTATTAAAATCATTGATATTAACAATCAAACGAACTCATATTTTCCGCAAAATAATAATAAGGTAAGTTGGTTTATTACTCGGCTAACTTCTTGAATCATGCCAACATGATGTTAATCGATTTTCCCGCCTTTACAGATGTTCCAAAATAAAACGGACGTATTACTCTTCTTGCTATATATCGGCATTTTGATCTTCGCCGAGAAAATCACTGACCATCATCACGCGTACAATGGACGCAGTGAAATTACTCACATGAATCTCGTCACATGCAACGGCACTGGCGCAGTGCATCAAAAAATATAAACGTAAATGTAAGGAGTAAAGAAATAACATGATGCTGGGACTCGCATTAAATGGCCTAGGATCCGCGTACTCTCTCCCTCTTTGATAGCATCATACATTTCGCTTGCTTCTCTGCTAATATATCTAAAAATCAATAAAATTTTGCCAATTTAAGGTATTTGCATCAAAAATTAATGCTTATATTAATTGTCGTGCTTTTAAGTTTCCAGATAAACGGAATGTCTATTAATCTAGCACGCCGTGGTATCTATAATTGTTTTGCCACTTTTTATCATATGCTGGCATCGATCATCTGAGTTAGTTATCATGATCTACTGTATGTCTGTATGTATGATTTTATCTGTGTAACAATCAATTTCTCGTATAAAAAAACTCATTCACAAACCTTTATATTTAATACGACACGGTTTCGTTTCAAGGTTAAGTATTCGTTAATGTTGATATTAGTATCTGTTTTCACATACTCGCGCCTCTTTTGTTGCATGAGAACCACCAAGCCCGCCTGAAAGTTCAACACGAAGGGTGGTATTCCTGGTTAGACAGATAGGATGCTGGGATCCTAACGCCCCAGGGTTTACTTGCAAATCTTCCGTGTTCAACACACGTGTAAGAGGAGAGGTTTGCAGAAAGAGCCTATTTCTGGGGGGTGTCGGTCTGTGTTGCAGGAGATTATGCTCTTCTCCCTGATCGTTCAACACGAAAGGGTGTTATGAGTTAATATGTTAATTACTTGCGAACTTCATGTGTTCAACCGCGTGTTTGTGACCGAATAACCTGAACCTGGATGGGGGCTGCAAAAGAGTATTTTTGTGGGACTGTTGGTTACTGTTTACTGATCAATTCACTTTTTTTAAAGAACAGATGGACAAAATTGGCAAATTCAGATTGAACGCAAACCTTTGCAAGCCTCACTCTAATATCAACCATTTCTTCGCTAAGACATACTTGTCAAAGTGGGATCATGTCGACATATTTGCAAGATTCGTATACGACGAGAGTCCTTCTACAACACCACAGCGAGTGTTAGATATATATAATCGGAATCTTTTTGACATAATTTCAACCAAAGACACTAATAATAATGTCATGCAACATGTCCGTGATATCATTGCAAAAATGGATGTATGTTTCTATTATTCATTATGTTGCCCATAGTTCCTACCCAACCAACTCGACTAATGCTTTCAAATGATTTTATCAGCAAGCGAAATGCTTGAAAATCATCGGGGATACTTTATTAAATATAAGAAAATCACGGGCCAAAGTAAGTATGAAAGTCATTGTATCATTGGGTTATGGATGAAGTATTCTCAAGTTCTTTATTTAGCAAAGGGTAAATTTAACGAATAAAACACGAGAGGATTTTCAAACCGCAGAAACAAATGATCGAATGAACCAGAAAGCTGATATTTATGCTGTAAGATATTATCGTTTGATATTCTTACGCCTAGTTTGTGATATTGATTTCATTCTTTCATAGGATTGGAACAATGAGGATAATTTCTTCCAAGCAAGTTCATCTGGATCGGAAATCACAGGCAACAAAACAAACGAGGAGGATGAAGTATGGATTTCACGTTAATGTAGATTGTTTAGTTGTCACGATGTTCAGTTAAGATTGAATGATTGCATTCTTTTTAGGAATCATCGGATCACATACATGATGATTTTGAAGCAAGTGATCTCGATACACAGGTAAATTATGATGGTGTTCGTTGTAAATGTTTATTATTCTCACCACATCTAGCTTGAAGGATGCGATTAAAGAAGAGGTGAAGGATGCGACTAGTGCGAAGGAAAACCAAGTATATCTTCATTGAGAATTTTAGCACTTTTTATGAATAATAACAAGGACTTATGCTTTTTCCATTAGAACGGGCCATTTAGAATGCGCGAACAAAATCGAATGGAGTTTACGAAATCCTATAGGGCAATGGACGAAAGTTATATGTGGAAACTTTCATCAGGGAGAATAGTTGAAGAAGAGTTGTTTAAACTCGGAAATGATTTGGAGTTTGAACAGTAAGTATTCATGCATATGAGATTATGTTCATGGGGATTATCGTAATAATTGCAGTTTTGTTCACATAGCGCCATTCATTCCTTCATCCTTGATGTTGAAGATGAGTTAATTATGGAACATTTCACTGAGAAAGAACTCGAGGAGATAGAAGGCACAACTATTCCGGAGGTACCCGATCTTTCGGACGAAATTGACGATTTTTTGGGTAAATTCCTTGGCAAGGTAATAAATATTTCAATTACACGTTACTACATATACTGTAATAAATCACCAAGGTCTTTTCCCTTTTATTGTAGACAAACTTAAACGAAATCCGACAGATAATAAAAGAATCAATGTTCGGTAATGATTACAACCGTGAGAAGCATCACGACGAAGACTACATATGTCTTGCCTTATACTCATTGTAAGTAGTCGTTTTTATTTTTGTCCTTGTGACCGTGAGACCGTCTGTACACATACAGTATTGGACCTCGTCAGAGTTTTTGTGAAGCTTACTAATCGTGAATTGACAGGGTGAGGGAAATAGAAAACGGTAATCTCAAGAACGCAAACCTAGAAAACTGGTACAATTGCCATGTATGGAATATAATATTCGACCAAGCGTTCGGAGATGTACAGGCAGTGACTGTTGTCAGGTAATTCTTTACTTTAAAAAGTAGCTTCTTTGATCTGACTAGATTTTTTTGCAATCAAGAGGGGAAAGTACGAGTGTGTCGACAGCAACGCGTAAAAACAAAAAAGCTAAAAGGAAACCAGGGGAACGTCGGAAGATCGGGCGTAGAGGGGATTGGATACTTAGAGCTGTAGGCAACGGTAACAAAGATGAGTTTGGGGCGGGGGAGGCGGGAAAAGATTGGACGGATAAATATGGCACAAAATATCTCAAGGAAATAGGCCTAAAACTTCCAAAAACATTGAAAGATATGTTAATGAATCTAATGGAGAAAGTAAATTGGGTCAAAGAAGTGCGAAAAAATATCCAGACCGTCGGAATTATACACGAAGGTATGTCCCTGAACTTGATTTTTGCAAGAATCTATAAGGTGTACATCGCTGACCAATAACTTAATTTTTATAATAGGTCTTATGATGGCATTGGTGTATGCCGACAATCCGAAAGGATATGTCTGCAGGTTTCGTCGTAGCCAACTTATGGAGGTACCAGATACGGCGGAAAAATTTGATTCAATCTTGACAATATTGGCATCTATCCTAACTGCAAAGGTTAGTTGTATGTTTTTCGCTCTATATATGTTTTGACTTATAAAGCTTATGTATTTGTGAATGTTAGTCTGCAATCCAAATGACAATAGAGATGACTCAAACAAAAAGACAGGCTGTCAAATCATCATTTAGGGGTGTAGGGTACCGAAAGCGACCTCGAGAAGATCACCACTAGATGCCTGCATGTTTATCGACTCCGAAAAAAATAAAAATGTGTGCCAAAGTAAACGATAAACGACCATACCCATCATCACCGTGCCCTGGATCTCCGAGTTCTGATCCATTAATTTAATCTTGGCGGAATGGGAGCTCTTGCCCTACTGAGAATATTAAGTCGATTCCTTGTCGAATTCATTATAATATCATGATGGAATTATGTAAATATTTTCAAAAATTCGAAGGTCTTGAAAGGGATAAAAATATTGACATAGCTAATAATTATTCATTTATTGGGGAGCAAGAGAATTAGCTTAGTTAATACCAATACCAAGAAAAATCATTGTTATCTACAGTTAGTGCTGTGTTGTTAATAAATAATTACAATAGTGCAATAATTAATAAATTTAATTATTTAGCTTGATAATAAAATTTGCCATCATTCCTCCTTTTTATGTGATGTACGCATCATACGATAATCAAAATTTCGGAACTGCGTAATACTGCGTCATATTTACTGCGCCTGCCTCGGCAACTAGAAAAATATCAAATATATATTAATAAAGCATTTTATAAAAGATTTGCCCATATCGGGCCGGCTAGCAATTTTTAACCAATGTATTATTTACTCTACATGCGTTACCGATCACCGCTAAATATATGCTATTACGTTTCTTTTTTAGCTATACAGAATCGGATTGGCCGATCATCTCGTGATTTATAGAAACTCGCCAGCTCCTGGAACACTCCTAGAACTATCGAGGAAATGGGCCGTACAGGGAACTAGGGGAGATCTCATGTGATACGATATACGTACATCATACCACAAACTGATTTAGCCGAAAGCGCTGTGCATATGCATGTAAATATAAAATTAGCATATATAAATCCCTATAATCAAATAAAAAATGAATTTGGGTTTAACAGTATGTAGTCCACCAAATCGGCTACAAAGATTCATTAAATATATTTTCAAGAAAAATTTTACCTGATTCCTTCTTCCGAAATTTTATTGAGGAAGGGTGAAAATCCATATAAATTTGAATCATGTTATTCTTTGGTATAAGTTGCTAAAGAATCGCTAAAACTGATATAAATCTATAAACTGCCTACACCTGTAAAATGGTTAGAACTGACTACCAATATGGTTTAAATCCTGTAGTAGTGCAAGCAATAACTAATCTGCATTATAGATATAGCAATGAAATGCCAAAAATGTGGTGTTCCCGTATTTGTGTTCCATTTAAGAAACTTCTCAAATATAACCCAAGATTCTTCTCAAAGAATGAATACATTCATATGACTGAAAGAGAATATAAAGATGGGAAATTTAGACCTGGGGAGCATACATCTCACATTTATTACACTGTATGCGATTTATTAGCATTTATCCTCAATAATACTGAGAAATGTGCAAATAATCATCTGAATGAATGCATTGCCAGAATAGAGCAAAGGCATGTCATATATGTTAGATCTATATTATTGAAACAAAAAATTAAAAAAGGACTTAGTTCCAACGAGATTAATAAGCTTTATGGTGTTTATTTATCATACAAAAAAAGCTATAAAGGTAATTATCCTGATTGGCCAGAATTTATTGTAAGAAAAACATATCGCATTTTAAATAGTACAAAAGCTATCCAACAGGCTTGGTGGAGTTATAAGTTGGAACCTGAGATGAAGGCACAGCGAGTCTGGAATATGGTGAGAAATGATGGTACTCCCAACAGAAAGAAATATTTAGAAAATATCAGAAGGTAATAAATCCTGAGATTCAAGAAGAGTATGCCATACACTGGTCAAAATCGATGCTATCAGGTACATATCGGGTATATATTGGCTACTCGATATATACCTGATATGTGTGAAATATGTGTATGCTATTTAATAATACTACACATATCAGGTACCCGATATGTACCCGTCAGATGCAGAATATCAGTGACATATAACATACATATCGGGTACATATCTCATACATATTAGGTAGTTAAATATCAGTTATATATCATAGATTTATTGGGTACCCGATATATTTTAAAAAAATATCAGACAGATATTATACACTTATCGGATAGTGCTAATAAATATCCTATATATACCCGATATATATTCTATTTGTATTTGAAATATAAGCATAATTTCATAATTTTCACACATATCAGATAGCCGAAAAGTATAGCATTTATGGGGTATTAATAGTAGTAGATTTATAATTTAAATACAATTGTAATTTAAAAGTAATTTAATTCATTTAATTGTAATTACTGAAAGTTTTATTTATATTTTCAATCGATAATAAAAAAAATATTATACAAAAAATATTATAAAAAAAATTCACTACTCTTTATACAAATCATAATTTATTTACAATTAATGTTCACTTATTTGCTTGTTTTCATTTCATTATATCTATTTAATTTGAAAGAAAGTAAAATGTTAGTAATAGAAGTGTTAGTATGAATATTAGTAGAAGTGTTAGCAAAAGAAAAGGAACGTTAATAAAAAATTTTTACATTAGAAAGTGTTAGTATTAATGTTAGTATGAAAGTTAGTAGAAGTAGAAAAGGAACGTCAATAAAAAAAAATATAAAGTATAAGTATTAATGTTAGTGTTAATATTAGTAAAAGCGTTAGTAAAAGTAAGGAATAAAAAATGTTTAACAGTAAAACATTGTTAGTAAAAACGTTAGTAGGAGGAAACACATTAGAAAAAAATATTAGTAAGAGTGTTAACAGGATGGAAAAAGAAATTTCAACAAAAAATGTACCTTTGTATTTATTTTTCAGAAAAACCAATATAGTAAAAAACTCGATAGTAGAACATTATTTAAGACGTTAGTAAGAAGAAATACATTGGAAAAATATATTAATAAGAATGTTAAGAATAAGATAATAATGGAAAAAGAAATTTCAACAAAAAATATACCTTTATCTTTATTTTTTAGACAAAAACAATAAAGTAAAAATTTGAGAGAGAGAGAAAAAAGTTTTGAAAAAAAACAATAAATAAATAATTAAATCATGATCGTGCAATCACATGATCAACAAAATTATCAATTTTTATTGGTTATTTAGGTAATATTATATTTAGCCACATCAGCCACAAAATCGGTCACCTATCGAATGCACAAGTCAATATTAGCGAAGAAGCATAAACTTGATTATTCACTATTTGTGCTCAACTTAAGTTGATAAAATTATTAAAAAATCACTGATTTTATTAAATTTATCAGAATTTTTATACCTAATTAAAGATGATTAAATAAAGATTTACTACCGATTTCATTATAACATTACCAACTTTTTTGTTAATCTTGGATATTTTATTTTGAATTTAAATTGTTCGCTCAAGATCTTTGTGTAATATATTGTAGATCTGTAATTGTTTTATTTGTAGTCTATAATTGGCAAAAGCTTATTATAAACCAAAATAAAAAACACTATTTATTTACATATCTGTATTATTAGATTTTACCTTTTTTAGATTTGATATATAATTAAAAAGAAGTCCTTTATCTTGATATTTTGGAATCACGATCATAACAATTGAGTTTAAGTCGAGTTTAATTTGTTCATTATGATTGATTGTATTGTAGATCCGTATCTGTATTATAATTAAAATAAAAAAGACAGATCATAACAATCATGACATATTTGAGAAATTAGAACAATTTACATAAATGTTCTTGAAGGATAATTAATATAATAATACTAGGTGATAAAAAATTGTTTATAAAAAGAGGTTTTATCTTTTTTTTTTCTTACAATAAATTTGTTGTCGTTATTTTTATTATATATTCCTTTTCTTAAAATTTGTTGCCGTTATTTTTTATTATTATATATTCTTTTTCTTAAAATGCCCGCAAATTGGACTGATGCAATAATTGAATATTTAATAAGATATAGGAGGTAAAAAATTAAATGAAAACTAATAAATAACTTTGATCATATTCTAGTTTTTTTTTCTCTTACATTTCCTGATCTAAAAATTAAATAAATAATGTAAAGGAGAAGAAACAACTACTATCATAACATACCCAAGAGGGACCGCTTCGAATTCTGGAAGAGCCTAGCTTGAAGAATTTGGAGATAGTTCCGCATGAGGTTCACTGGCCAACAGGTAGAAAGAAAGTGGAGAAACTTGGTCAGGAATTTTAATGTTAGTAAAATAATAATAAATCATAAAAAAAAAAATAAAAAAAAATAAAAAATTAATAGTATTAATATTTTTAGGATTTCTGTAAATGGAGGAATAGTACGTGAAATGGAAGGTAGTCTCGGGAAGAAAAAAGATATTATAGGCAGTTCCGCACAAAGTTTTGGGACAGACCTGATAATTATTAAGAATTTTTTTAATTTATATTTAAGTTATTTAAATTCTAAATTTATATATATTTCTTAGAAAACTACCACAGTCATAGGTGGCGTAGAAACACTGCGTATTAGCAGTCTCAGAATCTGTAAATTATATTTTTTTATTTTATTTTTTTTTTTATTTTGTATTTTTATATTTTATTTTTATTTTTATTTTTTATTTATATTTTTATATTTTTATTATTTTTATTATTATTATTTTTTATTTTTTATTATCTTTTATTATTATTATTTTTTATTAAATATATATATATTTTATATTCATCTAATTATTATTTTAATATTTTTACTATTTATAATTTGATTTAATATCAGCCTATATTCAACTGAAATTAAAAAATTTGACCTCAATTATAAGTAATTAAAGCTTATTATAATAAATTGCTTTTATTCAATAAACATTCATTTTTTTTAATAAAGTATTAATTAAATAAACAATCTGTTGTCATATATTATATAATATATTGTAATGATAAAATATCTCCAATAAATTTTTAAAAAAGGAACATTTAGGCGTGACAGATTTAATACTGCTGATTCTTTCAAAATATTACTAAAATCTTTCCATAGATCAAATTGAGAGAACTAATCTATCAATTTACAATATAAAATCTTGAAATAATCTTTCACATTTTTAAAATATGTGATCAAACTCATTTTTGCTAAACTGCTGAAATCTTTTGGCATTTATATGCAATAATTTTAGCATTTTAATTTAATTTGACGATCATTGATTATCATGATCAATCTATTTTTACGGTTTTCTAAACCATGATTTTTTTATTTTTTTTTAGGTTGCTAGACTCCCGAACTTGAAATGTAAGTTGGAAGGGGTGGGGGAATTTTTTTTAATATTAAAGAAACGTTACTAATGTTTCTTTATTTTTTTTAGATTGCCAGCCTTCTTGGACAAACCAGACTTGGGAAATGTAAGTTGGAAAGGGTGGTGATTTTTTTTTTAATATTAAAGAAATGTTACTAATGTTTCTTTCTTTATTTTTTTTAGGTTACTGGCCTTCTTGAACAAACCAGACTTGGGAATATAAGTTAGAAAGGGCGGGGAATTTTTTTTTAATATTAAAGAAATGTTACTAATGTTTCTTTCTTTATTTTTTTTTAATTGCCAGCTTTCTTGGATGAACTGGACTTAGGAATGTAAGTTGGAAAGGGTGGTGATTTTTTTTTAATATTAAAGAAATGTTACTAACATTTCTTTCTTTATTTTTTTTCAAATTGCTAGACTCCAGACTTGAAATGTAAGGAAGAAGGGAGGGATATTTTTTGAATATTAAAGAAACAGTTTTAACGTTTCTTTTATTTATTTTAGGTTGCAGTTTCCCTTATTCCTCTTGATTCTAACGTGATCACGATTAAGAAAAGTTTGAGCAAACTTTTCTTAAACTTGTATTATAAATGACTGTAACTTTTTTATTAATTTATTGTAATAAAATACGTAATAAAATAAAAATATTAACAATAATAATTATACTTTTAAACACTTTACAAAAAATTTATAAACTTGTTAATGCATTCAATAAATAAGACAATAAAAATTTTTTAACTACATTAAATAAATTAAAAATTTCTAAAAAGAAAAATCTATAAAAAAAGTAAACTAAAAAATTTCTTAATACATTATACAATATGAAATCTAACATATTAAAATTTGTATCATATATCGGGTACCTGATATATGTAAGATAGAACTGTACCTGATATATATTAAATAACATATCGGTGATCAATAGTTTAAATATCAGGGTCTTGGTAATTAGGCATATTTTGAAGTGTAATAAATTGGGTATCTGATATGTAAAAATACCTGATATTTATCTGATTAGCCGCTGCTATATAAGTCCTTGATATATACCTGATAGAATTGATTTTGACCAGTGGTAGCTTGCGATAAGTTTTATGCTTATTTTAGAAAACATTACTCAAAATACATTGGAATAATTAATCCAATCAAATTAACCTCACCATATGAGGAGTATGTTTATTGTTTTTCTAATAAATGAATAAAAGCTAAGAAACATCAGTTAAGACGACAGTTAGATAAGGTGGTATACAGATCTAATCCAGATTTCTCAGGAAGGTTTTTGATTAAATTGTTAAGTACTATTAGCTATTATGAAAAGTACACAAAAAATTGATTTTGTCATTTACTGCCCTATAACTAAATATAGGAGTATTCTGGACTAATCTTAAAAGGACCGCTTCTATGCAAAAAATGCAAAGAAATAGACTTAAATATCTTTTGATTGAATATTATATTTATCTCAACTATATTTAGCCAAATACACTATACATAACTTATTCATGATATAATTTATTTTTTTGCGAAACATAATCTGCATGATCGCTTAGTATAATTGTGAAATGTATCACCTGCGGGATAAAAGACCTGATTTTCTTATTCCAGGTTAGATTCTCCAATATACTATATAACTATTTTAATAAAATATTTCAGAAAGATCTATGAAGCGATTTTGAGGATTTTTGATTGCAAAACAATATAACTATCAGTTTGAGAATTTCTATGCAACAGTTATTTAGTAAGCTTACAGGAATTACAAGAAGAGACCTGAATCTTTGGCAAAAAAAGTTTGGGAGATAGTAAGGAATAATGCTACTTCTAATGATAGGAAGTTTTTAGGTATGAAAAATGAATGGGGATATCATCTTTCAGGACAAATTTGGTATGATGATTATTGCTTTTCAGTGAAAAATAATTGGATATACAAGAAGAAAGTCCAATTATGGTATCGATTAGGTTTTGTAACATTAATACTTGTTAATAAATTATTATATCAGCAAAACTATATAGTTGTTAGAGATACATATTGGCCTAACATATTAAAATGACCACAAAATCCCAGATATTATAGTATTTATAAAAAATATAATTATAGATACTTCATTAGAATTTCAGAAGCATATAAGATTTATCCATCAGAAATAAATCCTATATCCATTTCGCCATTAAAATATATATATCATATTAACAGGAAGGGTATTACTATAAATTTCATAATTTGGATGATAATTGTGAGATTGTATGCTAAATTTTTCAAATATTATCTTAATAAAAGTCCAGCTATAATGCATGTATGCATGCGTGACATAATAAACATGTTTTTGATCCTTGTTAAAGTATATATGATGTAATGATTGATACACCGCAAATCATCTGTAACTGTGTAACTACTTGTGCGACAAATTAATTTTCACATAAGAAATCGATTCTCTCCAAAATATTTTGAATTTTTCTCTAGTGAAATAGCATTTATTGATATGCGTATATGTTCTGGAGCTACAGGTTATTTCTATTGCCCTCCCACCAAAGTATATTTAGCTGAAAACATGGAGTATATAATGTTACTAGGCCTTTATTACTGAGCGATCAAGCGAAAAAAAGGTATAATGCATTACTCCCAACATTTTTGCAAATGTTGAGATCTACAATGCACATTCTGCATGTTCTTATTCTCTAACACAAAAGTTTAGCGTAAAATGCCTTACATATTTCTCCTATCTCTTCCTCCAACATGAATGCGAGTTAAAGAGGTGTAAATGTGGGGAAATGGTGGCATTTAAAAGGGCAGTATAGGTAATTTTTAGCTTTTCGTCATTTATTTTGCTGTTTGTGTTATCTCAGTATATTAATATTATTTATATTCTAAACTAATTACGTAAATATGTTTATCATAATATATAATAAGATTTACGATTTCTTGACAACTGCTGAGGAACGTCAAATAAACACTACGTCTGTTATTTATTTTTGAATCAAAGAAAACTGCTGGGTTTTCCAAATAGAGTTAAAATCAATTGTAGAACGATCCATGGGATCTGCTAGTAATGTATTTATAAAAGGTTCTTCTCGTCAATTAAAAATTTTCTGAATCCTATCACAGATTAGTTAGGAATTATACAAACATTTTAGCTTTTATTATTATATGATGATACTGTGTAATCATTTACTAAAGTAAACCTGAATAAACAAGTAGTTTTTAGTTTGTTGCTTATGTTCAGCATACCCATTCAGCTCGCTTGCCAGTAAATACTTACATGTGATAGAGGGGTGTTTATGCATGACCCCTAAATGTGATGATTAGAACCTTGTCGTGATAATTGATGTAATATCTACTATGTTTACTAGTATCAAAATAGCCAAAGTATACATGGTTACACTTATGTTACTTAGAGAAATTATTCCCAAAGTGTATGAAACAGTTATCTTAATGTGATATCTTCGTATTCAGAGACCTTATTTGATCAAAGCTTTCTAGCAAATATTTCCCGATATTGACATGTAAATTTTTTCACACTAATTTCCTGAATGCAGTGAATGCTCAGAATTCTCAGATTCTTAAATTTTTTTTTTATTTTTCTGTATGAAATGACTAATAATATACTTACACTATTTTTTTACGTATATTACTCGAAGCAACTTAACTAACTCTCTCGATCCATAAAAATAGTTATATGGTGATGCCTTACATCTCGAAAATACCCATTATCACTGGAACAGGCAAGTGATATTCACTCTGAAGTGAAAGATATGTTAAATCAGACAGTTGAAAAATATATTAAGAAAAAAGTGTATCAGAGGATGAAGCCTATTACCAGCGACTGTAAAAATTTGTTAAGAAAAGAAAATGAGAAGCTGTGTATATCAAAGCAGGTATTAGAAAAAAAGATTGAAGAGCTTCTTGACTTGCAAGAGCAATATAAGTCTTGTGAGGTAGCTATGACCAGGTTTTTGGAAGAAAGTGGCAGGAAAGTCACCCAATTATCAGATTTGGTAATTTTCTTCAAAAGTACAATTCATGATACGAGAAAAGCCATTGCATTAGCAGAAAAGTCCATTGACATGTTAGAGAATAAATGCTCGTATCTGGAGGATATTATTTCTGCTAAAAACAGGAAAATTATCACTCTTGCTAATCAGATCCTTTCTAAAATTGAGCATAGTGATGTGACTATAGAACCAGAAATATATTCTAGCACTCACGAAAGGAAATTATGGGCAAAGAGGCGTAGTGAATCTGAATATGATCTAGAAACCAGAAGAAAATATACATTTCGTCCTTAGACTTAAGAAATTCTACTCATCCAGCTTCAAAGGAGAATCCCAGCCCAGCCTAATCGCTAATGGATCATTAATCGGCTTAGTGAAATCAAAGACTACAAAATTTTTATCTCACAAATACTTATCAATAATCTTAGATGCTTTTTTTGGATCATCCGTATATTGACGCATGATTCTATGGATATCGTTCCAACTACATCTGCCTCAGAACATAATTAGATGCGAGATATTTTTACAAATTATCTTTAACATGACTTGATATTTTTGAGTCACGTATATAGGAAATATGTTTTGATACCGATCACTAATGAAGTAAGGGTCAGTACTGAACATCAGTTTTTTGATGTTTTCAAAGGTCATATTCATTATCATAACAATAGAAATGTTTATAAATACATTTTCTGAGAATCTATTGGATATCGAATATTAGGTGAAATTTTGAACAATTACTTATGGGGTCAAAAATTTTATGATGAAGAACAACAAACCTATGTTGTCTTATTTAATGATTCACCTTAACATTTAAAAAACAATCCACTTGCTATTGCAACTCATCGTTCTACTAAAAGTATTACTACCAAAAGGTGCAAATCCAAGTATAATCCTGAAGAAGTTGTAATTGAATGGAAAATTAAAGGTGAAAAAGATGCAAAAGAGAATTATTGTGAAGCAGGATTTATATATATACATTTTTGGGTGAAACAAATTTAAAGTTTTATTGTAATAGAAATGTAATAAAATATTAATCAAAAATATTCTATTAGAAAAAATTATAAAACATGAATATGTTGAGGTTTTGGGTATGAAAGAGAGATGTTATTTTGAGTATAAAAAAAATGTCAATTTTCATGTTTCAAAATTTCACGAATAGCTAATGTTTTATTTTGAAATTTCTCACCATTCTTAAGAGTTTTCTTAAAAAAATAACAAACATGATCGTGATTTTTTTTTTCAACAGCGCTGCACAAAAAGGAATTTAATCCCCACCTTTTATGGATAAGCATAAATTCCCAAACATGTGACGCTAGAATATGAATGTAAGGGGTTACATCTGAAGGACAGTAAAGTTCTTGTTCTAAGATAGTATTAGTTTTAGGATCTATTACAGTTTTTTTTAAAAATAATTTGTACCATGCTTTTGCTTTTAAATGAAAGTATTGTGAATCTGTTTTTTTTTCTCCTAATAGATCATATGGGGTCTTTGCAATAGAAAGGTACGAAACTCAAAAAAAATTTTAAATTTATTTTATATGCTAATTATGTTTTTTATACTAAAATAAGTGTAAATTTAATATTAATTAAATTTTTATTTTTTTTTGAGTTTCGTACCTTTCTATTGCAAAGACCCCATATAACTCAGCAATTCCATCCCATAAACTTTTAATTAATGCAGCATGTTCTGAATCAAAAAGTTTTGTTAAATTAAAATTTCGAAGGACACAAAGCTTATCAATATCTATTAAAGAGGTATAATTCCAATTATCAGTACCATGAATTTTCAAAATTCAAACTGTATTTTTAGATTTTCCATTATCTTGATTATAATGTTTCAAGTTATATCATTAAATAATCCTTCATTTTAATTTCTTGTAAAACTAATTCCTATAAGCGATCAGTAATACGCAATATGATATGAAGCTTGTCTGGAATATGATTTTTAAGTAAGATCATGTTAAAAAGTGAAGGTAATTTATGACCTAGATATGCTGTTAGATTTTCACTTAAACACTCATTGATTTACTAATCACTCTGTCACTTTTTCCATTTTCACATTGGTTTTTGGTTATTTCACACCATAGACAAAAATGGTTGAAATTTGTAGCATTAAAACCCAAACAGATAGAAAAAAATTTCCAGTCAAAGCTAAAAAAAAGCTCAAATCTCCAAAAAATATCATTGATAACCATTCCTGTATTACTCAATTCTTGTAATTCTTGAATAAGAGCAGTTGTCGCCACTTTTAAAGTTAAATAATTCTCAGTCCCTGGGAATAAAACAATTGTATAGTGATAATTGGACTTAAAAAGGTTCATTGAATCATCTAATAGTGCCACAGTAATCATAACATGCTTCACCTTCCACCCAACATTTCTCCCATCATCAAATATTCGAAGATGAATAACTGGTATTTTAGGATCTAATTTTCCTTCATTAATATATGATGGTACAATATATTCAAGAATTTTTTTAATACTTCGATAAGCTCCCTTTCCAGTTGCATTAACAACTTGTTCAATAATTGTTGGATCTATTATATCAGGTTCTTCTGATAGATCTTCTTGTATGATTGCAGAATTTAAGTCAATAAAATTAATGGGTATTAATTTCTCCATGCATGTATTAATTTCTTGTCGTATTTGAGAAATAGCATATTTTCGCAGTAATGTTGATTCTATAGCTGCGAGATGATGATATGCATCACAAAGTATATTTTCTACATCTTGTACATATCATTGAATGTAATTTTTATTTTTTTTTAACATCATCATCTTTTCCAAATGATACATGATATTCTTTATTTTCAACGGTAAAATTCAAAGCCTTTAAAACTACACGATCTTTAGGATTGTAAAAGTCTTTAATTGAATCCTCAAAATGTATTTGTTTTTTTTTTGCAAGACCTTTGGCACACTTAATTTGTGTAGTTTTACTTGATTCTTCATTGAGTCTTAATTCACACAGTCTACCTTTGCGATTTTTATCAATACATTTCAATTGAAGCCCAAAGAGATGAATCCCAGAAACAGCAGTTTTTTTATTTGGAGTTATAATCTGACAAAAATGATGTGTATGTTAAAGTATCTTCATTTATGATTTCGTTTTAAGATAACAAATATATAATAACTTACTTTATGTAGTTCAACTGAAGCATCAAACAGTGATTAAACTAATACAACTTGATATTATAAATTATCTCTGAAATAAATTAAATAATGCGGCTCTTCTTCTATATAATATATAGAGTATTGAATAGTTTGACTGTTACTAGACTGACCTCAAGTAGTTTTAATAATATAGTAATCAGGCACAGGAAAATAATTAGATGCTTCAGTATAGCTTAATTGCGTGACTGACAGGTAGATACCTTCTTGAACGACAACATAAGTAAATTTTTGATCACTGTAATATATTATTTCAGGCAAAATAGGGTAATTTTCATGTTCACAAGGTCTTTGCTGCTTAGAGTTCGACATTGAAGTAACATAACAACTAACAAAATCTTTTTACACGTTAAAAAAATAAGTTTGTATGGCAGATATACAATTCTAAATTAAATTAAAAAGATCTACCAATTAACTCGTGATTAAAAGCAAATTAAAAGCGAATTAAAAGTGAATTAAAGCGAATTAAAAGCAGATTAATATTTAATTATACAAAAGTGTAACACAAATTGTATTGCCATTGAAATTTTTTTCCAAAAATCACAATTGTATAGAATTAAATATTACATTACATTCAGTAATTCAAAAAATTATTAAAATTATTATATATACAAAGCACACATTATCCATAAAAATCATTAATGCAGCCCATCAATTTCATACATGCTTTATATAACAAGAATAGCACTATTAAGAAAAATGCTGAAATTTGCAAAGAATTAAGAGTATGTACGCTGCGTGTATCCAATTTATATACATCACTGATTATAAGGAATAAAAGAACAATTTATCATTAATTGATAATGTAGTTATATTTGCGAAATATATTTAAATACCCATTCTAAAACTTTCTTACCATTCTAACAATATTTTTATTAAAAAAAAAAATGACAAATAATCAAGTAATTCAAGTACTAAATCCGCATGAACCAGTTACAGAGTGGCCTGATGATATTTGTTAACATTGATCAAGCAAAGGTGAAGATACCATTAGCTGTTCGAAGATAATACTCATTATTCAGACCTTTAAACTCAAATTGCTAATTATATTCGTCATCACCATCAGTATGAAATATTGGCTAGATAGTGCCAAATGAAATGGTACTCTCTAAAACACAGCTACGAAAATTTAAAAAGGCTGCTAAGTAGAGATCTGATGCAGATGAATACAGATTAAGAAGTCCAAATTGGCATGATCGTAAATTTTATGATGAATTAAGTAATAAATTTTGGCTTTGAAGTGGTGACTATATTCATATTTAATTAAATTTTTATAAAACTAGTTATTCATTTATTTTAGATCATTTTAGATACACTTATAAAAGATATAAAAGAAATAGACGTAGTAGACGGAGAGGTAAATCTTGATCTCATCATCATTGACAAGATAGTTCCTGTTCTATTTCAAGGAATCGTCATAAACGATCACATTCTTGATCTCGATCTTGTTTACGAGATTATTGTAGGCAATGATCACATTCTTGCTCTCATTTTTGTTTGAGAGATTATCATAGATGATATCGCTCTTGTTCAAGAAATAATTGTTAAATTTATTTTTTTTTATTAATTATTATTTTTATCTTATTTTTCTTTTTTTTTGTTGCAAGATTTCATACATATAAAATAATTCTATTATAATAAAAATTATATTGTATATAATATATTTTATCAAACTTAATTTTCACATTTCGTGATAATTGATAATGTTCATTCTGAGACACAGGACATTAACCATTTTTGGAGATGCGAATTGGTACTGACGTCCATGTTATGCATCCTGGGAGCTATTTTCAAAAAAAAAATAGTTGCGAAACAAGTACCAAATTAGTAATAAAAAAGTAAAGATATTAAAATATGATGCTTTATTTATTCACTTGAATAAAATCAAACAAAAATTAGTTAAAAAAAATTTAAATTTATTTATTTTCTATATTTTTGCTATCTATTAATTTCATTATCTAATTTTTTTTTTACGTCTGTTATTTGTTTTAATTTTTGTTGATATAAATCAACAGCAAGTGATTTTTGTTGTTTTAGACGTGAAATTTCTAAAATAAATGTTAGTAATAGTAAATTAAGAATAAAATTAAATAATTTATTGAAATTTATACCTTTATTTTTATTTTCAACTATTTTATCGATCTAAACCAATTTTTTGAATTAGAAACCAAATATACAACTGAATACAATAATTTATAACAAAGCCTTTATAAAAAAACCCTCCAAAATAAATAAAAATAAAAATAATATATAAGAAAGAAAAATTATAAAAAATTATTTATCTAAAAAAAATCTGAAAAACTACAGGCAGACCAAGTAACCACTCTAGGTAGTTCGAGTGTTCACCCACCTTTTTTCTTTTTGAAAAGGATTTATCTTTTCGCTCCTGTAATTTATTTTCACTTCTTTTATGAACCATTTTGATAAAATAACAAGAGTTTTTTTTTTTTACAAGAAACATTTTATTTTTTACACGAAAAATGAAGGATTACATCCTAAATCCTAATATAATACTTAACATGTGTGCCACTTCTTTTTTTATAATAATATCATTCATCAAAGGTATAAGTCTAGCAAAAAACTACCACTGTATTACAATAGTGTCCATATGGGCCGATTTGGTTCACTTGCGATTATATCACTTGATCGACCGTCGATCATTACTGTATGTTATATTATCACATAATACGTAACGGCCAATCAAATAATCAAATAAATAACAGTTTCTGTTAATATCACTGCATTGCTTACGGTTTGTTACATACACTTTTCAGTGTTACGCGGCTTATACTATCTGATATGACTTTTAAATGCTGTCTGTGTCAAAAAATATTTTCTTTACGAAAGCAACTTTTAAGTCATGAAAGAGTTAAACATCGCAATAATAAAACTATACCTCACCGACATTTACTTTCCCAGCCTTCTGTTGAACAACTTATATTTTATCAAGACGCATTTATAATTCTCATTAAAAAGCGTCTTGGATTTAATAGATATTCTGTGGGGTCTAAAAGACTTTCAATAAATGTCTTTCCAGAGAAAATCTTTGTTTATTTATTTCAAAACGAACCTCTTTTTCGGTATAATTCAGCATTGCGAAAATATCATTGTAAATTTAAAGGTGAGGCAGGGGAACTGAGATTAAAGCAAATTTTAAACTATGAACATTGGAATTGTCGACAAGATCCTAAAACAAATACAACTGGATATGTACTTTTCGCGAATTATGAGGGAATTTATGAAGTTACTTTCAGCTGGGCACAGACTGAGTTAGTTGAAAATGACCGAATCTTTCAATGTGGAACAGTTACTTGTAAATTTACAACTGATTCGGGAGAATTTGTTGATGAGTAAGTATGAATGTAAATTTTTCAATTATAATTTTATGATTAAAATAATTAATTTTTTTTTTTTAATTAGAAATGGAATAATGTCAAATCAAGAATATCAATCTGAAGGGCGTACTTTAACTCACAATAAAAATTCTCTTATCACTTTCAACACTAATAACAATCAATCAAATCCATCACGATATAAACCTATTCTACCACGCTCACCTCTTCAACAATTAGCTTTAAATCAACTTTAACTAAAGGATGGCATGTTTATCGTATTTATTGTATACTGTATAGGCATAACAGGGTGTAGTTATGCATTTTGTATTATTAGAAACGTATATAAAAGAATTTTATTGCAGTGATTATTTTACATTTATTTATATAAAAATCACTTGATTATTTTAAAAAATAAAAAAAAAGAATATTTATTTTTTAAATATACTTATCAACCATTATCTTGTATATAAATATTCTTACATGTTATTTCGTTTGGAATATTATTAATTAAATAAAAAATCTGCCTATTTTCAAATACTAGTATATCATAGACAACGGGTTTTGTTTTCTTGCCACCTCCCATTGTAGTTCCTCCAAAAAATAATTTAACCTAATAGATATATAAAATTTAATTTAAAGATTAGATTTAATTCAAAAATAAATAAATAAATGTACCTGTTCATGATTTTTTTTTTCAACACTACACGTTGAAAATAATCTAAGTGAAAGTCCTTTTTCCTTTAATTGGCGTAAAAAATAAGGTATATGCATTGCAAATACATGCATGTATGGGGTAACATCATCCTTTCTATATAATCCTGGTATTGCTGATGCACTATTCATTTGACCTATAGTAGGACGACAAAATTTCCTTACCCAATTTTTTGCATCCTTTTCAAATTCTAAAATTTCTTCATCAGTATGAGATAATTTTCTTATAATTTTATATAATCGATAAAATTCACGCCACAAATTTTCAATATCTATTCCACGTGATCCTGATATAAATTCACTTACAGGAAAATGTTGCAGCAGTATTTCTTTGTCAGGTCCCATAAGAGATGTCCAATTCCAATTACCTCGACCAGAATTAAAAAATTCAAAATGAATATGAAGTTCACACATTTTTTTTTCAATTTTTTCCTTGAAATTTCGCTCAAAATCATTTTTTTTAAATAAATCTTTAAAGAAACAATCCATCAGTACATCAGAAATCTGTAATAATATATGAAGTTCGTCTGGAATATAATTACATAAATTGATTGCAGGAAATAAAGGAGATCTTTTATTTCCTAATTAATAATATTATAATATAAATATGTATAAATTTTAAATAAATAATTATTATAAATTTATTACCTTTAGCATTTCCACTATTTGGCCAAGAAAGATCCATATTATAACGAGACTTTGCATTACATTCACAATATAAGCAAAAGTATTCAGAATTTGGTGCATTTTGGCCCATAATAATATACATAAACTTCCAATCACCAGAAAAATAAAATTCGATTGGCCAATAGTCACCATCACTATCAATTATTCCATTATCTTTTAACTCGGCTAATTGTGAAGCAAAAATTTTGCCAACATTAGCTAATGTTTCATATTTTTCTTTACCAATATAAAGACATATGCTAAAAATATTTAAATAAATTAATATAATATAGTAAAATACAATACTATACATATAAATATAAATACTATATACCTAAATTGATGACTAGGCTTGAGTACTTCATCTCCTTCGTTTAATAAACAAAAAGTCATCATCACGTGATTTTGTTTTCTTCCAACATTACGACCATCCCCACCTAGTTTAATATAAAGAGTATCTCCTGGTTTTATTGTAGGTCTCTCTCCTGTTTTCCAAACAGGAATTAACACATTAAGTAAAGTTAAAAGAGAGCGAAATGCACCATTTCCTATTTCATGATCATCTATTAAAATATCATCATCAAGATTATCATTAACACTAGATAAATCATAAACTTCCCGGTCTACATTGAAAATTTCTATAGGTACTTGAATATTTATAATTTTATTAATCTCATTCCGACGATCTGAAACCAAATATTCACGAAAAAGAAAAGGTACAACTGCTGCTAAATGGCGGTATCCATCACGGCATAAAAGTGCTTTATCACAAACACGTACTACAGCATCAAGTCTTGTTTGAGTAGTCATAGTAGGATTTGAATCTTTAAATCTAATATAAACTTGATTTTCTTTATAATCAAGCTCAATACAACGTATATATACAATTGGTTGTCCAGATGAATTTATCAATTTATGTTTAACAACTAATTGATTAACCGCCTTTTGAACTTCACTTCCAAAACTATTAAATCGTTTATTTTGTTGTGATCGTGATGTAATATTCTCAAGTGGTCTTTTTCGTTTATCAACCTTTGTTGTACTGTAGATGTAATAATTTGTAAGCGTATATTATATAAAGGCTCAATATCAAATCCAAATAGTCGAGGTCCAGAAAGTTTAGCTGATTGTTTCCAATTAATTTTCTAATTAAAACAACAATAATATACAATTTATTAACTAAAGAAAATATAATTAAAATTTTAACATATACATTAACCATACCTCTAAAAATGTGTTAGCAACTGCTGTAGAAGATTTTGTGCTATCAACACTCCACTCTGTATGATCTTCCTTCCACCTAATTGTATAACATATTTTTGTGTTTGAAATATACTTAGTTTCACACCTAATATTTCGCTCAGAAAATTCTGTTTCGACTATATAATTATCAGGTATTGGATATTGAGGTGCGTCCTTTCGAGATTTCTGGGTTAATTTTGGATTTACAGGATAAGACCCTAAAGATATAATATTATAATATGAACGGTATAATTGGCCATTTGACTGATAGCGAGCTTCAATTATTGGACTGGTTGGATAATTATGTACAAAAACACGACTAGAAAAGTCTTTTAATAAAGAGATTTCTTTAGTATTTATTCTATATATTAATAAATAATATACTAGAAAGCACATTACTTTCGCTTTGTTCTGACATTATAGTAGTTATTTTGTTAATATTATATTTTATTATTGTTAGTTTCTTTTAAAATAACTCTTTAAAGTACTACTTACAATTTCCTAAAAAATCTAATTCCTTCCAAACAAAACCAATTCTCAACCAATTCCCGACAGGTTTAAAGTTGCGAAAAACTAGTTTCGAAGACATGCTAGGTTATCAATTATTGGTTTAAATATGAAATCGTCATGTGCGTCATTGTGTATTTTCTGATATTATCACTTATTTCAAGTTATTTTGATCGGCATGTCGATCAATATTCATATTTATCACTAAAATTTAATTAGTGATATGAGACAAATCGGCCCATATGTGTAAATTTATTAACATAATATTACTAATAAAGCTATATAGCCGTAAAATAATAATTATTTTTTATCCACAAATCAATTTTCGTATCATAGACAAAGTGAACTTTCTGCACATGATCAATTATTGATATCGGGAAGATTCTTCTCCAGCGAATGTCTTGGCTTGTCTGAATGCGAAAAAGAGGACATTTCAATACATTGTGAATTCTGTTAATATTGTCAAACCAATCAATTGTAATAAAGGCATAATATTTATCATCATTGCCTTTGTATTTGAAGATTCCTTTTATAATCGCATAACATTCACCACTGTCTTCCTTGTGTATTGTTACGATGTCACCAATATGAAGATGTACTTTGGAAAAGATGCCATCGCTTTCTTTCATAGTGTATGTCGCCAATTCATACCAGCTCATTTGAGAATATATAAGAGCTGACTTTTGTCCAATGTCCATAAATGAAAGAAGCAGCTCAGATTTGAAATTTGGCAAATTTTTCATGATATTTTCACGATCCTGATGGGACAAGCTCCTCTTTAAGATAATATTTGTAATAAAATCCACTGGAGATGAAATCGCTATATAAAATAAAATTACATTAATAATTGCAGAAATATTATTATTATAAAATTGTAATACAAATCTTCTTCATTTTCTTCCAGTTCTTGTTCATTTGATACCTTGTCTTTAGTAATATACCAATTAGTCAATAAATTTCTAAAATTTGAGGACATAGTAGCGAAACCTCTACAAGGTTGTGATAATCTTTGATCTGTGCCTCCATCTACTAAATGACAAATTGCAAAGAGCGTAATATACCGCTTTAACAAGTCTAGCTCGACATTCTTGCAATTTGTTCGTGATACCATTGCTTTAAAGATCTGATTCACCATCTCTTTGATACCAACTTGAGTGTTTATAAGAGTACTATAAGTCCTTGCATGCACCAGCAAGTGGATATTGATATGCAGGTTTGGTAAGTTAGCAAATTCAGGGAAAACCTAAAGCCACATTATTAAATGTTATTTTATATATTGATAAATAAAAAATAAAAAATTATATAAGAAATATGAATAATTGTACCTTTGGAAGAATTTTCATTTCTTCTTCAAGGCATTTTTGTAATTCGTCATACGAATCTAATGTAAACTTGCTTTCAAAAACCATCCTCATTGTTTTTGCTACATATACCCAACAAGCAATTATTACATTTTTCGCCATGTTAATGCGTGATTCTTGAATTCATCGCAGAATGCTTCTGGATTCATTTTCCTTTAAGCTTGATGTTTCTAAAAAACTATTAAGTATAAAAGGCATTATCATAGCGAGCCTAAGATTAGGGCTCCGATCGGTTCGGTTCGGTTCGGTTTTTGCAAAAACTGATACCGAACCGAATTGATCAGTATCGGTATTGATGATTACCGAAACCGACCGGTATCGGTATTGATGATTATCGAAACCGATCGATAATTACCGAAAACCGAACCGATTTACCGATATTAAAAACCATTTTTAGTAAAAAAAACATCGCGAAACTATTTTGGTATTTTTTTTACCAAATCAAATGATCTATAAAAACGTTTCGCAACGTTTTTTATTTAAAGTGTCAAAAAATAAAGTTGCGAATCGTTTTTTTTTATTAAATTAACTAATAAAAAACGTTTCGCAACGTTTTTAATTAAAATGAAAAAAAAACGTTGCAAAACGTTTTTTTTTATTAAATTAACTCATAAAAACGTTTCGCAACATTTTTATTAAAGTGACAAAAAAAACGTTGCAAAACGTTTTTTTATTAAAATTAACTAACAAAAACGTTTCGCAACGTTTTCTATTAAAGCTACAAAAAAAAACGTTGCGAAACGTTTTTTTTATTAAATTAACTGATAAAAAACGTTTCGCAACGTTTTTTAACTAAAGCAACAAAAAAAACGTTGCGAAATGTTTTTTTTATTAAACTAACTGTTAAAAAACGTTTCGCAACGTTTTTTAATTAAAGCAACAAAAAAAACGTTGCGAAATGTTTTTTTTATTAAAATTAGCTCATAAAAACGTTTCGCAACGTTTTTATTATAGAGACAAAAAAAAACGTAGCGAAACGTTTTTTTTTATTAAGTTAACTGATAAAAAACGTTTCGCAACGTTTTTTAACTAAAGCAACAAAAAAAAAACATAGTGAACCGTTTTTTTTTATTAAACTAACTGTTAAAAAACGTTTCGCAACGTTTTTTAATTAAAGCAACAAAAAAAAATGTTGCGAAACGTGTTTTTTTATTAAAATTAACTCATAAAAACGTTTCGCAACGTTT
Source organism: Rhizophagus clarus (assembly GCA_015698045.1). Classification (NCBI taxonomy): domain Eukaryota; kingdom Fungi; phylum Glomeromycota; class Glomeromycetes; order Glomerales; family Glomeraceae; genus Rhizophagus; species Rhizophagus clarus. The sequence continues at coordinate 257,230 of BLAL01000205.1, read as the reverse complement.
TTATTAAAGTGACAAAAAAAAAATGTTGCGAAACGTTTTTTTATTAAAATTAGCTCATAAAAACGTTTCGCAACGTTTTTATTATAGAGACAAAAAAAAAACGTAGCGAAACGTTTTTTTTATTAAATTAACTGATAAAAAACGTTTCGCAACGTTTTTTTTATTAAGTTAACTGATAAAAAACGTTTCGCAACGTTTTTTAACTAAAGCAACAAAAAAAATGTAGCAAACCGTTTTTTTTATTAAACTAACTGTTAAAAAACGTTTCGCAACGTTTTTTAATTAAAGCAACAAAAAAAAACGTTGCGAAATGTTTTTTTTATTAAAATTAACTCATAAAAACGTTTCGCAACGTTTTTATTAAAGTGACAAAAAAAAATGTTGCGAAACGTTTTTTTTATTAAAATTAGCTCATAAAAACGTTTCGCAACATTTTTATTATAGAGACAAAAAAAAACGTAGCGAAACGTTTTTTTATTTAATTAACTGATAAAAAACGTTTCACAACGTTTTTTAACTAAAGCAACAAAAAAAAATGTAGCGAAACGTTTTTTTTATTAAACTAACTGTTAAAAAACGTTTCGCAACATTTTTTAATTAAAGCAACAAAAAAAAACGTTGCGAAATGTTTTTTTTATTAAAATTAGCTAATAAAAACGTTGCGCAATGTTTTTATTAAAGTGACAAAAAAAAACGTTGCGAAACTTTTTTTTTATTAAAATTAACTCATAAAAACGTTTCGCAACGTTTTTATTAAAGTGACAAAAAAAAACGTTGCGAAACGTTTTTTTATTAAAATTAGCTCATAAAACGCTTCGCAACGTTTTTATTATAGAGACAAAAAAAAACGTTGCGAAATGTTTTTTTTTATTAAATTAACTGATAAAAAACGTTTCACAACGTTTTTTAACTAAAGCAACAAAAAAAAATGTTGCGAAATGTTTTTTTTATTAAAATTAACTCAAATGTTTCGCAACGTATTTTTTTTATTAAATTAATTGATAAAAAACGTTTCACAACGTTTTTTAATTAAAGTAACAAAAAAAATGTTGCAAAACGTTTTTTTTTATTAAAATTAGCTAATAAAAACGTTGCACAACGTTTTTATTAAAGTGACAAAAAAAAACGTTGCGAAACGTTTTTTTTATTAAAATTAACTCATAAAAACGTTTCGCAACATTTTTATTAAAGTGACAAAAAAAAACGTTGCGAAACGTTTTTTTTTATCCAATTAACGTTTCGCAACATTGTTTGTTAAAATGACAAGAAAAAAGTTGCGAATAGTTATTTTTTTATTAGATTAATGAATAAAAACGTTTCGCAACGTTTCTTAATTAAAGTGACAAAACACCGCTGCGAAACGGTTTGTTTTATCAAAATAACTAATAAAAAACATTTCACAACGTTTTTTTATTATATTATTTAGTTAAATCAATTCGGTAATTCGGTTCAGTAAATCGCAAAACCAGTACTGAAACCGCAGTTACCGAAACCGATCGGTAAATTTACCGAAAGTTTCGGTTCAGTAAACTGTAAAAACCGAAACCGCTCCGATACCGAAACCGATCAGTACGGTTCAGTAATTACCGAAACCGATCGGAGCCCTACCTAAGATAGTCAGACATCATGAAACTAGCATTGTGATTAATTGGATTTGGCAAACGAGACCATTTTTTTGGTTTCTCAAAGTTCTTCCAGGCTTTGATAAACTCGTCCTCTCCTTTTTGTGAAAATAATTCACACCTGTGGAAATCAAAAAGCTTTATTAAAAGATTTTGTTTGTTACATATTTAGCTAAAGTTAATTAAATTCAAAGATCATACGTTAATTTAAGAAGTCGTCCAATCTTCCCAGCAGTTGCATGATATACATCTTGAGGTGTCTGTAGATGCCTTTCTCTTAACAGCCTATCCAAAATGCTAGGCCTTGTTATTAGTCCAAACTCAGTACAAAGTCGTCTTTGCCTTGTAGTAGCAGGTTCGTTAAATATCTCTTTAAATTGATCGTTAGTGATGTGATGATATCTTGATGTTGCTGGTACATCCTGAGAGAAGTTGGTAAGTGATTCTTGAGAGGCTGTACAAGTGCGTCAACCTTTATTAGCATTATATCGTAATACACCACACATGTCATTCCCTTGTGGTAAATCAGCAGTTACGACACCTAAATCGGCTATCACCCAAGCATCTTGGCCATTCACTTCCATTAATTTTCCTTATTCGAATTCTTTCATTTCAGAAATAAATGGCATCATGAATTCATTGAAATTACCACCGAAAGGAACAAACCCAAGAACAAAGTGATTTTTGAGCAACTTTCTTTGACGGGCAGGCATATTTCCAAACTGCACATAAACACCTCCTAACGAATGATAAACATTCCTAAATGTTCCAAAATCATCGTAGTATATGTCCAAAAACAGCTTATAAACTGGAATTGTTGGAGATGGTGGCTGCCTTATGGAAATATATTCTGAAGGATGTTGATAAAAGAACGTTGCATCACGAATACGCTAGTGTGTATGATGTTTATAAAGTATTTCAGTAATTCGTAGTATATCTGTAGCAACCTTTTCTGAAATTTGTGATGTTGTTATTGTCAAGAATGGTTAATTTTGTAACCAAACTTCTCCGGAAAGAGAGCGATTTTGTCTTAATTCTCCCTTAAAAGTTCCAAGCAAGTCACTATAATCTAGAACTTTTTGGATTCTCAGCCGATACTGTTGGTTCTCTTCATTTAATAATATCGCTCTCAATCTGCCAAGTTTTCGCTCATTGTTGTAATAGTAAACAAAATCGCCGCATTGGTATATCTCTATTATATACATATGAAAAAAGTGTTAGTCTCTTGTACTTTATTGCTTCGCCTTTCTACCATCAACTTGCATTTAATAAATAATTACCCCCTGATATCATTAATTGTTCTTAACCGAAAAGAGGTGACTGTATCATGCCAGTACTCAGATTTTATTTTTGAATCGACACCAGCACCAAAATACATTTCCTTTAATAGTGATGGGTTGTTAAGAACATTCCAAATGATATCACTTATTGAAAGTTGATATGCCATCTTTGAATCCTTTAAAATTGATGGTATTTTTTTTGATGAAATTGAGATAGATTTTGCTGATATTGAGGGAAGAGGAAGACGCTCTCTCCATACTCAAAATCTCCAAATATTCTTTACAATATGATCACTATTAAATTCTGGTCTCATGATAATGTCAACAAGATCTTCATATGCATTTGTTGAAATATTATGCTTATAAATCTAACAAAATAAGGCAGCAGTAGTTAAATTTTGAAAATATGGAGCAAAATCACTATTATAAGATGGTAACTTATCTTTAGCCAATGCTTCATTAACGAATAGCTTTTCTTCTGAGATATCAGAATCATGTCTTTCTTCATTATCTGATGACATTGTTTCATATTCTTCATCACTTTCTAAGGACATTATATAATCGCTTTCTGTTTCATTCTCTGATGATGTTGAAATCATGTTGGTATCACCTTGTTCATTATTGCTTCATTGTTCTAAATCATCATCATTATCATTTCATTGTTCTAAATGATCATTATCGCTTCGTTATTTTAAATGATCATTATTGCTTCGTTGTTCTAAATCATCACTATTATCGTTTCGCTGTTCTATATAATCATCATCACTTCGTTATTCTAAATCATCATCATTATCGCTTCGCTGTTCTATATGATCATTATCACTTCGTTGTTCTAAATCATCATCTCCGTCGCCATATTCATTATACTCTTCGCCGCTAATATTATCATCTTCAAAATCTTTTTGTACCATTTTTTCATTGTCATCATTATCCGATAATAAAAATCTGTTGGGCAACCTTCTAAAATTATTACGAATACGAAAAGGTAATGTAGTAATATTCACTTTTTGAGGTTTATTTCGTAACATGGCTATGATAATAATTATAATAAGGAATAATAAAATGAGTAAATTTAAAAAATGTCCATGCGCATTTGTGTATTTAATTCATTAACTGCTTTTATAATATTTTTAATTGGAAATCATAGTATCGTGACCGCAGCACATAAACGGAAATTTTAGGTTAACAAATTTCTCATTAACAGAAATTTTGGACAATGATCTGGTTACATGTAAAGAAATTTTGTATAAAATCATAACCGTAAGACATAAACGGAAATATAAACAGAAATTTATATTGAAATTTTGAGAAAAAAAAATTATCAATGGTTACATTAGTTCTTGGATCACAGTACATTAATGGAAATCTTGGGAAAATGATCTAAAATTGACGTGTTAACAACAGTTACATGCAAAGAAATTTTGTATGAATATCGTGCGTGACTCCAAAACATAAACGGAAATTTAGATTACTAATTTCTTAAATTTTGGGAAAATCGACATGCAAAGAAATTTTGTATGAATATTGTGACCGCAGGACATAAACAGAAATTTGAATTGATCAGAAATTTTCTTAATGGCTACATTGGTTCTTTACTTACAATGCATTAACGAAGTTTTGAGGCAATAATCTGAAGAGTTGACTTCTTTAACGGTTATATGTAAAGGAATTTATATGAATATTGTGACCGCAGGACATAAGCAGAAATTTAGATCATCGAATTTTGAGATAATTAATTGGAAAATTCGTTAATAGTTAGTTACATTAACTAATAAATTATATAATGAACAACATCGTAACTATAGAAATTTGAGTTAATAAAGCTCTTGAATTTAGGATTGATGTTTTGATGATTATATGTAAAGAAATTTATATAGGCTGCTGGTAAGGATGGTGCCGCAATTGATTTATCAAATCCGCAATATTGCGGATTTTGGAGTTGAATTGCGGTTAGTGAACCACAATTCCGCAATTCACCTGATCGGTTTTGGCAGTTTACCGAACTGATTTAATAAAAAAAACGTTTACACAACGTTTTTTTAATTAATTTAACGAAAAAACGTTGCGAAACGTTTTTTCAAAGTATTTTAATTAAAAAAAACATTTCGCAACGTTTTTTAATTAATTTAACGAAAAAATGTTGCGAAACGTTTTTTCAAAGTATTTTAATTAATAAAAAGCGTTTCGCAACGTTTTTTTAATTAATTTAAAGAAAAAACGTTGCGAAACGTTTTTTCAAAGTATATTTAATTAAAAAAAAACGTTTTGTAACGTTTTTTAATTAATTTAAAGAAAAAATGTTGCGAAACATTTTTTCAAAGTATATTTAATTAAAAAAAGCGTTTCGCAACGTTTTTTAATTAATTTAAAGAAAAAACGTTGTGAAACGTTTTTTCAAAGTATTTTAATTAATAAAAAGCGTTTCGCAACGTTTTTTTAATTAATTTAAAGAAAAAATGTTGCGAAACATTTTTTCAAAGTATATTTAATTAAAAAAAAACGTTTTGCAACGTTTTTTAATTAATTTAAAGAAAAAATGTTGCGAAACGTTTTTTCAAAGTATATTTAATTAAAAAAAACGTTTCGCAACATTTTTTTAATTAATTTAAAGAAAAAACGTTGCAAAACGTTTTTTCAAAGTATATTTTAATTAAAAAAACGTTTCACAACGTTTTTTTGGATTGCTTTAGCGAAATTGCAATTCCGCAAATGTATCGCAATTCCGCAAATGTGCCGCAATTCCGCAATTATTCCGCAATTGAATTGCGGTACTTTGCGGAATTGCGGAATATTTGCGGAATTGCGGACAATTGCGGATTGCGGAATTGCGGATATTTAGGTTTAAAAATCCGCAATGTTCCGCAATACCGTAAATCGCAATTATTCCGCAATTGCTTATTTGCGGCACCATCCTTAGCTGCTGGACATAACGGAAATTGGTTAACAAAGCTTTTCTGAAAAATTGACATTACATTTTAAGAATATCGTGATCGCAGCACATTTAGACAAGACAAATGATCAGAAAAAAATTGTTAGCAATTTGTGTTCCAGTTTATATGAAATTTTAATTTTTATGATTTTAAATTATTACAATTAATTATTATGATAAAATCACTAGTTGTGAGCTTTACGGATATATACAATTATAAAATTACATAAGATTTATTTTTTTATTGAAATAAATTGAAAAGAAGGTGAATATAATATTGTGCAGTATTGTAATAAGATATTAATTTTATATAATGGCAATATCAATTCTAACAAATAATTTTAAAGTGTTAAATATTTCAAATTATCACAAAATATTAAAGAATCAAATAATCATACTTTTTTTACCATCTGAGCCCAGTCTCCCATGGTTTTCGCTTGGTTGTTATGAGACGGACGTTTCTATTTCTTTTTAATATTGGTCTGGAGAAGATTGTTCAATCGGGTTTGTTCTTTTATTAGATCGTCTAGCGAGATCAATATCATATTATCTATATATGAAAGAAACTATTTGAATATTATCATACGTTATTTAATGAATTAATATACCAGGTATTTTTTTTTTATACCTGTTTCTTCTCTACTAGGTTTGGGTGAGGACATTTTCTTTCTATCTTTTTTTTATTAAAAATCTAAAAACTCTGATCTGAGATGTGGTATTTTTATATGTAACTGATAAGATATGAACAGTCAAACTTTAAAAAAAATATCAATTGAATTCTTTGGGAAAAAAGCACAAAGTAAATTTTTTTATAATATTACGACTGTGATATCATGACTGCACTATATAAAAGGAAATTTGGGTCAACAATTTGAAAAGTTTTTTTTAAAACTTCATTACATAATTCCAAAATAGAGAACTAATGTAACAAATTCTGTCAATGTGCTGCAGATAAAAATCAATGTAACCATTAACAATTTTTTCTCCTGATCAATTATTGATCTAAATTTCTATTTATTTATCGTGACCATGATATTCATGTCAAATTTTTCAGATCATTACCCTAGATTCCACTAATGTGCTGCAGATAAAGATCTTTTGCAGATAAAGAATCAACAGAACTGTTGACAAAATTTTTTTCCAATCAATTTTTTGATCTAAATTTCTGTTCATGTCCTGCGGTCACCTTACTTGTAACCGCAATTTTTTTATTTCCCAAAATTTCATTAATTTACTTTACATTGCACTAATATTGCACTGTTAAATATTTAATATAATATTTTTTCTATTAAGATTAAAAGAATAGTTAATAATTTATTATCAATCCTAATTATTAAAATAAATATATAATATATTAAACTTATGAAAAAATGTACTCTATTTAAGTATTAGGACAGCATAATATAGTACGTACAGTATAATTCTTCAATCCTGATTATGTAACCATTAACAAATTTTTCTCCTGATCAATTATCCCAAAAATCTGTTTATGTCTTGCGATCACGATATTCATGTTAAATTTTTAGATTACCCCTGAATTCTATCAATGCGCTGCAGATAAAAAATCAATGTAAGCATTAACAATTTTTTTCCGATCAATTATTGATTTAAATTTCTATTTATTTATTGCGACCACGATATTCATGCCAAATTTTTCAGATTATTACCCTAGATTCCACAAATGTGCTGCAATTAAAGATCTTTTGCAGATAAAGAATCAACAGAACTGTTGACAAAATTTTTTTTTGATCAATTTTTTGATCTAAATTTCTGTTCATGTCCTGCGATCACCTTACATATAACCGCAATTTTTCCATTTTTCAAAATTTCATCAATTTGCTGTATACATTGCACTAATATTGTACTGTTAAATATTTAATATAATATTTTTTCTATTAAGATTAAAAAAATAGTTAATAATTTATTATCAATCCTAATTATTAAAATAAATATATAATATATTAAACATATGAAAAAATGTACTCTATTTAAGTATTAGGACAGCATAGTAATATAGTATGTACAGTATAATTCTTCAACCCTGATTATGTAAACATTAACAAATTTTTTCTCCTGATCAATTATCCCAAAAATCCATTTATGTCTTGCGATCATGATATTTATGTCAAATTTTTCAGATTACCCCTGAATTCTATCAATACGCTGCAGATAAAAAATCAATGTAACCATTAATAATTTTTTCTGATCAATTATTGATCTAAATTTCTATTTATTTATTGCAACCACGATATTCATGTCAAATTTTTCAGATCATTACCCTAGATTCCACAAATGTGCTGCAATTAAAGATCTTTTGCAGATAAAGAATCAATAGAACTGTTGACAAAATTTTTCTGACCAATTTTTTGATCTAAATTTCTATTTATGTCCTGTGATCACCTTATATGTAACCGCAATTTTTCCATTGCCTAAAATTTCATCAATGTACTGTAAACATTGCATTAATATTGCACTGTTAAATATTTAATATAATATTTTTTCTATTTAGATTAGATTAAAAAAACAATCCTAATTATTAAAATAAATATATAATATATTAAATATATGAAAAAAATGTACTCTATTTAAGTATTAGGACAGCATAATATAGTACATACAGTATAATTCTTCAACCCTGATTATGTAACCATTAACAAATTTTTTCTCCTGATCAATTATCCTGAAAATCCGTTTATGTCCTGCGATCACAATATTCATATAAAGTTTCTTTACTTGTAATCGTTAATATTGCTCAAAATTACCATTAATGTTCTGTGGACAAAGAGCTAATATACCCATTAAGGATTTTCCTGATCAATTATTCCAATAATTTGAAAATTTTGTTGGCCAAATTTTCGTTTATGTCCTACAGTTACGATACTCATATATAATTTCTTTACATGTAACTGTTAAGACGTCAAATTTTCCCAAAATTTTCGTCATAAAGAATCGATGTAACCATTAACAAATTCTTCCGATCAACTATCCAAGATTTAATATAACCATGAACATTTTTTTCGAGAATGCTAACCCAATTTTCTTTTATATGCTGCGGTCACAATGTAATTTTTTCTTAATATTAGGAGAAATCTCTATAAATAAATAAAGATGATGCTGTATTCATTTTGTCAGGAATCGCCTATTTCTTTACGTGATGAATCACCTATTTCTTTACGTTGCTACTAGCACAATACCAATAAGTACTATCTTGTTTGTTTATCATGACTAAACGCAGAGGAGTAACAGAAAAAGGTAATAATATTATATTTTTAATTTAAAATTTAGGGTGAATTTATTCCTCACTCTGGGTGAGATTTGATATTACTCACTCCTATCACGTGATCAATATTTTGACTGACTAATTTTTAATTGGCTGATTTTTTTAACTTAAATTTTCCATTATCAGTTTAAGAAATTCTGTAACGTAACAATTTTTTTTTGCGAAACATTTTATTTTATTCCTTTAAAGTTTACTGAATAGAAGAATGAAATGCAATTATTTAAAATCAAAACTTTTATCTTTAATATAACTAGTAATAATGACATCAAAACCCCAATAATAATGATAAAAATGATGATAAAAGACAAAAAAAGATATGATAAATAATGAAAACAAAAGGGAAACAAAATAAAGGTGAAAAGAAAAAGGAGATAAGATCAAAAAGAAAAGAAAAAGAATATTGATGGAAAAGATAAAACGAAAAGAAAGGGAGACGAAAAAAGAGAAATAAAAGGAAAAAGAAACGAAAACAGAAGGGAGAACGAAAGGGAAAGTGGACGATAAGAGGAAAATGAAAGGGGAAAACAAAAGGAAACAAAAACAAAAAATAAAATGAAGATGAAAGGTGGGAGTAAAATTTGTTAGTAATGATCATAAGAGAATACATTAAAAAAAAAAAATTTGAAATGAAACCAAACACCTACCTCATTTTCAAAGAGATTTGACATAGTAGAAAAATCCAGAAAAAACGAAAGGGTGAAGGAATAAAGATAAAAGGAGCGAAGACAAAACTGAAAAGAAAAATGAGATTGAAAGAGATAAAGATGAAATTGAAAGAATAATCGCTATTTTCCCTATTCGTGGATCAAGATTTGTAATACAGTATAAAACCAAATTATTACGTTGGATGCTAATTTTTTATTGACGGCATTGATAAATTATATTTTAATCACTTGATTTTCTAGCGTTCTGGATTCGCAAAATCATAGGACATTAATGGTACAAAATTGTGTATAAAAATGAAAGGGCATGAAAACAAAAGAAAATGAAACGAAAATAAAGAGACGAAGTCGAAAACGAAAGGTAAAATAAAGGGACAAGGGAGAAAATGAAATAAAGTGAAGGAAAACAAGATAAGGGGGATGAAGATAAAAACAAAAAGAAAAACAAAACAAAAGAGAAAATGAAAGGGAAAAAGAAAAGCGGAAACAAAAGGAAAAAATGAAAGGGAAACGGAAACAAAGGGAAAGGTCGAAAGGGAAAGCGAAAATGAAAGGAAAAAATGAAAGGGAAATGGAAATAAAGGGAAAGGGAAAGCAGAAACGAAAGATAATGGAAAAAACGAAAGGGAAAGCAGAAACGAAAGGAAAAAATGAAAGGGAAACGGAAACAAAGAGAAAGGGAAAGCGGAAATGAAAGATAATGGAAAAAAATGAAAGGGAAAAATGAAAGAGAAAGCAGAAACGAAATGAAAAACAAAATGAAAATAAAAGGGAATACAAATATGAAAGGATACAAAAACGAAAAGGAAATTAGGGGATAAAGACAAAGATAAAAAGAAAATAGAATAAAGAGAACGAATATAAAAAATAAAGACACCCATAAAAAAAAAAAAAATTGAAACAAAGTTAGTAAAAACGAAACAAAATCAAAAAAGAAAAAAGAAAAAAGAATTAAAGAAACGAAAAAATCATACCTTTGAGCGCGAAATTGTAGGAGTCTAAAACCTAAAAGAAAAAAAGAAAAGAAATTAGAAATGACAAAAAATAAAATAAAAAATAAAAAATAAAGAAATGACATACCTGATAGCTGATACCTGTGTATTTTTCGACGCAAAACTAAAAAACCTAAAAAAGGCGTAAATAAATAGTGGCAGTTTGGCCGTATAAAGTTTCATCAGCCAATCAAAATTTATTACATAATAAGGGGGTGAGAAATCACCCAGGTGAGAAATAAATTTTCTCTAAAATTTATATAGTAATTGCGCCTAATACTATTATAATGATACCTAAAAGACAAGGCAACAAAAGCTGCAAAGACTACAAAAACTATTTGTACATATGTTGCCAACTCTTCACATGATTATAATAAGGAAAAAGATGAAAGGAGAGAGGAAGGAAGTGAACATGAACAAGATAATTTACATGAACAAGATGTAGATATTGGAGAAGGTAATAATAGACAAGATGATGATATTGAAAGAATTATTTTGGGTAAATACATTATAATAATTGTTTTATTATTCAATTGAAATGATATTTCTGCAAATTTATTTAAAACTAAATTTACTTTGTTATAATGAAGATATGCTTCCAGAGCAAGAAGAAAGAAATATTGAAAAAGAAAGAAGAGAAAATGAGAAGAAAGAGATGGAGAGGAGAGATAAAGAGAGAAGAGAAAAAGAAAGAAGAGAGAAAGAGAGAAGAGAGAAAGAGAGAAGAGATAGGGATAGGAGAGAGAAAGATAAAGAATAAGAAGAAAATAAAAATGATAAAAGTGGTAAAAACATAAAATCTGAACATAATTAATAAATATAATTTTATTCTCATTTAATATTACTTCTAGAGAATCAAGAAGAAATTCCAGTTCAATTTGACGCAATGACCAATCAATTGCAAATTTGCAATTGGTTGGTCTTACATCCAAGTGTACTACATCTGGCAAACAAAATGCTTGATGCCTCGACAAAGCAGCCATCAACAAATTTGTCACTAACCACCTCAACTTCGTTACCATCTGATAACGTAAAATCCATTTCTTATTTTGGTTGTTACATTCTTACCAATTAAGAATAATCGTTATTACACAGAATTACTGATGTATTATGTATTATTGATATTATTACTGTTTAGGATAATTATCATCTTATTGACAAAGAAATGAAATGCCTTTTTTTGCAAATTAGAAATCCGCCTGATCATGCGTTTGATAAAATAACACAAAAAATTTTTGGGCATGATGCTTATCAAAGTGTGGCAAAGTTAATTAACGAATAATATCATAAATCATTTTTCAACTATTGATATCAATTGAAAAATGTACTTTCAACATTAGTAAAAGAATTTTGACAAATTGTAGAAAGGTGATCGATACGTTCATATCGTTATGTTGTTGTTTTATTACAATGATTTAATGATTTAAATTTTTTTTCTATTAAAGTGGATATACAGAAAGTTTAGATTTTACCGATGAAGAAGTAAACAACTTCATATCATGTGAAGAGGTTTTAAAGAGAATCTTAAGCCGATACGTTTCAGCCATCGATTTTATAAAATTATCAGAAACTTCACTAGATAAATTAATAAAATTCTCCAGAAAATGCTTCAAAATAGTCTGGGTTGAAATTGAAAGTGCAAATATCAAAAAAAAGGTTAAGGAGTTAGATGTTATTACAGAAGATCTAGAAATTCCTTCCCGTAGCGAAAGAAACATTGCTAGCTCTTTAAAACTCCATCTTTTTTCATAAATACAGTACATATCACATAAAAGACCGTGATAACATTGATATGTTTTTTATTCCTTTATGATAATAAAGATTACAATATATTATAGCGCTATCACTCTGCTAATAATTCATGTGACCTGATTTCGCATTATACGTAGATTTTATTGATTTTTATTGTGTTGCGTTAACCATCTCTTTTTCTTCCCAACTTGTTTACCATTTTTCAAAGCGAAATATAAAACCACATAGACTATAATAAATATTTTTATTTAATATTTTATTTAGTTAAATAACTAGCATAGCGTTTTAATCTTAGATAATGAATCTATACATAAAAGTCAGCATTTGCAGAATATTTGTGAGGAAAAAGGAATACGACTTGAGTTTTTGCCATCTTATTCTCCTGATTATAATTCTGTAAGAATTTAATCTTCCATTATTTAAAAATTTATTGCTTACAGATCGAGCAAGCATTTTTTTATATTAAAAATTTTTTACGACAACATCGTGATTGGGTAGAATCTGTAGAAAATCCAGTAGACACGTTAAATTTCAGTTGTATGACAATTGGCAAAAATTTTGCTAAGGCGTGCTTTGAACATCTGGATATTTATAAATTAAAATTAAATGTCAAAATTATTTGAACTTCAAAATTTATTGCTGAATAAAAGGAATTTATTATACAAATTAATAATTTTACTGAGCTAAAAGTTATTGATCAGCATTTTTATAGTAAAGAAACAAACAATCTTAACAGAAACCTTAGATTTTTAAACAGCCATCAAATTACTGACTTCCATATTGAACAATTTTTTTTTATACTTTCTGCAATATGAATTTAATATTATCATCATATTAATTTGACATTCAAGATAATATTCAAAAAATGTCCGTTAACTCTTTATTAGGTTGTAAAAATTGAAAAATATTTCATACAATAAAAGTATAAAAAAAAAGTTCACCCTGCCACCACGGCCCAGATAAACTTTCGAAATTTTGGACTTCAGCTGTTGGAATTTGAAAAAAGATGCGTGTATTGAAACTTGAAATTAGTAAATGGAAAGTTAGTGAACATTAGTTAAGCATTAAATATTGTTTTTTAAATTTTTTTTCTTGTAGATACCTTCCTGGACGCCTGAATGTAAATTTTGGTCTTTGACTTCGATTTAGGAATGTTAGTAAGGCCTTTACTAACATTTCTTTTATTTGATATTTATCTGACATCAGGAAATTTTTTTCGTGCAAAATTCACAGGAAAATCCACATCAAATATCATGGAAATTTGCAGAAATCTGAGTAGTTCCTATATTTTCCTAACATCCTGTAACGAAACATATAATATTGATCTATTACATTATTCCTTAATAAAATATGTAGATTCACGTAAGATTTACAGAGAGATATATATAGAATTATAAAAATTTCATGATGGAATGCCTTGGACCTGGGGTTTGTGATGCTAGTGATAATGAAAACAAATTTTTAAATTTTATTTTATTTTTGTGTTGCAGATATATTATTAACATAATGGTGAATTGTTTTATAAAATTTCATTTAAAAACATGTAAAGAAATTTTTTTTTCTGACTTTATTTATCTTTATTAATTTTATTATCAATTCTATTATAATAAATTGACTACAAAACAAGATTTACATACAGTAAATTGGCAATTTTAAGCACATGTTTATTAACTACCATATTCTAATGTATAGTGATATACATACATTTTCGTTAATTATACATTATAATAATCATGTGGTTGTACTGCTAACTAGTAACTACCATTAATATACATTTATACCAAAAAAAACGTGATCGGAATAATCAAAGTAGTGGACGTTTTAAAAGCTAATTCTTTTTGTGATTTATGTGTAAAATATTGGCCTATTCACTACCTATTCCTTATATATAACTTTATAATTGAATTTTATTGGTTATAATTTTTAATAAATTTTATTTAGTGCCAGTGTGATTGATAAAATGCATTATTATTTATCATTATTATAAAAAAATATCAAAACAAAAAAAGAACATGCCACCAGGCGAACCAGAAACCTTTACGCCACAAGGTGAACCAGAAAAAAAACTCATCATCAGACGAACCAGAAAAAAAACCCGCCACCAGGCAGACCAAACAAATTACATAGAATAAAAAATTCTCCACCAAAGCGACCAGAAATGAATTAAAAAAAAACCTATTCCTCAATTCTTTCAAAAAAGTTGATTAAATTGACCGGCTTTAAAAAATTCTTTTAAATGGAATAGGTTTTCTTTCACCTCTTCGTAAATGGCAATCTCTTGACTCGTGCGGACTGATCCAACACCTGCAACATCTTTCCCAGTAAGTTTGCTGAATATTCGGGCAGGTATTAAGATCATGCCCGTAATATTCACATAAGTAACATGGATCTTTATATGAGCTGATAGGCGCAATTCAATTTGTCCTGCTAGATAAAGCAATCCCTTCCGACGTGCATATAAAATTTAAATTTGAACCGGGAGCCAAGTTCGAAGAAATTAGTGGGTTCGAAGAAATTAGCAGGTTTGAGGAAATTGGTGAGATCGATGAAATTAAAGTTGTTAAGGGAGTTATTGATGATGAGGTTACTGAAAAGTCTAAGGGTAGCGAAAAGCTTAAAGATGAAATTGAATCTGACAAGGATCCGTATGTTGAGACCGGAGGAGAAGGAGAGACAATAGTAGAGACATTAAGAGGAGAAGTAGAGACAATAGGAGGAGAGATAGTAGATGAAGCAGCGGTAAGTCAGGATCCAGAAATATACATACAGGGGTAGGGTACACAGATGCGTCGCCATCATAGTGGAATTAGACGGAGTAAAGTTTTGATTTGCGTACAATTTAAGAATTTTTCATCCATAGTTAGGCATCAAGATTGCGTATTTTTTATCAAAATTTTTATATGTAAAAAATTAGGTTGCGTATTTTTGGGCTAATCTTATATATATAATATATTTACTGTACCGATATCCGCAATCCGTGGAATTAGCTAAAATTAGGATTTTCATAAAAATTTAACTATTTAACAAAAATTATGTTAAACAAACCTCAATTAATTTTTGCGTTACAATGTTCAGATGATTCGAATTTATTAAAAAATAAAAAAAAATTTTTAAAAACAACAAGAATAACTACTTCTTTTTTCAATCACTTTTTAATCACTTTTTTGTTAAAAAGTTTATAAATATATAAAGTGATTATTTTTAAATAGTAAGTAAAAAAAAAAAAATTAATATTTTCTACACATGAAAAATTATTTTTTTATTCGTTTTTATCTTAAGTTTTCTTTTTTTTTGTAAGATATTTATAAAATAAAAGTGTGAATTATAAATATAATAGGACTTTTAAAAGTTTTTTTTTAACTTTAAATAAACTAATTTTATATTTCTAATTTTTTAATTTTTAATATTTATTTTAATAGATTTACTATTTAATTTAAAGTCTTAAATAGCGAATAAAGGTCTTTTAAATAAGGTAACAATAATTCAAAATCTCTTATTATAATAATTTTAAATTTTTTATGTCGGACTTTAATTCAAGTTACAAAATCGTGAATATTTCAGCTTCTACGTATGCTAATATTATAATTTTATATTCATTTGAAAGGTGAGAACTTACTCGATCGTGACGAACAAAGATCTTTGAAATTGAATCACTAGGTGCGGAGATATTCACGTTCAAAGTTAAAGATTAAAAATAAATCTATTTTACGCATTTACTCGGCAACCAGTGATTCAATCGTTAAGATTTTATATTCATTAGATAGATCTTGGTTTCCTCTTTCGAATGAATATAAATTTAGCATCTTAGCGCAGATATTCGCGATGTTATTCACAGTTTTGTCACAACAATTTTAATTCGATTTTTTAAATTTTAAAATTATTATGTTAAAAAAATAAAAATCATATGACAATTAATTTTATTTTTTTTATAGATCTATTAGTTTTACTTAACTGGTAATTTTTATTTGTATAAAAATATTAATTTTTTGAATGTAAAAGTCTAATTCCAAAAATTGGCCCATATGCGTTAACCGCATTGTAATACATATTTAGTACTAATTGAAAGAAATTTCTAAGGGTTAAAAAGTGAAATTTTAGAAAAATATTATTGAAAAAATGGTAAATTAGAATAAATTCTATTTATAAATAATATAGAAATCATAATAAATAATTTATAACTTAATGTCTGAAATTTTATTTGCGTATTTTTGCAGGATTTTCAATATCAGGTGTCAATTATGCGTACTACTCATATAAAAAGTCTCTGCGTACAGCTCATAGTAAAAAAATTTTTCGCCACCTGACCCTTATATATATATTTCTGGGTCCTGGTAAGTCGTTCTAATATTGTTAGTCAGTATCAAAACATACAGTATCAGTAATCTGATAGAGCCATATACAGCATTAATGTACCCAAAAAAACATAGTGTTAACTTACCTTGGAGTATTGTAATTAATATTTGAATTGTACTAGAATTATTCTTTATTGTTATAGAATGATTAACAGATATACTTAAATCTTGAATCACGTTCGAGTTATCAATTATATCAAAATCATCACTAACTTCATTATTATTGTCGATAATAGTAGTGTTATCAATGTTATCGGGCATATTAAAATTAAGACATGTTATTTTAAGAAGGAAGAGTATGAACTTTTTTTTGATAAAACTTAAAGGTTCTTTCAGGTAGGAGGAGAAAATTCTTTTTTTTTTTGATAAAACGAAGTTTCTTTCAGGTAGGAGGAGAAAATTTTTTTTTTAATCATATTTATTTAAAAAAAAGGACGTGGGAATAAGATTTTTTCTAAAATTTTTATTTCTTTTTTTTTAAAAAAAAATAGGAATGTGAAAATAAGTTATTAAGGGAAATCGTTATAAAACTTTATTTTTCTTGAAAAATTAGGGGTATTTATATACAACTAGTGAAGTGTTGGGCCTATCCTAAATGGGAAACATCATTCAAAAATCTCAGTACAGAATTGCTGGGCTTATTCTAAACAAGGCTTATCCTAGCACTGAGATGTTCCTGTTTAGTTGTCTAATTACGGATACCTTTTTATTTAAAAAGTTGTCCTCAATATTTGTTTAGTTACACACCATCAATTAAATTAATATACATTAGTAATCTGCGCTGGAAAGACAACTAAAAAATAAATTCTTTTATATCAATATACATTATACATGACTTGCCGACCAATTATTCTATTAAACACCTGGAAAAGCACCAGTAGGAAATTTGCACAACCACAAACTATAGCTTTACACAAAGCGATGATTGATGGTGAAATAAATATAGCCATATAATAAGTAAATCAATGGCACAATAAAACACAGCCTTAGATAAAAATAAAAAAGCATAATAATTAGAAAAAAACAGAAAAAAAGATCTCTTTTTTGTAAGTACCAGCCAGTTTAATTAGTACAGTATAACCTGTTCTTCACGCCAAGTACAAACAATTTATCCAAATAAGATTAAATGATAATCTTAGTGCAAAACTGTGATTTTTATTGGTCTACAGAATTTGGTAAAATATGCAATATGCACATGTGTAATTAGCTAATTAGGAATTTAAAGCAATGCTACAATCATTTGACCAGAAGTTTTATACAGTATATGCGCATAAGACCAGCTCAAGAATACCAAGTCATCGAAGGAAAGAGAAATGGATGCTTTCTTGGATAAGACGCATAAGAAAAAGCATCAGTGATGAAATGAGAGAAGAGAAGCTTCAGCATGAATCATCTACTCAGATATTTCTAACTCGCAGAACTATTGCCTCTTTCTTTTTAAGATGTTCCTTTTCCATACATGATTTCCATTCTTTGATTTCTACTTTGCTTCTTCCTTGGAGATCGGTTGAGACAGAACTGAAATAATCAATGTAGAGCAAGTTTGATAAAAATCAATTGTAGAACAAGGGCTAATACGTGAATTATCTTCATCCATACCACCTGAAGATACCGAAACTATCTTGTTTCTAACTTTGGCTTAGTTCAAATCACTCGTTATCCTAGGAATCATTTCTTTCAGTTCAATATTTTAAATAATCTCTTTTTTCTAAAGAATTTATTTTTCATTTTCATTACTAACGTATTTTGTATTCGTGTTTATATTAAGTTAAGTTGCCCTCTGTTTATAGGAGAGGTTATTTTATTAATTATACGACTTAAGATGTTTGAGAAGGTTCAAGAAAAAGATAACTCGTAGTGTTATAATATCAATGCAAACAACTTTTTTTGTAGAAAAAGTTTTTTTTGGTAATAAGTATAACCACAATATAGAATTTTTAAAAAAAAGAAAAAAATTAAAAAAAAGATTAATTTTTACTCGATAATCACAATGTTCGTCATTATATTAATCAAATTTTTTTCCTTAGAAAATCTATTGAGATCAATGGTAAAAAAGAAACTTATTTTCGAAATTAATCATAATAATGTGAGAAAAATATTAATTTTACTTGGCCATGATTTAATCACAATATCCATTATTATATATATTAATCATTTTTTTTCCTTAAAAAAATCTGTATCATATGATGTAATAAGATCAATGGCAAAAAGAATTTTTTTCTTTTCGTAATTAACCATATTAATCATAGATATAATTACGATATAAGAAAAAGATTAATTTTTTTCGATCATGATGTGGTAAGATCAACGCAAAAAAAAGGGGATAAAAAAATTTTTTTTTTTTTTATTCAATTATTTCTTTTTTTTTTATATTGAGATATCATTAAAATGTCTTCTCAAGATCTTGATAAAGAACAAGGAATTCGTAAAAAAGGTTCTCTTATTAAACATTGGCAGCCATCGCAACCGCAATATCAACAACCTTAGTCTCAATGGCTGCAATAACTTTAACAGCTGCAACAAACCCAATCTCAACAACCGCAACAACCTCAATCTCAATAACCGCAACAATCTCAACCCCAAACTCTACTTCAGTGGCCACAACAATCTCAACAATTTCAATTTCAATGGCCGCAACCACCTCAATCTCAATGGCCTCAACAACCTCAACAATCTCGACCTCATCAATTTCAATGGTCACAACCACTTCAATCTCAATGGCCTCAACAATCTCAACAATCTCAATTTCAATGGTCGCAACTACCTCAAGCTCAATGGCCTCAACAACCTTAACAATCTCAACCTCAATGGTCGCAACCACCTCTACCTCAATAGTCTCAACAACCTCAACAACCTCAATAAAATCAGTAACGTCAATGATCACATCATGAATACCAATGGTTGCAATCACCTTCTCAACAACCTCAACAATACTTACCTCAATTATCACCTCAACCTCCTCAACAAATTGATGATGAAGAAAAAATAGGGTACCTATAATTGAAATTCATTATTTTTTCTTTTTGTGATATGAATAGTTCACTTACCTTGATATTTAATAATTGTAGACAAAATGCTAAAAGAGGAGTTCTTGAGAATTGAGGAAATAATAAACATATCTTTGGATCCCTATAAAACTAAAAAGAAAATAGCAGATGAATTTGGCCTAATTTTACCCAAATATGTTAATTTTATGACCGAGAAATACAGGAAAAGTCAAAGTCCCATATCAATAATAACATCACTGGAATCCTCTCTGGTGACGTCACCACATTTCCCGCTGCGTTCTTCACCTTTGAAGAGCTGCATTCCAATGTAAATATATATAGTAAATCTGTAATATTTATAATTCATATGTTCTGAGCCCATTTATTTTTATTATAGGGATAATTTTGAACAACAACTCATAAATAACAATTTGGAGTTGCTGTCTCAATATTTTATTAAAGAACGTCACTACCCCAGAAGTCCTTCCCCAAGACCCAACGCGAATGTTCCAGATAAATATACGGAACCTAAAACCAGTCGCGAATATAGTCAAAAACAGATGAGTGAAATATTAGAAAATAATTATAGTTCTCTCCCAAAATGGATCTTAAATATCATTTACGTTGAATTAAGAGCACTATTCCTTCGTACTCGACACCTTGATCATTCTTCTAGAAATTTAATGATAGAAGATATAATTAGTAAATTATTTCTGCATTTTGCTAAGAAGAAAGAAAACAAACAAAAAATTAGTTTTATGGGCAAACGTTTTTGAAAAGTTTTGATGGATGGAGGAGCAAATTATGGTCGAATATAGGTTTCACATATCAGAATAGTTGCACTAATGATAATATTTTCCAGTTAAAATCTAAAGTTTCAGTTTTAATTATATTTCGTCAATGGTTGACATGTGTTTCAAATGAACTATCAGAAGAAATGGAAAGAGTACTCCAAAATGTTATTATTTACGGGATTAGATGTTTAAGTAAGGAGGTGGATGATGACAAGACAGCTCGTCGCAACTTTTTTATGGTAAATACAGATTTATACACAATAAATTTGGACTTTGCTTATACTGATAAAATAGATGTTACAAGATCAATGGAGCTGTCTCATTATTATATAAGTGCTGCAAGGTCATTTTCCAAAGATGATGATGAAAAGGATGATAATGATGAAAGAGAGCAAAGAAAGCATAAAAAAAAAGTAACTAAGAAGATTGCAAATTAAGGAGGCTAGTGAGAAGTGTTATTATAAATTTTATATAATATATTTTTATTATATATTATTTTACATTTTTATCACGTCCTTTATTTTTATATTTCTCCAAATAGAGAGGACATTGTAGCTGGAGCTGGTGGTGACGATAATACTTTAAGGTTCTGGAAGATTTTTAATACTCTAAGAACAAAAGAGATAGAAAATAAATATTCGTAGAAACTTGATGGTCTTATAATGTTATAGCGCTTTGATTTTTTTATTCGATCAATAGTTTATAGTAAATATTTAGCATAGAAGAGTTATAATTTAGTAATTATACTTAACATTTACATTATTAATACTTTTATCATTATCACTTTCAATCATAAATAAAGTTCATATCAATAATTTTGCTTAATATATATATAATTTATTCTTTGCTGAAATGTATTAAATTGTATCCAAATAGTAAACATATCATGCAAATAATCGTCTACCGATCATGGATCAATTTACTGATAAATCATCACAAATTATTATTAAAGTCATTCCGATTTTAAAAATTTATTAACCATGTCGATAAAATTTAGTAAATGTATTGAATAGAATAATGTCTCTAATACATTTCAAATACTGTATATTAAAATATACATTTGTAAATAAAATGAGACTACTTTTACTGAACAAGGCAATTTTTTCAAGATATCATATGATACTTTTATGATATCATAAATGTACTTAAAATTCGAATTTTAATATGGTTGTAAAGACATTTTACATAATAAAAAATCATTTTGAAAACCACATTAGAACCCATTTATGATGCTTACCAGAACATCATAAAATATGTCATCCTGACAATGTATTTAAAACTATTTTATGATAATTTTCACAATTTTGTAAAGATTGACAGAACATGATTAATATATTTTAAAATGCCAATAAATTATTTTATTATACGGCTAAATAATAATACATAAACTACTAGTATAATTTACAAAATAGAAAAATTCCAAAGAAACAAACTGTTAGTAATAGTACATTAAAAAAAAAAAGATTTAAAAAAAAAAATGTTATAAAATACCTACCAAAATCTACACCCCTGAGCTACAGTTGAAATCCCATGTTTTGAATCTGTCTAAAAAAAAGAACAAGTGTTAGTACATTTCGTTAAAGTAGTAATTAAAAAAACTCTTCTCTTACCAAATTCTCAATATCTAAAATCATATGGAAAATACATCAAAGTATATCAAAAAAAATATATTTTTTCTTTTGAAATTGACCACCATATTAATCATACTCGATCATGATGTGGTAAGATCAATGCAAAAATAAGGAATGAAAGAATTAATTTATAATAAAAAAAAATGAGAAAAAAAAAAAAATTTTTGACTCACATTTTAACCTGTAGAATCATCATCAAACAAGTTTTAAAAATGTCTTCTCAATATCGTAATAAACCTATACAAGAACAAGAAATTCGTAAAAAGAATTCTCTTATTAAAATTTGGAAGCCTTTGCAACTGCAATCTCAACAACCTCTGTGGCGGTGACATACGGAAGTAGTCAAAGTCCCATAGTATATTTTTATGTAATCTTGCTTAATCGTATAAAAATATCAGAATTTTATTTTAATAATATGGTAGCACGTTATACATATAAAAGTTGTAAAAAAAAAAAGTTTAATATTTGCGGTATTGCAGATGAGTTGCGATACCACAAATGAGTTACGGCAATGAAGTGACGATATCAAATCAATATTGTAAATACATCTTTTTTAATCCTTGAAATTATCAATATCGTAATGATATCAAGACTATACCGATCAGATATTTTTTTAAATAAATGTTGTCACGATATCTCAGCGATAAATTGTGGGATGAAGTGACGATATCAAATCAATATCGCAAATATATCATCCTTTTTTTTTGAAATCACTGACATCGTAATAATATCAAGGCTGTGCCGATTTGATATTCTTTTGAATAGATATTGTCACGATATTTTCACGATAAATTATGGTGATAAAGTAACAATATCAAATCAACATTATAACAATATCATCACAGAAATTGATACCATTATGACATGAAATTTATATCGTACCCATATCAATTCAACATCGCTCATATTTTTAAGGTTTCTGTAAAGTATACTTACCATTATGTAAGTACCATATGAATAGAACTGAAATGCAACACCTTAAAACTTACTATGCAATAGCATTGAATAAACATGTAAATCAGTTTCAAGTATGATTAATATTTTTATTATTTACAAATTTCAAAATTTTTAATTTAACATTATTTTATACAATTTTAAGTTAATAACAGATTTTATTCAGAAGTATAGAAAACTTTAAATAGAATGTGAGCTAGTAAATAATTCAAAATTATCAAATCATAAGGATGATGTAGTGAGGATAAATTACCATTTTGCTGTATGTATATTAATAGTTTATAATCTTTCTGAAATTTAGGATTCTTATTAATTTTATTATTCTTTAGGCAAAATTATTAGTGGATCAAATGCTTATCGCCCAAATGCATTAATTATTTGGAAAAACAGGAATTCTTTGGGAAAATACAATATTTTTTTTTACACCAATACAATGATCACTGGTCTATGTTAGCATATGCAATGGGTATGAAATCCTCAGTCTTTTAAATATGGTCTGCTAAAGTTTTGAAACCTTGGTGCATTTGATGTGATTAATATTAGTACAATTTGCAAAAATGTTGGATTTTTAAAAATGCCAAACAATGATAGTTATATTATTAATCAAGAAAATTACATTAAATTCTGATGAATTCTCATATTTTTTTCAGTTTTTAGCAAAAAAAAATTAAAAATATTATTTTTAATTTTATTGATTTATTTTTTTATTTTTGTAATTTTACAAGTTTGATATTATATACAATATATCAGTATTTACAACTGAACTTCTTATTATAGTAGAAAATATATTATATTTTGCTATTATCGTATTTGTTCCATTTATTAGCACATTTGTTCTGTTTTACCTGTGTATTTATTTCATTTTTCATTTTGTAATTTAATAAGCTGACAATGTGTGAAAAGTAAAAAAAATTAATATATTTAACCATTAATGATATCATTTACCATTAAATTCTGTTTTTATATATTCTATGAAGAAAAATTCTAGACTGTGTTGCCAATTCTAATGATGTGCATAAGGCATGCGAAACATTTACAGATCTAAAATTATGATTATGAAAAAATAACGGAAATGTTCAGATAAAAATTTTTTATAGGGACTGATGGACGGTTTGTTTATTGCGAAAAGTCTTTAGATTTTAATGATGATATTATAAATGAAAGTTTAATTTAAATTAATTAGTAATTCATCATTGAACTTTAATTAGTATTTTTAAATAGCATATTTATTCACCAGATGAACATATTTCAAAGATAACCTTGAAGAAGCGCATATTAAGAAGAAAGGGTAAAGAAATTTTGCTAAATGATGCTGGTTTTCATATAAAATTGGCAATATGATCATACCAGGATATGGGTTATCATTTGGAAATTTATATTAATTTTACGAATATGCAAATTTTTTTGGCAGAAGAAAATGATACCAATGTTCTACATCGCCTAGTAAATGCGCAGAAAAAATTAAAGCAGAACATTTGTGGGCTAACTATTTATGATCATATTGATAAAGTTGTCACCATAGTCACCAATGATTGCAAAATTTGCAATTATTCGGTTAATTTTTAGTCATCAATACAACAACCAACAGTTTGCTTTCGTCTCTGTTGATGGACTTGAAATTACCAATCGAACGATACTATAACTTCAGTCTACAAATATTAGGAATTGAGATTTTTGCTATATCTGAGGAAAAGGAAAATTTTTTATATTTGGTGATACGTCTTTCCTATTAGCATGATCCGTTACAAATATATATATATTTACATGTAATATATATCATTGAAAATGATTGTTGATGACCACGATCTCAAACAAAATATATGAAATCTTTACTTTTTAAAGATGTTTGTATATATATATTTCTTTATTTTATTTATGAATGTATTAATTTTACATTTTACAATAAATCGACAGTACAATATCATTATGACAGTCAACGATTTATTAATGATGACACTACGATCTATTACCATTTCCTTTCACTTCTTCCAATTCATCTACTTCACATTCTTTTACTTTTTTTTCCATTTTTTTAATCTGTCACCATTTCCCTTCACTTCTTCTAATTCTTCCAATTCATCTACTTCACATTCTTTCATGGTATTTTTTAGTGTATTTAGAAATGTGAAATGATTTTTTTGGAAAATACGTGATGCATTATTGCAATCAATTATTCCAATAAGTTGTTTTTGCTTTCCTGTTGATTGATCATGATGTTGCTCTTTTTTTGAATGACCAAAAATGGTTTGTTATGGAAGAAATTTAGGCCTTTTTTCTCTTAAATTATGTGTATTGTTTGTAACCATAGGAATTTTAGTATACACATCAGCCAGATATGTGATAAATAAACCAATTAAGTCAACTTTTTCACATAATTCTGTAATTTCTTCAATAATTGGTTTGTTTATTTCCTCATTTGTCATTTTTCCATCCTTTCTCTGATAAAACATTGTCAGATGAAGTGCACTGAGTGCGTCTTTAATTAAAACCTTAATCGAATAACGTAGCTTGAGTTAAGCAAATACAGGAACAGTGATTTTATTTTCAAACTCAACAAAGAAAATTATATTAGGTTCACAAAAGTAATCTGGAAAATAGAAAGTTGGTCATGACTCAAGTTTTTCACTAAAGAATTTGTCAAGTGTGTATCTTGAAGCTGAATTTGCCACTCGTCCTATAAGAGGATTAGTGGATTTAGCAATTCTTGGTGATCCCATGAACACACTGGAAAAGTCTTCAATATCATCAAACATTGGCATGTCTCTAATATTAGCATTACCATCAAATATATTTTCAAACTCCATTGTTAAGTATGTCTCCCACAAATAACCACAGGAACTTGCGTTATTTACTACTAACATTGTATCAAGAATTTGTTTTGGTATACTACTGAAATCATTAAAATAATTTAAGGCTGCAGTAAGGGCAAAGGGTTCATCAACGTAAGCTACCGACTAAAGATTTCTTCTCTACAGTTGCAGAAAGACATAACAAATCTATATTCACACTAGAAGTGAGCAACATATGTTCGTCTATATGTCTATATACACTCTTTAAATAAGAGATAGATGGTGGTCTTACAACCTACATATGTTCAAACCCATTTTTAACTATCGACATTTGATCAAAATTAGTGAATAAAAATGGCGCTCCAGAATAATAATATACAAATGTCACACGCTTATACAAATCAAAAACATTTGTTGGCAGCAAATAATTGGGCCGATTTCTCTGGACAATCTTATCTAGCTAAAGCTCTACATGAGCTGGCTCAAGTCAAGCTATAGTCTGGCTTAGCTTGGCTTGAAAAAAAAAATTCTGGCTTAAACCAAAATGAGTTAAGCTACAAAAAATCTTGGCTCAACTCATTCAAGCCAAGCTGAGCCATGAAAAATTCTGGCTTAAGCCAAGTTGAGCTTGAGCTGGCTCAAGCTGGCTCAAGCTTTATTATCAAAAAAAAAAGCTAAAACTAGGTGTTTTTATATGTAAAGTTACAAAAAAAAAAATACCAGAACTAATAGTCCCAGCTTTTCTATTCATAAAATTGAATAAAAAACACCAGAACTAATGATCCTGGCAGGATCCCGAATAATACTAATATAACTCACATATGGGTTTGCGTAGAGTTTTATGAAATTACTATTTAAATCTACAAATTGAGTTTGCGTAGATCGGTCAATTTGGGAGTAACTCACATATTATGTTTGCATAGAGTTTATAATAGATATACGTGGATTTATTTTTAAAAAATACTAATTTCGGTAAATTAAATTACTCGGTATACTTTTCCGCGAATTAATTACGGTTTCGGCATTACATCTGTAAAAATATGTCGTAATAATTTCGGCATAACTATTTTTTTTTGACATATTGCCGTATTGTATTTTTACAGCCGTATTAAATTTATACAGACGTAATTGCCAAATTGTCAAAATGATTTACGCCAATGACATCATAGTATCACAATATATTTACATTAAAAATTTTGCATATTTGTTTAAATGTTCTTTGTTTCTACTTTGAAATTTTCTTTGTTCTGCTACTTTTTTCAATAAAATAAAGCAAGTTATAATAAGTGAAAGTGAAAATCCAGTACTAAAAAAGCCAAATGCCAAACCAGGTCGAAAACCAAAAGAAGTTTGGAATTTTTTTATAGCTATTGGAAAAAAAAAAGAAGGACACCAAGGTTGTAAATGTAAATATTGTCCATGGAGTCAAACACGTGATGAGCCAAATAATATGGAAGCACATTTGGCACTTAGTTGTCATAAAGCACCTTATAACGTTAAAGAAAAATTTTTACTTATGGTTAAAACACGTGGAGAAATTGAAACTTTAGAAATATTATCCAAAAAAAGAAAAGTTGGAAATCAACAGTCAATTACAAAATACGGTGAATCAAAAATAATTGAACCAATTAAAAAGCAAATTTGTGATCGTACAGTGGCCAAATTTTTTATCTGCTGTGGTGTTTCTTTCCGTCTTATTGAACATCCTTTTTTTATTGATATGGTTAAAAGTCTATGTTTAGGGTATGATCCTCCAAGTGCAAATGCGCTTTCACAAGATTTTTTATATGAAGAATTGGCAAAAATCGTGGTTGATCAGCATTTAGAACTAAAAAGAACAAAAAATTTAATGTTAGGTAATAAAAAAAGATTACAATTTTTATTTGTTCTTATTTGTAAACAAATTTATTAATTATTATTATTTAATTAGGATTTGATGGCTGGACAAGCCCTTTAGGACAGTCATTATATGCGTTTGTAATAATGACATCTGATCGAAAAGAGATTATACATTGCATAAAAAATCTCTCTGCTAATTCCCATACAGCAAATTTTCTTGCTGATCAGTTAGACGAAGTAATTACTGAAATTGGTGCAGAAAATTTTGCTGCAGTTGTATCAGATCATGCATCCGCTTGTGCAGCTGCTAAAAAAATAATTGCTGAACGGTATAAGCAGATATTACCCATCAGATGTATTGCCCACCATGTAAATCACAGGTCGAATGGAGTCAAATCAGTCATCAATCAGTCATGTAACTGATTGGTAACCGATTGGATACCTATTGATGACTGATTCTTTCAATAGGTCATCAATCAGGTATAAATTCCAAATCGGTTATCAACTGGTTATATGACTGATTGATGACTGATTGGTGTACGGTTGAATTTACCAGTTATTAATAGGTTACCAATCGACCATATCAGATTGATGACCGATTGGTTGCTAATTGGCTTATTATATATTAGCGGATTTTTTAGATTTTTTCAATAACGTCGTCTTAAAATATTTAATTTATAAACCATTTTAAAACTCTAAACTCTGATAGAAATTTTTTTTTGATAGATTTTCTAAGATTCATATAGGATATTTTTGATAAATAGAGATATTTTTATTTTTTGAGATTTCTAAAAGTTTGTATGGAAAGAGTTTATATGGGATATCTGATAAAAAATTTTTTTTATTTTCTAAGAGTTCGTATAGAAAGAGTTCGTATGGGGATATCTGATAGAAAAATTTTTTTTAAAAGATTTTCTAAGAGTTCATATGGGAAAGGTTTATTGGATATCTTTGATAGAAAATTTTTTTTAAGAGATTCTCTAAGAGTTCGTATGGGAAGAGTTTGTATGGGATATCTGATAGAAAATTTTTTTGCGAAATTTTCTGAGTTCGTATGGGAAGGGTTCGTGTAGGATATCTGATAGGAAATATTTTTTTTGAGAGATTTCCTAAGATTCGTATAGGATATTTTTGATAAATAGATTTTTTTTTTTTATTTCTAAAAGTTCATATGGGAAGAGTTCATATGGGATATCTGATAGAAAATTTTTTTTTTAAGAGATTTTCTAAAAGTTCAGTTCGTATGGGATAAATAATAGAAAATTTTTTTTTGAGAGATTTTCTAAGAGTTCGTATGGGAAGGGTTCGTATGGATTCTTTGTTAGAAAATTATTTTTATAGATTTTCTAAGAATTCGTAAAGGAACAGTTCGTATGGGATATTTTGATAAAGATTTTCCAAGTGTTCATATGGAAAAAGGTTCATATGGGATGTCTTTGATAGAAAATTTTTTTTAAGATTTTCTAGTGTGGGAAGAGTTCGTATGGGATATCTGGTAGAAAATTTTTTTTTGAGAGATTTTTTAAGAGTTCATATGGAAAGAGTTCGCATGGGATTCTTTGATAAAAAAGTTGTTTTTTAAGAGATTTTCTAAGAGTTCATATGGAAAGAGTTCGTATGGGATATCTGATAGAAAAATTTTTCTTAAGAGATTTTCTAAGAGTTCATAAGAAAAGCGTTCGTATGGGATTCTTTGATAGAAAATTTTTTTTTAAGAGATTTTCTAAGAATTTGTGTGGGAAGAGTTCGTATGGGATATCTGATAGAAAATTTTTTTGTGAAATTTTTTAGGGTTCATATGGAAAGGATTCGCATGGGACATTTTTGATAAATAGATTTTTTTTTTTTTATTTCTAAGAGTTCGTATGGGATATCTGATAGAAAAATTTTTCTTAAGAGATTTTCTAAGAGTTCATATGGAAGGGTTCGTATGGGATTCTTTAATAGAAAATTTTTTTGAGAGAGATTTTCTTAGAGTTCGTGTGGGAAGAGTTCGTATGGGATATTTTAATAAAGATTTTCCAAGTGTTCATATAGTAGGGGGTTCGTATGGGATATCTTTGATAGAAAATTTTTTTTAAGAGATTTTCTAAAAGTTCGTATTGGAAGAGTTCGTATGGGATATCTGATAGAAAATTTTTTGTGAAATTTTTTAGGGTTCATATGGAAAGGATTCGTATGGGATTCTTTGATAGAAAATTTTTTTGAGAGAGATTTCTAAAAGTTCATATGGGAAGAGTTCGTATGGGATATCTGATAGGAAATTTTTTTTTGAGATTTCCTAAGATTCGTATAGGATATTTTTGATAAATAGATTTTTTTTTTTATTTTTAAGAGTTCGTATGGGATATCTGATAGAAAAATTTTTCTTAAGAGATTTTCTAAGAGTTCATATGGAAAGGGTTTGTATGGGATTCTTTGATAGAAAATTTTCTTAAGAGATTTTCTAAGAGTTCGTGTGGGAAGAGTTCGTATGGGATATTTTAATAAAGATTTTCTAAGTGTTCATATAGTAGGGGGTTCGTATGAGATATCTTTGATAGAAAATTTTTTTTAAGAGATTTTCTAAGAGTTCGTATTGGAAGAGTTCGTATGGGATATCTGATAGAAAATTTTTTGTGAAATTTTTTAGGGTTCATATGGAAAGGATTCGCATGGGATTCTTTGATAGAAAATTTTTTTGAGAGAGATTTCTAAAAGTTCATATGGGAAGAGTTCGTATGGGATATCTGATAGGAAATTTTTTTTTGAGATTTCCTAAGATTCGTATAGGATATTTTTGATAAATAGATTTTTTTTTTATTTTTAAGAGTTCGTATGGGATATCTGATAGAAAAATTTTTCTTAAGAGATTTTCTAAGAGTTCATATGGAAAGGGTTTGTATGGGATTCTTTGATAGAAAATTTTCTTAAGAGATTTTCTAAGAGTTCGTGTGGGAAGAGTTCGTATGAGATATCTGATAAAAAAATTTTTCTTAAGAGATTTTCTAAGAGTTCATATGGAAGGGTTCGTATGGGATTCTTTGATAGAAAATTTTTTTTAAGTGATTTTCTAAGAGTTCGTATTGGAAGAGTTCGTATGGGATATCTGATAGAAAATTTTTTTGTGAAATTTTTTAGAGTTCATATGGAAAGGATTCGCATGGGATTCTTTGATAAAAAATTTTTTTGAGAGAGATTTCTAAAAGTTCATATGGGAAGTGTTCGTATGATAGGAAATTTTTTTTTGAGATTTCCTAAGATTCGTATAGGATATTTTTGATAAATAGATTTTTTTTTTATTTCTAAGAGTTCGTATGGGATATCTGATAGTAAAATTTTTCTTAAGAGATTTTCTAAGAGTTCATATAGAAAGGGTTCGTATGGGATTCCTTGATAGAAAATTTTTTTTAAGAGATTTTCTAAGAGTTCGTATTGGAAGAATTCGTATGGGATATCTGATAGAAAAATTTTTCTTAAGAGATTTTCTAAGAGTTCATATAGAAGGGTTCGTATGGGATTCTTTGATAGAAAATTTTCTTAAGAGATTTTCTAAGAGTTCATATGGAAAGGGTTTGTATAGGATTCTTTGATAGAAAATTTTTTAAGAGATTTTCTTAGAGTCCGTGTGGGAAGAGTTCGTATGGGATATTTTAATAAAGATTTTCCAGTTGTTCATATAGTAGGGTGTTCGTATGGGATATCTTTAATAGAAAATTTTTTTTAAGAGATTT
The DNA here is from genome assembly GCA_015698045.1 of Rhizophagus clarus. Classification (NCBI taxonomy): domain Eukaryota; kingdom Fungi; phylum Glomeromycota; class Glomeromycetes; order Glomerales; family Glomeraceae; genus Rhizophagus; species Rhizophagus clarus. The sequence goes on along the minus strand of BLAL01000205.1, from coordinate 225,654 downwards.
TCTAAGAGTTCGTATTGGAAGAGTTCGTATGGGATATCTGATAGGAAATTTTTTTGTGAAATTTTTTAGGTTCATATGGAAAGGATTCGCATGGGATTTTTTGATAGAAAATTTTTTTGAGAGAGATTTCTAAAAGTTCATATGGGAAGAGTTCGTATGGGATATCTGATAGGAAATTTTTTTTTGAGATTTCCTAAGATTCGTATAGGATATTTTGATAAATAGATTTTTTTTTTTGAGGTTTCCTAAGAGTTTGTATGAAATATTTTTAATAGAGGATTTTTTTAGATTTTATAACATTTTAAAAAAACAATACATTTTTTATTAAATTTATTTTAAATAAGTTAATATTATTAAAAAAATTAGGTATCCAAAAGTCCAAGGCAAATTATAATATATGACTATATGAGATGAAAAATTACAACTAACGATAGTAGGTTTTCAATTTATCTATTATTAACCAATCAAAATTCGGTCTGATCTTTATGCACGTGACCTGATCTTAACATGCATATAAATAACCAAACGCGACTCTGTTTATTTTTCAAAAATCATACACCCTTTCTTTTCTGTTTTCTTCTTACTCTCATTACATTTTACAGGTATATTAATTATTGTATTTTTGTCATTAAATTTATGGTAATGATTTATTTTATAATATCAACTTTACCTTTTTTTAATATTACTAATGTTATTCTTTTTTTTTCATATTTTACTAACATCATCACGTATTTTTCTTTTTTTTTTTTTTATAAATTTTATCAAACTCTTCATAATACTAACTTTTTGTATTTGTGTATTTTATTATTACTAATGTTATTCTTTTTTTTTTTATATTTTACTAACATCATCACGTATTTTTCTTTTTTTTTTTTATACATTTTATCATCAAACTCTTCATAATACTAACTTTTTGTATTTGTGTATTTTATTATAATTATTACTAACTTTTTATATTTACGCTTTACTATTTATTTATTAAATATTACTAACTTTATTAGTCATATACTAACATATTATTATAATAAATGTTTTTATTTTAAATACTTATCTGTTATTAATATAAATAAAGATACTATGTGTTTTATTATGTGCTATAATAAATTTTATTATTCATTATATTATTCTACAAAAATTGGTCATTCGACCATCAATTGACCATAATTGACCATAATTTGACCACATAATTTGACCACATAATTTGACCACATAAATTGACCATAAATTGACCTTAATTTGACCTTAATTTGACCTTAATTTGACCTTAATTTGACCTTAATTTGACCTTAATTTGACCTCCTTAATTTGACCATAATTCGACCATAATTTGACCTTAATTTGACCTCCTTAATTTGACCATAATTTGGCCATAATTTGACCATAATTTGACCTTAATTTGACCTTAATTTGACCTTAATTCGACCTTAATTCGACCATAATTTTGACCATAATTTTGACCATAATTTGACCATAATTTGACCATAATTCGACCATAATTCGACCATAATTTGACCATAATTTGACCTTAATTTGACCTTAATTTGACCTTAAATTTGACCTTAATTCGACCTTAATTCGACCTTAATTTGACCATAATTTGACCATAATTCGACCATTTGACCATATTTTGACCATCAATCGACCATCAATCGACCATCAATCGACCATCAGTTGACCATCAATCGGCCTGCCCGATTGATGACGGATTTTGGCGGAAATCAGCTATCAATCGGCCACCCGATTGAATACTTATTGAATCAATCAGTTATCAATAAGATACCCGATTGATAGCTGATTGGTGACTGATTTGCCACCATTCGACCTGTGAATCTTATTTCAACCGACATTTGTAAAACAACATTTGCAAAGGATGTAATTTCAAAATGTCAAAAAATAGTTAAATACTTTAAACAATCTCATTAAGCTGGTGAAGAATTACGTTCAAAAATAACAAATGAAATAAAAAGAGGAGGACTAAAAACATATGTAGTAACTAGGTGGACTACAGCTTGGGACTGCACAAATTCAATTTTACAACTTGAGCAAATACTTAAAAATGTAAGAAAAAATATATTTGTATTATATATTCATTTACTAATTTTTTATTAATAATTAACTAATCAAGGTATTAGATGAAACTTTGGAAAAATTAAGTACTGACATTTCAGAACTTATTTGAAGTCGATCTTTTTTTACCGATGTTGAAGCTGTAAATACTCTCCTAGGACCAGTAAAATCAGTTGTTAAATCACTAGAATTTAAAACAACAACTCTTGCAGATTGCTTTATTAAACTGATCAACCTTTCACAGAAAATCAAATCACTTTCGCCTGTTTTCAATTATGATTTTAAGCATCAATGTGTTGAGCTGTTTAATAAACGTTGGCAAGAATTTGATATTCAACTTTACATTTTAGCATACTTACTTCATCCGCACTACAGAAGTAAATATTTTATTAAAACTTAGAATTGTTACTATAATAATTTTTTAATTCTTTTTAATATTAATTTAGGAAAAGGCTTATGATTAACTGTATTACGTGATGTGTATATTTTGGCTATGAAAATATGGATTAATATGGGTGGTGGTGAATTTTCTTCTGCCGATTTAATTTCTCAAATCCAATCTTTTTATTTAAGAAAAGAAGAATACAACATTCCATTTAGTACAAGTAAGGGTGATGCTATTACTTGGTGGATTTTGTGTAATCCCGTTCATAATAACAAAAATCATATACAAAAGTTGGCGTTGAAAGTATTGGCAATAACTCCTCACAATGCCGGATGTGAAAGGGTTTTTTCAGTATTGGGATGGTTTGCAAATCAAAGAAGAACTAAGTAAGTTTTAACTTTATATTTAATATACGTTTTTACAGCTTACTTAATATTTTATAATTATATAAAATAGATTGAAAGTTGAAAAATCGGAAGCTATAGCCAAACTTCATACACACTATATTACAAATGCCTAAAAAGAATTAAAATATGCTTATGCAGGTGTATCAGAAGACGATTTTCAATTTTTCATACAAAAAGCACTGTCAGAAGCTAACGCGAGTGACGATTTAGATGAGGATGAGGATGAATTTTTTGATGATGACGATAATGAAGAGGATAATCACGATTCAAACATTCCTAGTCAGAGAGATACAGAAATCGAAAGATGGGTTGACATAAATGATCCAGAACTAAAAAGATTACTTAATATAGAAGTAAATGTAGTTATTGAACCACATCCATTACCTATTATTAATCATGGTTCAAATGTATTTGACATTGAGGCTACCGTTGATAAAATATTAAGTAGTTAATATTTGAAATTCAATTTATTTTTTTACGTGAAGAACAATTACCAGTATTCAAAAATAAACAATAAAACTGAATATTGTCTATTTGTGTCACTATATGATTTTTGTATTTAACATAAAATAACTGTTCAACTCTCAAAGTTAATTAAAGATAGTGCTCGCATGAGCCGAAGATTCTTATTGAAATATAAAATTTATTATCATTCCTAATTTCTTTTCTCACCCACAATTACCTTTTAGAGTCATTCCATAGTAACCCAGGAAGGTCCCTACAAAAAAAACCAAAAAAAGGAATGTCAGTAATATTTATTAACGATCCTATAATAATAGGATAATTCCCATTCTATATTACCTTCCAAGGGCCATTCCGAAGTGCCCAGAAGGGTCCTACAAAAGAAAGGGAACGTTAGTAACGTTCATAGTAAAAAGCAACACTAAAGTCCCTCTCAACTTACATTACCAAATCTCTAAGCTGAAATTTAAGTCCAGGAGCCGTTCCTAAAGAAATAAAAGGTTAATAGCGTTCCCATAATAAAAAAATAACACCAAAATTCAACTTACAGTACATTACCGAAGTTCTAGACTGAAATTCAAGTCCAGAAATCGTCCTTAAGGCAAAAAAGAGAAGAAGGAACGTTAGTAATGTTCCAAAAATAAAAAAAAAATCATGAACCCTTCCCCCTGTACTTACCGTTCTAGTGTTTCAGATTGAAAATGAAAAAATAATTTTTTTAAAAGTATTTCGGCTTAAAAACCAACATAAATAATTTTTTTTCTTTTAACTATTCAGCTTAAATTTTTTATTAAAAAAATAAGCCAATCGGTATTTTTTCAAAAGTCAGATTTTTATTTGTAATATTTTTTTTAAAAAGGTTAAAAATCACGATTTCGGTATCAGTCATATGATTTTATTTACTGATCATTTTTATAAAAAAAATTATTTTTTTCGTTAGCCGTTAAGAATGTCTACTAGAATCTGTAAGTATATGGAAAACAAGTTTTTTTGGAATTTACATTGAAGAAACGTGCTAAACGTTTTTTATCTTAAGTTTCAGTTTTCTGGAGTCTATAGGATATGGGTAAGTACGAGTTTTTTTGGAATTTATGCTGAAGAAATGTACTGACCATTTCTTTTCTTATTTTTTGTAGGTTTCAGTTTTCTGGAGTCTATGGGATACGGGTACTTGTATGGGGGATGAGTTTTTTTGTAATTTACTTTGAGGAAACGTATTAACCGTTTTTTTTCTTATTTTTTGTAGGTTTCAGGTTTTCTGGTGTCTATAGGATAATAGTAAGTGTGTAGGGACAAGTTCTTTTGGAATTTACTTTAAGGAAACGTACTAACCGTTTCTTTTTTTATTTTTTTGTAAGTTTCAGCTTTCTGGTGTCTATAGGATACGGATAAATGTGTGAGGATGAGTTCTTGTGGAAGTTTTTTGAAGAAATATAATAATTTTATTTGTCTCAAATTAATAAATAAATTGGACTTGATTTTATATAAACTTAGATTCGAAATTGTATATTTTATAGTAAAATTTGAACTTGTATGCTGATTTTATAGTAAAATTAGATACATAAAAGTTCTATTAAAATTTTTGAGTCTGTATATATGGGATCCTGGTAAATCAGATCAATAGGTCATATGATCGATGCCAAAATCGCTGTGACGACGGAATCGATATCTTTTTTTTTTTATTTTTACTTAATATGTGAACTGTGTAAACAAGCCGGCTCAGAGCTTTTATTAATGGTGAATCAAATGCGAATTAAAGTCTGTCAAAATATATTATTGTATTAGGTCTGTCAAAATGTATTTACGTCTGTCAAAATATATTTTGTCTGTCAAAATGTATTTCGTCTGTCAAAATGTATTACGTTTGTCAAAATGTATTACATCTGTCAAAATAATTACAGTTACGTCAATTCGGATTCAGCTCTGCTGCCGTATATTTTGGCATTCTAAGAATCTAATTCGCGGAGAAGTATATTACTCGGTATTTACTAAAATTTATTTTATTTTATTTATTTTTTCACTTTTTTTCGGTATTTTATACCAAATTTATTTATTTTTATTATTCTTTTTCAGTTTTTAATACCCTAATTCCAAAAGTCCAGTCATGTTTTTCGCCTGGTAATACTACAAAAAATAAAAAAAAATAATTAATTAGTTAAAATAAAGAAAAATGAAATACACCTCATCCACCCTCCCTTGCCTTAATTCCAAAAGTCCAGTCATGCTTTTCATCTGGCAACACTACAAAAAATAAAAAAAAAATAATTAATTAATTAGTTAAAAAAAATTACCGAAAAATACTTCCCCCATCCTCCCTTACCTTAATTCCAAAAGTCCAGTCATGCTTTTCGTTTGGCAACACTACAAAAAGTAAAAAAAAGTTAATACTTAATTAATTAAAAAAAATAACGAAACATCTCTCCCAAACCTCCCTTACCTTAATTCCAAAAGTCCAGTCATGCTTTTCGTCTGGCAACACTACAAAAAAATAAAAAAAAAATAATTAATTAATTAGTTAAAAAAAATTACCGAAAAACACTTGCCCTACCCTCCCTCACCTTAATTTCAAAAGTCCAGTCATGCTTTTCATCTGACAACACTACAAAAAAATAAAAAAAAAGTTAATACTTAATTAATTAAAAAAAAATAACGAAACACCTTTTCCAACTCCCTCTCCCTTACCTTAATTCCAAAAGTCCGGTCATGTCTTTCATCTGGCAACACTACAAAAAATAAATAATTAATTAATTAGTTAAAAAAAATACCGAAAAACACTTCCCTCACCCCCCTTACCTTAATTCCAAAAGCCCGGTCATGTTTTTCATTTGGCAACACTACAAAAAAATAAAAAAAAGTTAATATTTAATTAATTAAAAAAAACAACGAAACACCTCCTCCAACACTCCCTTACCTTAATTCCAAGAGTCCAGTCATGCTTTTTGTCTAGCAACACTACAAAAAATAAAGAAAAAATTAATTAGTTAAAAAAAATACCGAAAAACACTTCCCCACCCTCCCTTACCTTAATTTTAAAAGTCTGATCGTGCTCTTCATCTGGCAACACTACAAAAAGTAAAAAAAAAGTTAATACTTAATTAATTAAAAAAAACAATGAAACACCTCCTCTAACCCTCCCTTACCCTTAATTCTAAAAGTCCAGTCTATACTTCTCCGCGAATTAGATTCTTAGAATGCCGAAATATACGGCAGCAGAGCCGAATCCGAATTGACGTAACCGTAATTATTTTGACAGACGTAATACATTTTGACAGACGTAATACATTTTGACAGACGAAATACATTTTGACAGACAAAATATATTTTGACAGACGTAAATACATTTTGACAGACCTAATACAGTAATATATTTTGACAGACTTTAATTCGCATTTGATTCACCATTAATAAAAGCTCTGAGCCGGCTTGTTTACACAGTTCACATATTAAGTAAAAATAAAAAAAAAAAGATATCGATTCCGTCGTCACAGCGATTTCGGTATCGATCATATGACCTATCGATCCGATTTACCAGGATCCCATATATACAGACTCAAAAATTTTAATAAAACTTTTATGTATCTAATTTTACTATAAAATCAGCATACAAGTTCAAATTTTACTATAAAATATACAATTTCGAATCTAAGTTTATATAAAATCAAGTCCAATTTTTATTTATTAATTTGAGACAAATAAAATTATTATATTTCTTCAAAAAACTTCCACAAGAACTCATCCTCACACATTTATCCGTATCCTATAGACACCAGAAAGCTGAAACTTACAAAAAAATAAGAAAAGAAACGGTTAGTACGTTTCCTTAAAGTAAATTCCAAAAGGACTTGTCCCTACACACTTACCATTATCCTATAGACACCAGAAAACCCGAAACCTACAAAAAATAAGAAAAGAAACGGTTAATACGTTTCCTCAAAGTAAATTACAAAAAAACTCGTCCCCCATACAAGTACCCGTATCCCATAGACTCCAGAAAACCGAAACCTACAAAAAATAAGAAAAGAAACGGTCAGTACGTTTCTTCAGCGTAAATTCCAAAAAAACTCGTACTTACCCATATCCTATAGACTCCAGAAAACCGAAACTTAAGATAAAAAACGTTTAGCACGTTTCTTCAAAGTAAATTCCAAAAAACTTTGTTTTCCATATACTTACAGATTCTAGTAGACATTCTTAACGGCTAACGAAAAAAATAATTTTTTTTATAAAAATGATCGGTAAATAAAATCATATGACTGATACCGAAATCGTGATTTTTAACCTTTTTAAAAAAAATATTACAAATAAAAATCCGACTTTTGAAAAAATACCGATTGGCTTATTTTTTTAATAAAAAATTTAAGCCGAATAGTTAAAAGAAAAAAAATTATTTATGTCGGTTTTTAAGCCGAAATATTTTTAAAAAAATTATTTTTTCATTTTCGGTCTGAAACACTAGAACGGTAAGTACAGGGGGAAGGGTTCGTGATTTTTTTTTTTATTTTTGGAACATTACTAACGTTCCTTCTTCTCTTTTTTGACTTAGGGACGATTTCTGGACTTGAATTTCAGTCTAGAACTTCGGTAATGTACTGTAAGTTGAATTTTGGTGTTATTTTTTTATTATGGGAACGCTATTAACCTTTTATTTCTTTAGGAACGGCTCCTGGACTTGAATTTCGGCTTAGAGATTCGGTAATGTAAGTTGAGAGGGACTTTAGTGTTGCTTTTTACTATGAACGTTACTAACGTTCCCTTTCTTTTGTAGGACCCTTCTGGGCACTTCGGAATGGCCCTTGGAAGGTAATATAGAATGGGAATTATCCTATTATTATAGGATCGTTAATAAACATTACTGACATTCCTTTTTTTGGTTTTTTTTTGTAGGGACCTTCCCGGGTTACTATGGAATGACCCTAGAAGGTAATTGTGGGTGAGAAAAGAAATTAGGAATGATAATAAATTTTATATTTCAATAAGAATCTTCGGCTCATGCGAGCACTATCTTTAATTCACTTTGAGAGTTGAACAGTTATTTTATGTTAAATACAAAAATCATATAGTGACACAAATAGACAATATTCAGTTTTATTGTTTATTTTTGAATACTGGTAATTGTTCTTCACGTAAAAAAATAAATTGAATTTCAAATATTAACTACCTAATATTTTATCAACGGTAGCCTCAATGTCAAATACATTTGAACCATGATTAATAATAGGTAATGGATGTGGTTCAATGACTACATTTACTTCTATATTAAGTAATCTTTTTAGTTCTGGATCATTTATGTCAACCCATCTTTCGATTTCTGTATCTCTCTGACTAGGAATGTTTGAATCGTGATTATCCTCTTCGTTATCGTCATCATCAAAAAATTCATCCTCATCCTCATCTAAATCGTCACTCGCGTTAGCTTCTGACAGTGCTTTTTGTATGGAAAATTGAAAATCGTCTTCTGATACACCTGCATAAGCATATTTTAATTCTTTTTGGGCATTTGTAATATAGTGTGTATGAAGTTTGGCCATAGCTTCCAATTTTTCAACTTTCAATCTATTTTATATAATTATAAAATATTAAGTAAGCTGTAAAAACGTATATTAAATATAAAGTTAAAACTTACTTAGTTCTTCTTTAATTTGCAAACCATCCCAATACTGAAAAAACCCTCTCACATCCGGCATTGTGAGGAGTTATTGCCAATACTTTCAACGCCAACTTTTGTATATGATTTTCGTTATTATGAACGGGATTACACAAAATCCACCAAGTAATAGCATCACCCTTACTTGTACTAAATGGAATGTTGTATTCTTCTTTTCTTAAATAAAAAGATTGGATTTGAGAAATTAAATCGGCGGAAGAAAATTCGCCACCACCCATATTAATCCATATTTTCATAGCCAAAATATACACATCACGTAATACAGTTGGTCGTAAGCCTTTTCCTAAATTAATATTAAAAAGAATTAAAAAAATTATTATAGTAACAATTCTAAGTTTTAATAAAATATTTACCTCTGTAGTGCGGATGAAGTAAGTATGCTAAAATGTAAAGTTGAATATCAAATTCTTGCCAACGTTTATTAAACAGCTCAACACATTGATGCTTAAAATCATAATTGGAAACAGGCGGAAGTGATTTGATTTTCCGTGAAAGGTTGATCAGTTCAATAAAGCAATCTGCAAGAGTTGTTGTTTTAAATTCTAGTGATTTAACAACTGATTTTACTGGTCCTAGGAGAGTATTTACAGCTTCAACATCGGTAAAAAAAGATCGACTTCGAATAAGTTCTGAAATGTCAGTACTTAATTTTTCCGGAGTTTCATCTAATACCTTGATTAGTTAATTATTAATAAAAAATTAGTAAATGAATATATAATACAAATATATTTTTTCTTACATTTTTAAGTATTTGCTCAAGTCGTAAAATTGAATTTGTGCAGTCCCAAGCTGTAGTCCACCTAGTTACTACATATGTTTTTAGTCCTCCTCCTTTTATTTCATTTGTTATTTTTGAACGTAATTCTTCACCAGCTTGATGAGACTGTTTAAAGTATTTAACTATTTTTTGACATTTTGAAATTACATCCTTTGCAAATGTTGTTTTACAAATGTCGGTTGAAATAAGATTTACATGGTGGGCAATACATCTGATGGGTAATATCTGCTTATACCGTTCAGCAATTATTTTTTTAGCAGCTGCACAAGCGGATGCATGATCTGATACAACTGCAGCAAAATTTTCTGCACCAATTTCAGTAATTACTTCGTCTAACTGATCAGCAAGAAAATTTGCTGTATGGGAATTAGCAGAGAGATTTTTTATGCAATGTATAATCTCTCTTCGATCAGGTGTCATTATTACAAACGCATATAATGACTGTCCTAAAGGGCTTGTCCAGCCATCAAATCCTAATTAAATAATAATAATTAATAAATTTGTTTACAAATAAGAACAAATAAAAATTGTAATCTTTTTTTATTACCTAACGTTAAATTTTTTGTTCTTTTTAGTTCTAAATGCTGATCAACCACGATTTTTGCCAATTCTTCATATAAAAAATCTTGTGAAAGCGCATTTGCACTTGGAGGATCATACCCTAAACATAGACTTTTAACCATATCAATAAAAAAAGGATGTTCAACAAGACGGAAAGAAACACCACAGCAGATAAAAAATTTGGCCACTGTACGATCACAAATTTGCTTTTTAATTGGTTCAATTATTTTTGATTCACCGTATTTTGTAATTGACTGTTGATATCCAACTTTTCTTTTTTTGGATAATATTTCTAAAGTTTCAATTTCTCCACGTGTTTTAACCATAAGTAAAAATTTTTCTTTAACGTCATAAGGTGCTTTATGACAACTAAGTGCCAAATGTGCTTCCATATTATTTGGCTCACCACGTGTTTGACTCCATGGACAATATTTACATTTACAACCTTGGTGTCCTTCTTTTTTTTCTCCAATAGCTATAAAAAAATTCCAAACTTCTTTTGGTTTTCGACCTGGTTTGGCATTTGGCTTTTTTAGTACTGGATTTTCACTTTCACTCATTATAACTTGCTTTATTTTATTGAAAAAAGTAGCAGAACAAAGAAAATTTCAAAGTAGAAACAAAGAACATTTAAACAAATATGCAAAATTTTTAATGTAAATATATTGTGATACTATGATGTCATTGGCGTAAATCATTTTGACAATTCGGCAATTACGTCTGTATAAATTTAATACGGCTGTAAAAATACAATACGGCAATATGTCAAAAAAAAATAGCTATGCCGAAATTATTACGACATATTTTTACAGACGTAATGCCGAAACCGTAATTAATTCGCGGAAAAGTATAGTCCAGTCATGCTTTTCGTCTGGCAACACTACAAAAAATAAAAAAAAACAATTAATTAGTTAAAAAAAATACTGAAAAACACTTCCCACCCTACCTTCCCTTACCTTAATTCCAAAAGTCTGGTCATGCTTTTTGTCTGGCAATACCACAAAAATAAACTGATAAATGATTAAAAAAAAGATCAGATATTCAGATTATCTAATTAGACCAGTAAGTCACATGATCCTGCTTTTATACCAAATAATTCGCTATAGCGTTAATGGCATTTTGTATTATAAAATCACAAAAAAAAATGCTGGAACTATTGGTACCAGCGTTTTTTATTCATAAAATTGCAAAAAGTGCCAGAACAAATAATTCTGGCATTTTTTATATATAAATTTGCAAAAAAAACGCCAGAACTATTGGTACCGTCATTTTTTACATATAAATTGTAAAAAATTGCCAAGCTTGATCTGGCTCATAAGCCGGCTTGAGCGTTTCAAGCCAAGCCCACTGCCAGCTTAAGTTTATCAAGCCAAGCCTAATACCTGACTCAAGCTTTTTCAAGCTGGCTTGTGAGTCACCAAGCCAATTTAATCATGGCTTAGCTTGGCTCAGCTCATGCGGAGCTTTATATCTAGCTGGTCATATAATGATTGATTAGAATTTTGACCCTTTATTGTTAAAACCTTCCAATGTGCAGTAATGGCATCTTTAACTGATGTACCCGTGATAATGTCTTCTACACAGATAATGATAGGCCAAAATTGGCTACAAAAATAATTGTAAAGATGGTTATAATCACATTCTTTCAATTCTATCAGTTTACTAACATAATTCTTAATATGAAGAATATTATGCCAACCTCCAAACTCTGCGAATTTGAGTATCTCAGTTTCCAGTTTCACAATTCCTGTGTTAATAACATCTTCAAGAGAAAGAATTCCAAGTCCAGTACCGCATGAAATGACACAATAATTGATCATTAATGGTGATAGTTCTCTTAACGCCTGAATTATAGGAGACAATAGTGAGCGTTTTTGTCCATTTGCTTGTGATTTAAACCTTCCTTTGAGTGTCATTTCGAGTAATTGCATTTCATCAAGTATAATGACAAACTTTTCGCAACTAAATAATTCTTGGTATATAGTATCAATATAATTTTTTACAGATAATGATGTGCAAGCATCGAGTTGCAACATAAGGTAAAGAAACATGTCATCAGAATAATTATATAGTTTTTCAAAAATATGTTAACAAGTTTGTATTAGAAGCCAGCGCTGTTTATTGAATGCTGATCCATGGTTTATGCAATATTTTAATATAAAAAGTCGAGAAAGAATTGCACAACGAACAATTTCTACTGCATATTGATGGTTTTTTTCAAAATCCTGCGTTATTCTTTCACTGAGGTAACTTTCGATTGTCTCTATATCAGCAGAACCCCTATTTTCTTGTTTTAACGTGACAAAATAAATCCCCCAGTTCTGACATATTAACTCATAACAGGTCCTCGTTTTTTCACATCCAGATGTTCCTAAAAAAATTAGTAGGTTTTTCTTTGATTCTGTAATTGTAGATTGAACATCTAAAACCCGGGTAATTGGTTCATGATTGTCATCATTTCTGGGAAGATTGTACATTAAAAGCGAAGATCAATCACCTTTAAAATTAATAAATACAGATATTTTTAACAATGTTTCTGAATTGTATGATGGCAATGAATCATTATTTTTTATGTATGTTTTAAGAAATTGACCGTGATTGCTTTTGAGGAAATTTTCGAATATTTCATCAGGTCCAGGTGTAACTAAAAATTTTGTTGGTCATAATAAAATGAATAAAACTACTATTGAGAAATCTTTTAAAGTTAGTTACAGAATAAAAAAGATACAATACTGTACCTTGTATAATGTCTTTCCAGGAGGAACCTGCTTTAACGCAGAGAAAAATGTCATTAGATCAAACTGGATATGATAATTTCTTGTTAAAGAGATAAACAATCAGAAGACACTTACCAGTGGTGGCTGGCGGTGGTTGGATAATAATGTGGATGAAATCATTTGAAAAATCTTAAAAATCCTCTAAAACATTACCAGTTGATAATAATTTTATACACCTGAAGCTTTTTATATCAGTTTCTGTATAATCTTTTGCAAATGCTTTAAGTGATTTCCACTCATCAGTTTCTTCGCAAAGATCTTTTGAAACCTTTCACAAAGTTAGACTCTTAAATCCATTATGATTATATAAGTCAAAAAAATTTTCTGCATTCCATATCATTTCCTTGAGATGTAAAGTATTGAGTTGTTCTTTTTTGACGGTAGTTTTTACATTAATATAGTTTACTGCAGCAATATTGATCTGGAAAGGATTAGGAAGAGGGTCAGCTAAAACAACAAAAAATAACAACATTTCGACAATATATCTGTAAGGGGTGAAAAACAAGAGTTAAAAACAAGGTACAAGGTTCGAGAAGAATATTCTTTTAGTAAAATACAAATAAAAACCTTTTTGGGTACATTATTAGACTAGTAGACAGATTTTCCTCGTATAGTTTGTACCTGAGATGGCGAAAGATAGTTTGACGAGACATTTTGGTTATGTGTCTCATATATATATGTTTCCATAAACTGCTGGGAGTCAGTAATTCAAATTCTGACTTCGTTAAAATCATAACAGTTCATATATCATTGCATCAAAGAAAAGTAGTCAACTCACGAGGATCATTAAACTATATCTTATTACACTACCCTCAGATGCATATGCTGATCTCTGACCCACTTTGAGAGGATCGGTAAATTTTGCATTACATAATAAAAGTACATCTTTTTTTATAACTATAACTAAATGTCAAATTTACAAATTCCTTTACATCTTAAAACAAAAAAAAAACAATTACATTCTCTTCTAATTTCTGAATTTATTGACGTGAAATATGTGTCTCAAGATAGTGTTATTACTTTTTTAAAAAAACATAATCTTATACTTGAAGATATTCAACTAGAAAGCAAGTGGAAAGTACGTTGTAGCATTAAAATTAAAGGAATTTATATTTTACAATGTTGTTGTGAGAGTGATATGGATTTAAAAAAACCTAATCAAGAAGAAAAAACGTGAAAATTAAAACAAATGTACAAATTTGTTGGATGTCTCGCATATGCACAAATTAAAAAAGACAAAGATAATAATTATATAAGTATATTTGGCTATCTTAAACATATAGAAGTCTTTTAATATAAAATCTGTTTAAATTATTAATAAATTGATATTGCATTTATTTAAAATTTGTGTTTATTTATTATTAATCATTTAATTATTATAACTTGTATTTTTATTATCAAAATAAAAGTTAAGTGTGATTGTATTTCTTCCTTTTTAAAAAAAGAATAAATTTTTAACAAATATTTGTTAAGAATAAGAAGAGAGTTTAAGTATAAAATAAAGGAAACATTAATTTTAAAATAATATACAATTTTTTTTTAAATAAATTAAGATGTTTTGTTTATTTTTTGATTTTAAATAAATATATAATCTACCTCCTATTATATTTTTGTTTGAAAGCAATAAATCTTCATATATATTAATAAATAGTAAAACTAAAATATAAGATAATGAATTAATATTATCAATACTGTATAGTTCTAAAATTAAATAACCCTTAAAAATAAGCAAATCTGATCTGTGTTATAGTGATTTTGACCAGAGTTATGACCACTTTGGCCAGAATTAAGTATAAAAAATAATTGTTTAATTTCAGAACTATATGGTAATTCTTATGATAAAAACATATTTTTCATTTATTATCTGATACATTGCAATAACTTTTACTATACATAATATTTTATCAGTAAACACAAGTAAATAACCATTTTTTTTTTATTATATTAATTACTAAAAAATTTAAATAATTATAAATATAAAACTATGATTATTAAAAGTAATAATAAATTAAATATTTTATCTTGCATTTTATTAGAATTAATTGCAACTAATTATGGTCTTTTTTTATAATAAAAATATCAGTAATTGGAAAGCTTCATAGTGAAAATATTAAAAACCAAAATGAAGTAGGATTCTGAATATTTTTCATTTAAATTAAATATAATATATAATAAATTTTTAAATTTGGGATATCTTAGTCAATATTAATTCTATCAAAATAAAATTTATACTATTAGATTCAACTTATTAAGACAAATCTAATGATTTAAAATTTATCAAAATCCAATCAGTAGATATTTTAAAAACAGGGGTATATAAAATAAGAAATTTGTAAAAATACTTTTAAAAATTTTATATGATTAATAAGCAAACTTAATTTTTAATTTATTTATATATAGTTCAGAAACCTAATAAAGCCAGTATAAAAAAAAAATTTTATAGATTAACTATATTTACCTAAATAAAATAATCTTTTACAAACTGTTAATAATTTTATCCTTTTATTAGTTAGAAAAAAAAAATTTTATCTTATAAAAACTTGAACAATTTTTAAAGTATTATATATTTTACTTATACAATAAACAAAAAAAGTCTTTAGAATAATTTTTTTAGTCAATATCTAGCTGATAATTGACTTATAACTTATTAAAAAAATATAAGTTTTATATAGAAACAGGTCTGAAAAATATTTTTGTCTTAATACATAATTTATGATTTCTTAATAAAAATTTGTGTTATAGTATCTTTAAATTATATTAATCAAAAATTTCATGATTTTTTAAATTTTTCAAATTTAACTTTAATTTTATCATTAATCTGACATAAAATTTTTAGCAGTTATACTTTATAATTCAACAAATAAAATAAAAAAAAAATTATTAAATTTGGCTGAATATTTACCATAAAACTACTTTTTAAAGTTACTCAATTAGTCAAAATTAACTAATTTATTTTTTTTTGATGATTTTTTAAGCGACTTATATTTTAATAGACAGATAGTATGTAGTTTATTGCTAATATACTTTTGATATCTAATTTTTCACATCATAAGGTGTATATCTGCAAATTTTCACATATTATAAACATTTACTTATTGTATAATAAATAAAAATGTTTTTCCAAAGACTTTTTTCATCTACTGTAGTTTAACTAATAACTTTAGAAAAATTTTCAAATAAATTTTACTTAGTCTATATACTAATAGTATCAAATATAAGTTTTTGATATCCTAAAATTATTTATAGAACTTTTTGATCAACTAAATTAACCAATAGTTTTGTCTGGTCAAATTACACTAAATAATAAATATATAATCAAAAAACTAATCAAACAATTATAAATTAGCCTATTTACTTATCTATTCAATAATATTATAAAATAATTTTTATTTATTTTTTTTTTGCAAATTTTATAATATTTAAAACTGAAATAATTTTTTATTTGACTATTTACTATCAAAAAAAATTTTGGTTTGTAAATTTGCACAATTCTGCAGAATCCATTTCTGTGCAAATCTGAAAATATACTGATATACAATATTAAAAAATTTTATATATTTTTGCATAAATCTGCAAATGTCAAAAAATCTGCAAAAATTTTCAAAAACAAATTTGTAAAATTTTTCAAAATTTTTAATAATTTACAATTATTTTTATTGTTAATTAATATAGGACCTCAGACATTACTAAAATAACTCACATTTTTTTTTACTCATTTTTCTCAAAATTAAACCAATTTGCACTTTTAGTTTTTTAAGAATATCTTGCCATCTATTTAACCAATTTTGATAAACATTTTTTTATTTTGTAGATCTTATTGAGAGCTACATTTTAAAAAAAATTCATCCAATTTGAATTATTGGTTGACGAGAAAATTGCAAAAAACATGTTTTTTAGCTTTTAAATTTTACATCAATTTGCTCTTTTTCATAATTATGAGTTATATCAGTAATGTCTAGGGTCCTATTAATATTAATTAATTTATTTAATTTATTTAATTAAAATATTATAAATAGGATTTTGTAATTCAACGTCATAGCGTTGCATCGCCAGTATCACAATATGCTGATCATTTCCTTTTTAGAAATTTTGTGTATCTAACCTGCATACAAAAATTTTCATTTTTTGTAGGACGCAAAATTTCCTTTTTTGGAATTTTGTGTAATGTATAAAATATCACACTGCATTACCGAGGGGTGTGGGGGGGCCAACTTTATGGTTACACAATATGATTTCTGATTAACAAAACTGTCACAAATATAAAATTCATATGTGTTACTAATAAAATATAATGATCGGCGAACAAAATTCCCCTGCAATTAAAAAAAATTACTGATTAAATGTGCCATCTCCTAAAATATGATGCCGATTAGATCCTTATTATTACGCGTAAATTGTTAAAAATTTATTTGAACTCTTCGGAGAAAAAAAAATTACCATCAGCTATTTTTATTACAGCAAATATGGTAAGTAAAGTAAATTTAATGCCATTTTTACTAATAAAAGTTAACTTGAGGTCTCCTTAAAATTTAGAAACGAGTGTTAAGTGATTATACAAACTCTCAAACGTTAAAAAAAATCAAGCAGCCCGAAGCCCTTCAAGAGTTATACCGTCTTAGGCCAGAATTTAATGGCAAGCCAGTTTATTTTTTTTGTAAAAAAACACTGTATATAGAGGGGCTTTTAGTTTATGACAAACAGGATAAAATTTTTTATGTTTTTGACAAAACAACCGGTGAAAAGTTTAATTCTTTTGCTTCTTGGATCAAGTTTCTTAAAATTAAAAAGATATTTGGTGGTGAACGATCAGCATTAGCTACAATTTTCTTTGAACCAAATACTTCTGGTTTTAATTTATCTTCAATATTAAGAACTAAACCAATTCCATATTGGAAAAATTACAACTCAGCAACTATAATAGAAGTTACATCGTTAATCAAAAAAAATATAAATTCAAAACAAGAGTTTTTTAGCGTAGGATTAAAAGGAATTATTAATGGAATAGGTATCATATTTTTTGGAAAAGGACAAAGGATAGTGAAAAATTTAATTTTTAAATGGCAGGGAAATTTAATTTCTTATGAATTATACGTCTTAGAAAAAAATATCAAAGAAATTGATGGAGTAGCAACTAAAATCGCAATTGAAAGGACTCTTTCAGAAATAGAAAAGATAATTAATTACGTATTAAAAGCAAAGATATGTACTGGACAAATGACTGAAGGTATTGTAATTTTTTTAATGTGATAGAAGGTATTTGACAAGAGGAGTGATATTGATTTTAATTAATCTTTAATTTTTTAAAAAAATTATTATTTTAGGTTTTGAAAATGTGGTTCAACTCCGAGGTATTCATCTCGTAAGAAATCAAAAAAATCCTAACAATATTCACGAACCTTTCGCAATCCTAGAAAACAAGAGTCAACCTGATGAAGCATATAAAAGAATAGACTGTTTATTGTTAGTAATTAATACAAATATATGTAAAAACTGTCAAAAATTAAAGAATACATTAATAAAAATCAGAAATCGAAATTCTATGAGTACTTTACCTACTAAAGTTGCTCATGCTTTGGAACAACTTCGGGTATGGGCGCAGCTTGAAGAAGTAGAAGATTCATTCACTAAAATGTTTTTAGTATCAGAATTATTGTGGTTAATCTGGGCATTTGGGACTTCAACACCGTATAAAAAAAAACAAAAGTTGGTACCTATAATTATTTCCAACTTGAAAAATCGGTCACCTTTTACTGACGAAGCACTTAACAAAGAATTGTTTTCATAGATAATTGTGTCATTGTTTGATATAAATAAAGTAAAAAAATTAACTACGATTAAAAAAATTTTATTATTAATTTTCCGACTGAGAAAAAAATATTAATTATATAGAAACCTTTATTAAACATATTTGAGCTAACCAGAAAGCCAATAACGCGCTAAATGCTATGAAACTTTGGCAGTAAACAGTTCTCTTGTATGCTACTTTATGCTCGAACATCGGCTTTTAGAAACGTTGTGTGTCAAAAGTTTTAGGCTTGAGATATTTTTTTTATATAGTAAAAAAAAATGATCGGTATAAATTCAGGGATGACAGTTTTGATGGTGACACAAAAAATAAGTTGTCCCCCCCACACCCCTAGGCATTACACCCTTCAGCTTTCAAAAATCAAATTCTGGTCAAATTACATAATATTACACAAAATTCAAAAAAAGAAAATTTTACATCTTACAAAAAATGAAAATTTTGTATGCAGGTTAGTTATACCAAATTCTTAAAAAGGAAATGATCAGCATATCACGTGATATTGGCGATGCATCACCATAGCATTGAATTACAAAACCCTTATAAATAAATCAATTTACTACATTATTAACTACACTATTTCAGGTATTAAATGCACTAAAATTCTTTTTCTTTCTAGTCTTTCTTTCTTTACTTTCATTGTTTTATTAAAAAATGTAAAAAACATTTTTTTTCAAGATTTTTTACCTTTAAATTGGGATTAAAACCTTTTTTTTGGTTTCTTATACTTGTAAAAAAAAACTAATATAACTATCAGTAAACATTTTGTTAAATAAAAAAAAAAAAAAAAAAAATTAAATTTCATTTACTTTAAAATTCTATCTAAAGATAGGTTAGAAAACTGCAAACTTAAACTAATACTATTTTTCAAAATTTTAATCTTTAAAATTCATTTGAAAAGTATCTGAAAAACTGATAACTTATAAAATAAAAAATAAAACAGTTAGTTGATATTTTATTTAAAAAAAATAAATATAAAATTTTGAAAAATAAATACCTTTAAATTCTATTAGAAAGTCTTTAGAAAAACACAAATCTAAAAAAAAGAATTCAAAACATTAATTAATATTTTGTTAATAAAAATAAACAAAAATTTTTTTTATCTTTAAAATGATATCTAATCTGTCATAAGATAGGGTCCATCTAAAAAAAATATTATTTAATATTTGTTGAAATAAAAATAAAATAAAAAGTTTTTTGCCAAGTGGGAGAATATTACAATACTTGACTATCTAATGGTATGGGATAACATAATCTCTGTGACAGTTAAGAAGCAGAAGAAGTATAAAACTGTTCGATGTAAGTTAGAGATTATGCATGCTTTTGATACTTGAGAACGAGATCACCTTTGGATCGCTTCCCTTAGTCCTGTGGTTGTCTGATAGTTTCCTGCTTCCTGATCTCTCAAAGAACGTAAAGAAAGAGAACGATTTCAGGCTGTTATTGAAGGACCTTCAGGTTCTTTTACTGCAGATGCTTTGGCAGTTAAGAAACACCTAACAAATTTTATTAACCCTCTACACATCAAAATTTTTAAAGAAGTTAAGAATCTGGATGGTACACGTAAGATGATTGCCTACTTCAAAAGTTGAGAGGACTTATAAAACATCATCAATAAGGAATCATTTTGGAATGGAACAAAGCTCAGTTGGTATTACCATACCGTGCCATCTTTTATTATGCATAAGAAGAGTAGTTAGAGGTCCAGTTCTGATAGACAAGATAAATTTAACAAGTCGAATCAGGATCCACCTTCCAAACATACCAAAGTTAGCTTAAGATCTGAGTTAGGCTCTCTTGCAACTGGGTCTAATCGTGTTTCCATAAGGAGTCCATTGAAGGATTCATCCCAATCCTTATCTAGTGACAAAACTGGAAGGAAGAACAAGAAAAGTCAGAAGACAAAAGATAAGAGTACAGGCACTTTTTTCCCAAAGAAACTGTCCAAATGACAATTACATGCTGAGATTGTAGAATTGAAGACAGTTTTGATGGATTTTATTAGGAAATAGTTTCAGGATTAGTAATAATTAGTAGGATTTTTATCTTGTTTTCCTAAATGAAATAGAATTTTTCTTTTTTTATCCCTTTTTCCTTTTATTCTTTTATATATTTTTACTTTTAATGATCGAGACGATGTGGTTGAACTGATTCTCGGGTTAGAAGCATGCTTTTAATATTTTGTACTGAGTGCATAGCACCTTACATTTATTAAATAAAGTTATGCAGTATTAATGCCTTTAAACTCTTAAAAAAAAAAAAAAAAAAAAAAAAAAAAAAAAAGAAAGTTTTTTTTACCTTTGATTTACTTTAAATTTTAAACTTAAAAAAAAAGAAAAATAAAATATTATTTTGAAATTTTTACCTTTAAAATACTGTAGTTCACTTTAAACTAGAATTCTGGAATTAAAAAAAAAATGAAATAAAATATTAATAATATTTCATAAAATAAAAATATAAAAAAATTATTTTGAAGTTTTTTTATCTTTAAAATAATTCAGTTTATTTCTTTTAGATCTAAAAAAAGAAAGAAAATAAATATTAGTTAATATCTATTAAAATAATAAAAAAAAATATTTTAAAATATTTTTACCTTTGAAATACTGTAATCTGCTTTTTTTAAACCTAAAAAAGAAAGAAAATGAATGTTAATTAACATTAAAAAAAAATATTTTGAAGTTTCTTTACTTTCAAAATACTGTGATCTGCTTCGAATTAGAGTTCTATACTTAAAAAACAAAACAAAATATTAGTAATATTTTATAAAATAAAAATATAAAAAAAAATTTATTTCAAAGTTTTTTTTACCTTTAAAATAACTTGATCTACTTCTTTTGGACTTAAAAAAAAAAGAAAATGAATATTAGTTAATATTTATTAAAATAAAAGTAAAAAAAAATTATTTTTTCTTATTTATAGTAATTTATCTCTAATGAACTTTTGGACCTAAAAAATAAAAAAATGAATATTAATAATGTTCATTTAAATAAAATATAAAAAAATAAAATTTTAAAAATTAATATACTTTTGAAATACCAATTCATTTCTAAAGAAATTCTGAATCTAAAATATAAAAAATAAATAAATATTAGTAATATTTATTTAAATAAAACAAAAAATTTTAAAGATATTATTCCTTTAAAATATTATAATCTGTCTATAGATGCCACTCAAATTATTTTAAGCAAATCCCAAATTAATTTGTATATTTTGACAGCCATAATTTCCAAATCCCAAATGTACAAATTGCAAAATTTACAGTATATATGTAATTTGTAAATTAATTTGGATTTGTATATTTGGGCTGCCATAATCCCAAATTATTTTGGATTTGAGTGGCATCTATAAATCTGCTTTTAAAGAAGTTCTGGACTATAGAAGGATCCAGAAATATATATACAGGGGTCAGGTAATAAGAAAAAAATTTATTATGATCTGTATGCAAAGGTTTTTTATATGAATGGTATGCAAAATTGATACCTGATATTAAATATTCTGCAAAAATACACAAATAAAATTTCAGACTATTAAGTATTTAGCTGAGCTGATTTACAAATTAGCTTGAGTTTTTCAAGCTGCATTAGCCAGAATCCATATAGAAAAAATTCTTATTTTCAATAATTAATAAGAAAAATGATAAAATTGGTATATTTTTGCCAGGTTTTACAATTTTGAACTGGCCTAATGATCGCCAAGATAATCAGCACAATGTGATAATATAAGGATGAGTTAACTATCCCAGCATCACCATAAAAAATTCATAATCATGTGATTAGGACTGTGATAAGTGTGGCTGTAATACAAATTTAATCAATTTTTTTCATAAAAGAGTTTAGAGTAGCATTTTTCTTTAGCATGAAATTTTACATTAATAAAAAAAAAATTTGAGAAAATATCATTTTATTCATTTTATTTATCTCTTTTTCATATACAATAATAATTTTATTTTCATACTTTGAAGTTTAAACTACTATATTAATTTAAAAACTGTGTATTATTAATATGCCCTTTCTATGTATATGACATTATTCTCTTTCTCCAGTATTTTTCAACCTTTTCTACCATTTTTGTAATTGGTACAAAGTTTTTCTCTACTCCTTTTACCTAATGAAGATTACCAGCTATTTTCTATTCTTGAAAAAGAGTAAGTGCTTTAGTTGTTGTTTCTATTAATTTATCATAAATATTATTATAGTTTTCTAACAAAAGTTCTGAATCTTGAATGGTTTCAGGATTTAAATTTAAAATAGCTTGATTTAAATGTAGATAAGTAGAATCTTCATTTATCTCTGTTAAGAATGGTGGTTTATGATTTCTTTTTAAGTGTTCAAAATACTTTGGATCAACTGATCCTTTTTGATAAATTAAATGTTTGCATATATTAAATCGACTAGTCAAATAGTAGGAATATCTACATATCCATTTTTTTATATCTGTTGTATATTTATTATTAATTTGATGTGTTGATAATTTTTTCCATTCAAATTTGAATTGTTTTATCCATTCTGGCTTTTTGCTTCCAGATTGAATTTGTTCCAATTTTCATTGTTGATATGAAATCACTTTTGTTAATAATACATATACAACAAGATCTAGGCATGGTCAGAAAAACTTGTAAAAAAAATCTCTCTTTATTACTTTCCGATATCCTTTTATGAACATTGTAGTTTTAAGGACAGATATTTTTTTTTCAAATACATATCTTATCCATAAAGGCCATCTTTTATCACAATACCATTCACTCCATAAGTAATTCCAATGAGCAACCAAAGAATTTTCTTTACAAAATTCATATATTTCTTGAACAGCTATTTCATTAATTTCTTTACTTATAAGGTATAAACCATTAAATGTTAGTATTAATGTATGTTGATGAAGGTGTTTTTTCATTATTAACCAAATTGTTTTATAGAATTCTTTAGAACAAAATTTATTAGATGGTATGATACCATTAAAAAAAAAATGTTTACCAAGTTCAGATAAGGAATTGAATGTAGTATTTCTAGGCATTTTATGCTTGATAATTGTACTAAAATAGCTCTTTTGATATGCCATTTGCAAAGTTGGATCTTGATATTTTTCCAGGTAAATTTGGCTGCATTTATTTGTGAAAAATCTTTATTAAAAAGAAGAAATTCTGGTTGTAATTACATAGTATTACGTAATTTTGTAAAAAATTTTTGAATAATTGAAATGCATATTCCTTCTTTATATTATCCATTATTTTCTAAGATTAAATATGCAAGAGGAAATCCTATTCTATTCATTTTAGCCTTAAGAGTATACAATTCAAATCCAAAATTATTGGTGTTATCTTAATATTAATGTATATAAAATCAATTAAATTTATTTATTAATACACAAGTTATAAAAATTAACAGGTATAATATTTACACATTGCATCAATACCACATTCACAAACTATTTGATTGAGCTTTCATAAAGTCCTGTTGTAAAGACTACAGTATGAACAGGTATAGTTTCTTTTAATATAATATTATAATTCTCTTGATTAAACCATTCTATCATTGATTTAAAAGCATTTTCATGACACTTATATTTATTTTCTTCTAATTTTAATCACTAAAAATGTATCTGCTTTTGGTGAATAGATAAATCTAAACCTTTACTAACAAGTTGTGCATAGATCTCTCTGGGAAGTAGATCTATATGCTCTTTAATATAGTCTTTTATATCTTGGAAAACTCCTACATTAGCTGGTCTTTGATGCAAAAAATCATGTTTTATGGATAAGTTTACCATATTATTTAGGTTATCAATGGAAATTTTAATAGTCCTATCATATTTAAATCTTTCTATTGCTTTTGCATCATGATATTTTGAAATATCTTGATGTTTTTTAGATTTGGAGGCTAAATTACATCTTTGAGAGCAAAAATACCAGTAAGTAGTTGTGTTCTTTCCTGAATAAGATTGGTAATAACTATTAAAATAAGGGTTTAAAGTTAGGATATTTTTATTAATTAAATTTTGTATTTATAGAATATAGTACATATATTTACAAAAACTCATCTGCCTCTTCAATAAGCTCAACAAAAAAGTCTGTCACATCTTTAGCCAAACTGTTTAAAGTAGAAATATCTACTTTATATTCAAAGGAAAATGGTGGCATATTTTCTTCATTTCCTGTTTGTGTTGTATATATATTTAGGAGTTGTATGATATAATCAAGAAAGTCTGCAACTTTAACCACTTCTAGATTTGTATTTTTCTTAGTTTCTGAAAAATCTACCTCTTCATATGATCTTTTTTTCTTATTTTTTATATTTTTCTTTCATTGTGTATTTTTAGTATGACAACTATTGCAAGTGCAATATTATTTCATAGTACTTTTAGCCTTCAAATCCATAAATTCACATTAATTTTGTTTTTCTACAAGCAGTGCAAATTTTTGTAACATTCATATTTAAAATACATTATAAAAAGTTTAAAAAGTTTAAAAAGTTTTCTTTTTTATTGTTTTATTGTTAGAATTTTACATATGTAAAAATTGTTTAAGCGCGAATCAAGATTTTGTCACATTTAGTTTATGTGCCACATTTGCCACGTGATCGTGAATTTTTTATGGTGAGTTGGTTAATGCACGTGATTTGAAAACATATTTGTCCTGCTGCGCCATTAACCACGGGTATGTCGTAACGCGATTTCCGCTATGTACGAAGTACGAACCAAATTTAAAATTTTCGTTTTTGCTACTATTTTAAATTCTTTACCCATTCTGTATTCTCTCAAGCTTATAATTCGCAAGATTTTTCAATATGGAAGCAAAAATCGATGATTATATTGCTAGAAAAGAAATAAAAGAGCTTGGTCTATTTCTTGATACCGTTGACATACAGGAAGTACGCGTAATGTATAAAAAATATTTTTCTGTTATCGATTTTGCAACTCTTTATAATAAAAACGTATGTTTCAGATAAAAAAGTTAATGATAAATATATTAAAAGATGATTCAAAGTTCTATATCGAAAATGGTTCAGGATGTTTTGCAATAATTTGTGCGCTTTTTAAAGGTAAGAGTAACGGGATGTTTTGATATCTTGAATGTTGTAGTTTTATTTAGTAAATTACTAAAAAAAAAAAAAATTCAAATAGCTTTAGCGATAGATGAGTTAAAAGGCGAGAAAAATGCTTATGAGGATAGGAACGGAAAACGCGGCACAATTATTCATGAAATTGTTGGATGGTATATAAAGCAATTTATTACAGACATTAATCGTCGAATTAACCGTAATGATTCTGAAATTAAAAAGGTTAATCGAAAAAGGAAGTGACACATCGTCTTTTTTTGATAAAGTAATATCAGATTTAGTAGGAATATGTGTCAATGAGGTAAATCTTGAAAAAATGTCGTTATTTCGTTCGAATTTAAATTTATTAATTATCTTTGAATAAAACAATGTAATTGAAAATTATAGATTGCCATCTCCACCACCGATTCCCCCGTAATGATTGGAATTTTTGTAGAGATCACTACATGTATTATACATGCCATCCAACGTGGGAATTCCTTGCACGGAAAATTGTTTTCATTCCTACCAACACTGTTATCTGCTTTTGACTCTTGCAATGAAGTAGTGACATTTCCTTCTGGTCAAAATTCAACTGGTCATTCTATGTCCGGTCAAGATTATAAAAATTACGTGCTAAGTAAATTATGCAATACCAAATGGCATGCAAATAATGTTCTAAGCTTGGCTGGAGAATTTCGTGATATTACGATGTCTAATGAACAGGTATGGGAGTCTCTATTGTTAAAATCATAATTGAATTTTATTTATTAAATTATTTAATTTTATTGGATTTAAGTTGAATTTTGTGGTAGAAAAGATTATGAGGTAATCTGTTTCATTAATTTATTGATTTATTCGTTTGCGTAATGCTTTTTAACGTCTTTATCTTAAAATTAGTCATTTTGATGTAATGGACTTCAATGGAATTCCCCCTCTTATTTATCAGATGCTCTTACTTTCTAGAAAGGTTAATTTTTTTTTTTTTTTGGTCATAAGGGAACAAGAATATGCAATTGTTTTGACTTGCTTTGACAGAGAAAAATTCCTTTTTAGGGACAAAAACGTTTAATCTTGCAAGGAATTACAGAATTTTTTAATAGACTAGATGATGAAATAAAATACAGTCAAGATGATGCAAAGTTAGTTTAAAATAAATTTAGATATTTAATACATTTTAAAAATTTTAATTTTTAATATTCGAGTATTTTAGTGAACATAAAAATAACAATTCCGTCGATAGGTCATTTTCGCAATTGAGCCACATGGAAGGCATAGTAATTATCCATATTTGCTTTGCAATTACTCAGGATCAGGTTATTTATTTAAAATCAAGCATTATTGGTTTAATTAGTCCATGTGTTGATAGATCTAATTATACAATTTAACAGGAATTAGGAAATGAATTCATTAAATATATGAAATCGGGTAAAACTTCATCCTTGAAACCATTTAACATCGCTTGTTTATTGTCAATCGCGAGGATACATCGATTTGAAGACCAGGTATGATATTCTTATTTGAAATTTTTGATTAAACTTACTATCATTAATTTAACATTTTATAAAGGCTCTTGATTTTCTCAAGACTTCAATATTAACCGTTTTCAAAGATATGGAAAAGTTGGAGAAGGCAAAATGGATATCCAGTATGTAGATATTATAATACTTTCATAAATAAAAATAATTCCTTGATTTTTTAACGTGTCTTTCCATTTACTAGAAGTCGATATTTCAGAGATCATTTCTTCATTACCATTAATTGACCTTTTCCGAAATATAATACGGAAAACATCGTTTGGATGGGATCAGGTTACACAAAGTTTAGTACAATTGGGAGTTATTTTGATGGACTTAGCAGTTCCTTCTGCATCATGGGGAAAAGTCGGTAAGAACACAATGTACATTATGAATTTTGTTGACAATTGAGTTTGCTAATAATTTGTTTCAAGATACAATTAGGAGCAAAAAGGGAATATTAATCACGACAAATATGGTTAAAGATCTAGGAACAAAAATTTTATTAGAAATGTTCAAAGTATAACATGAATGAATTAAGAATTCTTACAAATAATTAATTTCTCAATCTAATAATTTACTGTATTTAGATTCATGATATGGTTCGTGCGGAAATATTAGACCAGATTCAGTCCCGTATTATTTCCAAATCATCAAGTGTTGAATATTTTCTGGATTTATTGGAATCGATTGTAAAAGAGACCCCCGAATTTCTTTATAACTATATTACCAGAGTTTGTATTAAAATAAATTATTTTCAAAATATCCTAGTTTTTCAAAAAAAAAAAAAAAGAAAAAGAAAAAATATTAATGGAGAAATTTATAGATCAAAGGAACAATCGAATATTTATCATTTTTATCCGTCACAACAGCTGATAATCTATTGAAGGCTATACAACCACTGCTTTACACAAACCAATCACTTCGTGATGGACTAATGGTTATTCTACGAAAAGGTTTATTTACGAAGTATGGGTTTGTTGATGATTCAATTTCTTTTTTTTAATGATTCTATAATTCACATAATGTCTGATTTATAAAAAGAGAATTGGAAGGGCGTCAGATCGCGTTAATCGGATATTTAAGGCTGTTGAAAATGCCAGCGATGCATAATCGCGAAATATGTCCAAAGCCTCAAATGCCATCTGATGTTATGCTTAGTGATAATCGAACCGCTCTCTCATTTGAAATCATAGGTAAGATTGTATCACTCTCTACTTAGTAAATGTGATTAACATTATTATCGAACTATAGGTAATCTACGCAAGTGTTTTAGTCAACAACCACAACTTAGGCTTACTTTGTATGAAGGATTGCTAGAATTGATGGATATTCATCAGTGTGGTAACCCAATTATCCCGATAATCTTTGATATTTTATATTCGCATGTATGAAGATTTGTCTTATTTTAAATTATTTTTCCAAATTGTTATCGTGAGTTAATTTTTTTTTTTTTTTTAGTTCCAAAAATTTTTTGAACAGAGATCATCTCTTTATGCGACGGTTCACATTGAAAATTGTATAGAAACTTTAAATGGTGAACCATACATTCTTGAACCTTTACCATATTTATTGGTTTGCTTAAGCAAATCGATTGCCATTTTTAAGAAAATGATTGAGGGCAACGAGGGTGAGAAACACTTAAACTGTTTAAAGATCAAATTACGATCTAATTGGTAACAATTTTAATTTGCGGTTAATTTAGGAATTTCCAAGTCCAATGAGACTGAACTTGAAGAAAGTAAAATGAAATTACAAACGTTGATTGATCAATTAGTACATTCAGACATGTCTGAATTTATGATTTATCCGAATGCTGATTTCAGGATGAATTCCAAAGAGGGTAGTCGCAATAACATGTGTGCCTCCATTCTACTCGGAATGTATGAGGTAGTGATTTAACTAAATATAAATGATATATTTACTTTTATGGATTGATAACATTGCTTGCAAAATAAAAGGCAGCTATAGAACACACCTTTTCTGCCTCTGAGCCTACCTCACAATCTTCAGATACTATTTTAAGGTTGTTCAAAAGATATACGGCGCTATTTGAAGTTTTAAAAGAGAAATCGGCCAACGCCCGAGGTTAGTTTATGATGTCCTATGGTTAAATTGTGTAAATACTGTAACTATATCCGAAAATTATGTTTATTTTGATATACAGGACGTAAGACAGTAACATCTATTACAGAGAACTCGATTTTAAGCTTTAAATGCACTACTGAACTTTGTAAATTCACTCTCCAAGATATTAATGATACAGAGGTTGATGCTGCAAATCTTGTATTGAGATCCGATGCAGCATTTGTAAAATATATTACTGCGGTAGCTCATAATAAAATATCTCAGGTATGATTCAATAGAATTCACGTGAAGCATTAATATTTAAATTTTTGATATAACCCTTATTTCTCACCTTATCAAGATAATGTCGAACTTTAATCTCGAAGATGAAAAAACATTTGGCTATTGTGCATCTTTAGCGCAGGTGTTTATGAATGAATTTATTAAAAGCAACAAAACAAGTGTTGCCACACGTCAAGACAATAATAGCAAGAAGGATAAGGTGAAAGATATTTTAATACATTAAACTTGAAACAGTAAATAGTAATAGCATCTAATGTATAAATTTTCATACCAGGGGAAGTCTGTTTTTGCAATTGCGATTGAGAGTTTGGCGCTTTTAATCCAGACAGTATCGTTTTGTTGGCCAAACAAGCTAATTGATTTCTTAGCCTTATCCTATCCATCTGAGATTGCAGATCTAAATGATTTAAATGGGTGGCTAGATTTATATATTCGAGAATTTGAGGTAGACTTGGCATATATATTTAATAGATTAAAATATCATGGTTTCTTATACATTTATTATATATATTTTATAGCAATTATTTATCATTTCGCTTAATGAAAGAATTCCTCATATAAAGGAAGCGTTGGGGTTATTTCAAACAATAACTTTATTATCATCTCATTTCATTGATTCGATCGATACTTTTGAATCGTATGGACATTTGGAACAATTAGTCACTTGGCTTAGAGCATTATGTAAAGAACGTGCCATCGAAGACGCTATTCTTGCCAAAAATATTGTTAGTCTTTTAATAAGATTGGAGAAGGATATGCCGGACTTTGAGACTAGCGCAGAAATTGCTCATGATATGTTGTCTGTATTAGGTGATATTAATGGCAATACAGACGGAATTGAGGTGAATCCTAAATTCGTTATCGTCAACCCAAGAACTAGTGGCATAATATGCAACATCTTGATCGGATTTATAGAAAATATGTATGAAGAAATAGAGTGGTTTTTGACCAGAATGAAGTTGATATGCAGCATAAAAGGTTTTTCCTCAGCTTAGACATTTATCATGAATTAGACAATAACAATAATAATACTAATGAATTTGATTTCTATTATAATAGATAAAGATCTTGATCGTGAAAAAGTTAATATGACAGATGTTGAACAAATAATATGCTCAAGATTAACCACAATAATAAACACTATGATATATATGGAGCAAACATCACTTCAAGACTCGTCTTCCGAACCATTAATTAAATGTCTACAGAAAACTTACAAAGTCATGATAGCATTAATTAAATATGTAAGTGTTTATAACACATTTTAATTGCATTTTCTTTTCTTTTTAATTAATTATTTTGTTTTAATTCAGAAAATTGCTGAAGGAGGCGAGATTCTTAAACATTTCATAGACGTGATAGAATTAACTGGTTTAAAGTTGACAGAAAATTTATATAGTTTGCTGTTAGCATTTGGTTCAAAACCAGAATTAAATCGGGTACAATTGGGTAAAAAACGTAAGCCTAAGACTAAACCAACGGCACAAAAGGTAAGCAGGAATTATGACTTTATTTAAATATATTAAATACTAATGATCAAATGAACTAATAGGCGCGAATCGCTAGAGAATCTAAGATAATACCCGATTTAATTTTCCTTTTAGAACAATATGAACGCTATTTAATTCAGCTAACGAAGAAGTCTAAAGTAAGAATTTTAAATAATTATAATATGATGTAATTATAAAATGATAAAATTAAATGTCATTATTTTACGAATATAGGTTGATTTGACACAGTATATTAAAAGAGCTACTAATCGAGATTTTAAAATAAAAACGGATATGATGAATGAATTAGGCGATAACGATAAAAGTGCGAAGAAGGTATCTGTGTATTTTGGAAAATTATACGTATTCCGATTAAAACTATTTAATTGACTTTATTTGCTTTTGTTTGGTACAGCCGACGAATCAAGAAGCCGAGGAACACGAAGATGATGATGTAAGTATTTTAACAAAAAAAAAAAAATTTCATTATATTAAACAAACATTCTCCACTAATTTAGAATGATGAGGAAGTTGTTTTAAGAAGCCGTCAAACTAAACGACGTAGATCTTGAACTCTTGAGCAATCATTTATATCGTATACACAATGATTACAGAGTTACTTATGTTGATACAAGATTAATATCTGCATGCCTAGTATGAATAACTTCTGATATTCCTTATATTTCTTAACCATTACCGCATTTATATTTTGTGCATTGGACTCCCCTTATTTACTCGTATACAAAGTCTTAGAATATAATAGAAATAACAAAAATGATGTTAATAGATGCCAAATCATTTTATTCCTCGACGTGCGAAAATATATTACTTGTTCTATACAGTGTGTTACTGTGTTAAGAAAATTTTGCGCAGATAAAAACCTGTAAAGTTCATAAAATACTTTTATAAATATTAAAAATTTTAATGTTGATTTATAGAACAGTTTTTATCTTTATTTTAAATTCATAAATTATTGTACACAGAATTTCTCAACAGTTATTAACTTGTCTCATATGAACTAATATATTTTATCTAAAACACCAATTCTATAAAATATTGAATTTTGGAATCCTCCTAGCTCGATAAAAAATTTCATAAAATACACGCATATGATTTGCCGATCTTAATCTTTTCATAAATTAAATATATGATAAATTTTATTCAAGACATATTAAATAGAGAGTAAATAATATGTAATACAATATTTATTTATAAATAAATCAAACTATTCCACCATTTTTTTTATTTAATCCAGTTATAAAGTTGCGGAGTCCGGTTGATGAGTGGGAAGTACGGTCATTTGAAGTATTACGAAAATGTGATTTGCTAATATATCATAATTGGTATTAATATCATATCTATAATTGTAAATTGTATTTATTAAAGCTTAAAACGCGTTTTTTATCATTCTTGTCATTCTTTAAATTCGTTATTTAGATTTTTGGACAAAACTATCGCTTTTTTATGCGTTTTTTTAGCAAAAATCAAAATAAAATATCATCTATAGCAAATACTAACTTTGCTGATGAAGGACCTTAATGCTGCAGAGGTAATAAAACGCCTACAAATTATCCATTTTATTATTTAAATGATGCACGTATACGTACTACTGAGTACTAGTATATCGTACTCAACATCTTTTTTGGCACCGTACACGGAATTTGCGGAGCACAAGGTAACTTTTGATTTTCGCAAATTATTTGTGATTCTAACTTGCACATTGCGCTATTAAAAAAAAAAAAAAAAAATAGTATATATGTGCGCAAATTGGATTTATTTTTGCGCAACAAGAATTTAACCTGAATTTCATACACTGACCGTACATCACTCATTTGATCAACCGGACTCCACAACTATCCGTCTTACCGTTTTAATCGATACAACCAAAGGTTTGCTATATTATAGGAACTCGCTAAATCAAAATACATGTTAGCCAAGGCACAAAATTTAATAAATGATGAAAATTTAATGTCTAATGTAGGTGAAATTTTTAATTTGCAATCCGCTCAGTAATTGATATTTTATTGATAATTTATAATGTCCGGAAGATAATTTGACTTCTATTAATCCTAGAGACATGAGATTACTACCGTTAGGTGCGTCTTGATGAGATAAACAAATTTCATCCTTTTACAAGAAATTTTAAATTTTTAAATTTCGATTTTTAATTCTTTTAGGCCGGATTTTTTGGTAAAAAAAAAAATGTAATATAAAACTAGCATATTAATATACCTATTTACCGTTTTTTTTTTTTTTAAAAAAAAAAAAAAGAGATCTGCGCCATTGAATTATGTAGTACATGGTTTGTAATTTTTGAGTAATTTTGAGCAATAAATCACGTGCTAGCGGACCATTTTTCTCCGCGTATATTAGATGAGTCATCAATAGAAAACCGATGACGATTTTTCGTTACACGGGATGTTTTTACTACGGAATCTGAGCTAAACCATTAAACAATTAAAACATTTCAGCTAAAATTATCGATGAGAGTGAAGTTCGACGGAAATCGGACTTCCATTATATTATTGACAAATAAGTTAATCCATTTATAGGCATCTAGCTGATTAGTTACATCAACTACTTTCTTAGGAATTATGTATAATTACAGTTGATTTATTTATTTTTATTTATTCATTTACTTTCTGCACGACCTTTCATATAAAAAGTGGTGAGACTCGATTTTTTTTTTTTTTTTTTGCTTTTTTTTTGTTTCGAAAATTTTTCTTTGTCATTTTACTATAAAATCCCAAAAATTTATTTTTTTACGTTCCTGTTATTTATCTATTTATTTTTTTTTTTGTTATATATTGTACAATATTCTATATAGTGTAATAATAATAATATATATATTTTTTTTATTGCTTTCTTTTTTTTTATTTTTATTTATTCATTTATTTATTTATTTTTTTTTTTTAACTTTATTATTATAATCACATTCATTCATAAAATCATTTACTTGTTTATCCCTTGGATTTCTTTTTATAAACCATTTCATATTTATTTTCTCCTCAAAAATACGTCATAAACCAAGAATTTATTGAAAATCAAAAAATGTTGTCCAAACCCAATAAAATTATGCATGATCGAATTTCCCATTTTCTATTTTCTAATAAGCGTCGTCATGACGATGACGATGATCCAACAACGCCTCATTTTTCATCCACCACTAACAAGTTTAAAAACATGCGCAAATACTATAAAAATACTCCGAAATACATCAAAAATCGAACAAGGTCAGGCATTTAATTTAATTTTAGTATATTTAAGGAGTATTACGCTTGGCATATAAAAAAAATTATATAAAGGAAGACATTTTCCTTTTGACCAAAAAAAAAAAAATAAAATAAAATAAAATAAAAAATAAATAAAAATAACAAAGAAAATAAAACAACAAACTTTTTAGATTATTTTTAAACTATTATAATACTATTAGGCTATTAGAAACTTACACACAAATTACATAATTATCTTTTTTTTTTTTTTTTTTTAATAGATTCGTAATGCATAAAATCAAAAACATTTTTCATAAAATCGAAATAGAACCAAAAGTTCGAAAAGAACCACCATATCCATGGTCATTAGAGAAACATTACAAAATCTCCAAAAAAATTCTTGGTACAGGATCATTTGGGGTAGTTAAAGAGTGTACAGATAAACGTACAGGTGTTAATTATGCTTTGAAAATCATTAACAAAAAAGACATTCAAGGTAAATACCTAAAAATTTATTATATGATTTAGATGGTTCACAATAATTAAATTATTTATTATTTACTTGATTATTAGGAAAAGAACAAATGGTAACTACGGAATTAGATGTTCTCAAAAAAGTAAATCATCCGCACATTGTTACACTTCATGATTTGTTTGAAACAAATAAAGCAGTTTACATAATCACAGATTTGGCTAGTGGAGGGGAATTGTTTTATCAACTTCTTCAGAAAGGATCATATACAGAAAAAGATGCTGCAAATTTAGTACAACAAATTCTTAAAGGTGTAGAATATCTTCATGATCATGAAATCGTTCATCGTGATTTAAAACCTGAAAATTTATTATTTAGTGATAAAAGTGAAAATCCAAATTTAATGGTTACAGATTTTGGATTATCAAAAATATTAAGAAATCATAATGATATATTAATGACAGCATGTGGAACTCCAGGATATGTGGCACCTGAAGTTTTAAGACAAACTGGTCATGGCAAACCTGTTGATATATGGAGTGTAGGTGTAATAATGTATACTTTATTATGTGGTTACACTCCATTCTGGGGTGAAGACCAACAATCATTATTTGATAGTATTTTAAAAGGTGTTTATCATTTCGATGATGAATATTGGTCAAATATTAGTGATTATGCTAAAGATTTAATTGATAAAATGTTAACTTATGATGCTAATAGAAGGATTACAGCTAAAGAAGCATTAAAACATCCTTGGTTTGATATGGCTCATATGGTTGATAATTTTGATTTATTAAATAATGTTAGAACAAATTTTCCAGCGAGAACAACTTTAAAGAAAGCAATTAATGTAGTTCAAGGTATAACTCGTTTAAGAATGAGTAACGTTAGATCACATGATAATTCTTCTTCTTCTTCAAACCTTAATTATGGTTTAACAGGATTATCAAAACATGATAATATTGGTATTTCTGATATTTCAAATTTGGATTTACAATTAACTTCTATATCACGAAATGATACTTTTAATAGTGATAAAATAATAGGAGTTTTAAGTCCAACTACTTCTTCTTTACCTACTATTAATAGTGATGATTCTATCGTAATTGATAAAGATTGGTATTCGAAAAACAAAGTTATACCGGTTTAATTAAATGAAGTTAATAACAGGAATATAAATTTTTGGGATTTTGTAAAATGACACTTTTTTTATTTAGATACTTTCTTTTAATAAGTAATAAAACAATTTTAATAATTGTATTATAATAATATTATTAATTTTTAAAGTTGTATTTGAAGGTCAGAATAATCTAACTCTTCAATTTCACCAGCTGAAGATACAATATTTACTGCTTTATCGGCCGCGGCTTTTGCTACTTTTTCAATTTCATTAACTGGATTCTTTGGTACTCCCGTGATTAATGCAAAGTCAAGATTTTCAAGTATATCAGTTTCTATTTCCTCTAGGAAAAAAAAAAAAAAAAAAAAAAGATATATGTATATATTAAAATATATAGATAAATACATATTTTCCTATTTTGTCCATTTCCCCATTTCCCTATTTTCCCATCCTTATTTACCTTCAGTTGACTGAGTTTTGGTGGATGTATCAGCAACAAAAACACCATTCTCTGTGGCCGCTTTAACATCAACTAATTCTGATGCATTTCCAATTACCAATATCACATTGACAGCTGGTGAAAGTGCGTCCAACGTTTCTGTATCAAATTTATCTATGATCTGAAATACAACATGTATGTGTTAAGATATGTAAAAAAAAATGATAAAAAAAAAAATATTTTTATTCACCTGATCTGCTCCATGAGCCAGTAATATTGCAGCTACATTCTCATATTTCGTAGTTCCTTCCAAAAGAAAATCATTTTTCGTAGAATTAAATTCCTATCGATTATTATAAATATTTGAAAAGATTATGAAAAAAATTTTTTCTTTTTATTAATTTATTTTATTTTCTTGTATAATAAATAATACCTTAAACTCATATCTTCCTTTCATCTCTTCTAAAAGTTTTTTTGCATGTCGAATTTCTCCAAACACTAATACTTCTTGCTTATTAGTAGTCGTCATATTAAAAATGCACACTAACGAAAACTTATAAAACTCTTAAAACGACTTCCAAGCTTTTTATAGGAAAATGCAACAGGCATATGTTATGTAACGTTGATCAACTATTTTGTCTTATGAAATAATGAGATCATACGTGAATTTATTGAAAAAGCCTTATTTATTTATAAATATCACTGAATATACAATTTATATATAAAAAAATGAAATTTTTTTTTTTTTTTTTTTTGTAATAGCGCAATATAGAGTAATAATTTGTATAGAATAATATAGAATAATAATTTGCATAGTTTGAATAATAATTGCATAAAAATCATTAATTGGGCATGACACCATGAATTTGAAGCCGATATAAACAAGTAAATTTGGGATTTTCGTGGTTATTCACGATTTTCATTAAAACAGAACTTACTCTCTTAATATTCTTCTTCGCAATCTCATCGGTTACATTAAATAATTGTGTAGGATGACCATATAAATCATACTGGTATTTTCCTAAAAATATTTCAAAATCTTTTCTTTCGTCTAAACCCCACAATTCAAATTCACGAGGTGCTGAAGAAATTGGATCAATCGATACTCCTTTTCCAATATGACTATAAGTAATATGTGTCACTATAATATCTCTCGATAATTTTATTCCAATTTGTCCTCGTGTACCGTTAAAACACCAACAATCGCCAACATTTATGTTTGGTGATATCACAATTTCAGGTCTTTTACTAGTAATAACATTTCGACGTGTTAATTTTCCCCAAAAACGCTGAAAACCTTTACTTGGCCATAACTCATAAGTACGTGATGTTAATCTAGGTATGATACTTGCTCCGCCCGTATATAACGCATAATCAGTGCTTGAACCTTCCATCATTCTTTCCAATTGCTCTTGAAAAACTTCACTTAATTGTGTTCTAACATATCCGAGTAATCTGCCATCATTATTATCTATTTCTTTTCCTATATCTTCTTCTCTTCCAATTATAGTAGGTGATGTTGAAACACGTGACATTTCCTGTTCAATAAATTCTTGTACTTGTGCTCTAACGGTATCATTCAACTTTCCTCTTGTCACCCTCTTTTGTTGTTGTACTTGTGCAGATTTATTCAAGTCAAGTTCAAACAAATAACCAAACATCAAAAATGAAATTAAAATAATGAATATAAAATAAAATTTTTCGCGTCTTAATAAATTAATTGGTAGTTGAATATTAGGTAATTGAAAATTAATTACGCTTAAGAAATTACTAATGAATTGTGTACGGCCGTGATGACGGTGAACTAAAGATGTAGTATCGTCAATTTCGGTATCAGTATAATCTCCAAGAAGTGTTTGACTTGACTCATATTTAAATGAGAAATTAAAGTTACGCGATGATGGTGGTGATGGCGATTGTTGATAAAAGGCAGTTGATGAAGATGCTTCTTCTTCTTCGTGAAAAAAACTATATTTTTCATAACCTTCTTTTGCAAATCCACAAATATCCATTACCGGAAGTGCATCACAAGAAAATAACTCTTGTATATCTTTTTGTGGTTCCTCATATTTAGAAATATCAATTCCTTTATTCATAACCTGTTGTCTATATCTAACAGCTAACCTAGCTTTCATTTTATAATAAATAACTTCTTCTAACGCTTCATTATTATTAACAAACCAATATTCTGGAGACGCGTTAGGATTATATAAGTAGACTCTAATTTCATGTTCGTCTAATACCATTTCCAACATTTCTTTGGCATCTTGTTGAAGACGGGAAAGTGCTTTATTATAAGCCATTTCAAGGTTTGTGAAATTAGGAAAGTCAGGATAGAGATATCGAACCGGAATTGTCTTGCTACGTGTTATTGGTGACATTTTGAATTAGTTTTTTTTTTCGAATTTTCTTCTGTTATCGGGGGGATCAAAGGGGAATTTGAAAAATTTTTTGGGAATTCGAAAAAATATTTTATTTATATATACGGAAAAATACAAATAGTCTAATCAGTAAGTAAATCAATAGCGAGTGGGAGAAATATGATTTGATAGATCAAAGTTTATGAAGTTGAATGATTTTCATCATCAAGAGAAAAAACCGGTTTTTTTTTCATTATGCACTCCTGACTTGATATAACAAGTAATCTTTGTACTGTTCAAATAAATATATCAAACCGGTTCTCTACTGTTTTGAAAGTTGAACCTATTAAAAATAGTTTCCCACGAGATGATTGTACATTTTTGGGTAAATATAACGTTCTAATCAGTCTTTTATCTCCGCAGCATCTTGTCATTGTTTTTTGAGTCATTATGATCAGATATCATACGTAATTAGTATTAAAGATTATTATTAAACTTGTATTGTATCTTATATGTTATGTATTGTACCAAAATATATAATGTAAATTCAAAAATAAGTATAGTCAACTGATAAATATAAAGTATTATAACAGATAAATAATTGTATACAATTAATTATTATTACATATAGAAAATAAATATAAAATATAACTTGTATATTTATAAAAAATAACATAATTTTTTTATAATAAATATATATTAGTAGTCTATAACGAAATATAATGTAATTAGAAGTGATTCATTATTTGTAAATAAAATACTACGACGAGATGCGAGGCGAGAGGTAACACCGGAAGTTGGTCGGCAATCGGCCTGTGCAACGGTGGTAAAATTGTGTGATACTTTGGGCGTGTGTGACCTATGATGTAAATTTGAATCTGTATTAAAGTTCTTTTTTACTGCAACACAAGTGCGACGCACCAAACTTACCAAACGTCGCTTTGATCAGTATTATTTAGTCACTCCCATCTAACTTGATAGACAAAGGGCTCGCAATCTTTTTTTTTTGCTAAACTCTTTATTTATTTCAGCTTTAACTTTCACTGTTGTCAATCGATATCCAAACAATTTATCGTACGATATTTTATTTAATATTTATTCAAAATGGTTGAAGCTCAAACACGCGAAGATTACGTTTACCTTGCCAAGCTCGCAGAGCAGGCTGAACGTTATGAAGGTGAGAAACCAGTTAAACATCCGGTATCATCTCTGTTCACCTATTGAACGTGTATTTCTTTTGGAATTAATGAGCTTATAGTTATATGATGCTAGATTAAGTTAATCTAAACTCAGTATGAAAGTATATTAGCTAACTTACGGTCATCTGCTTGAGGAATTAATCTGTGGTGAATGGTTTCTTACAGGAGAAATTGAAAATAATAATAATTTGTTCGATATAAAATTAAGCGTAATTTTTTTATATGGTTCAGATGGTTTATTTGATGAAGGAAAAGTTTTATTTTATAATCAGATTTTGCTCGAGAGATTCGATTGGATTTGTAATATGTCAATAATGATCAACAAAAAATATTATAGTAAATTTTAGGTATAACAATTGACTAAAATATTTCATCAAATCACCAATATGTAATAGAAATGGTCGAAAACATGAAACAAGTCGCTTCTGCCGATCAAGAACTAACTGTTGAGGAACGCAATCTTTTGTCTGTTGCCTATAAAAACGTAATTGGAGCTCGAAGAGCCTCCTGGCGGATTGTCTCCTCAATTGAACAAAAGGAAGAGTCTAAAGGAAACGAGACTCAAGTTAGCTTCATCAAAGAATACCGTTCAAAGATCGAAGAAGAATTGACCAAAATATGTGATGATATTTTGGAAGTACTGGATAATCACTTAATTCCTTCAGCTGCTACCGGTGAATCTAAAGTATTTTACCATAAAATGTTTGTATTCTTTACTTTAATTATTTAGCATACGCTTCATAATTAAAACCATTGTTTAATGATAACGTTATTTCTATTTTAGGAAAGGTGATTACCACAGATACCTTGCGGAATTTGCTACCGGTGATAGACGAAGTCAATCTGCAGATAAATCCTTGGATGCGTACAAAGCTGCTAGCGAAGTTGCAGTTACTGAACTTGCTCCAACCCATCCAATTCGATTGGGATTGGCCTTGAATTTTTCAGTTTTTTATTATGAAATTTTGAATTCTCCTGACAAGGCTTGTCATTTGGCTAAACAAGCATTCGATGATGCTATTGCTGAATTAGATACCCTTTCTGAGGAAAGCTACAAAGATTCGACATTAATTATGCAGTTATTGAGGGATAATTTGACACTTTGGACATCAGATATGCAGGAAGGGAGTACGTTATTTATTCTTTTTTTTACGTATATCGCTACTTAACAAAAGTATGTTACTAACAATTATATTTGTTTATCTTTTATTTAGCTGAAAAAGCCGAAGCTCCAAAAGAAGAAGAAACTACTGAGCCAAAAGAAGAAGCAGAAGCTTAATTAGCATTTAGCATTTCAACATACAATTATGTAAACAGTTCATTCCTTTTAACGTTTTTTTTTTCTCGTGTACCATAAAATTATAATTGAGTAATTTGGGTGCCAATATATGACATATATAATATGTTATATATGTAGGATGGCTGGTTTAAATAATTTAGTCATATTATTTTATTTTATTTACAATTTTATATTCATTTTAGTTCACTCAGATACGGATAAATATAGAGCATTTGTAGAAATCTGGGTTTTGGCTTATATAAATTTATTTTATTATTATGTTAGAGCAATATATACTTGATGATTTAACATGTTCTTATTTGTTTCTTGATCGAACCTCAAATGATCGATTCTGATTATTAAATTAACAAATGTATTTAATAAAATGATTTAGGTTCGTTGTTTATATATAAACAAATAATTAAAAATAGATATAAAATTCAAAAGCATTTTTGAATTAGGAACATATTCTACTTATTAATCTATTAATTAAATACGAATATAATTTGAATTCGAAGCTTCGATGTATGTATCACATGATACATAGAATTTACCTTTCCAATAAATATATTGGGGTTTGTATTACAATTGAAGATGGAATAATGATTAAGCAGATCAACTATACCGCTTTCAGCTATATTAGGTTAGAATCCAAATTGAACTATAAATTCGAAAATAAAGCAAGTACATTTTTGTCGAAATATTTACTTTATTTAATAGAAAGAAAAAATTGATTGCTGCAATATGATTGGTCTAAATTGTCATTATAATTAGACTTGGACAGAAATTGGTCAAGAAAAAATCCACATCGCATATCTTTTACAAATTATTTAATAAAATTGTACATAAATTCAATCCGAAACGTTATCTACAATGCTTTTGTTCACTTTAAACAATAAAAGATAATAGTTTGATTATCCTCAGTAAATTATCCAAAAGCATACAATAAAATAAAATAAGGAATATTAGCCATAAGATTAAATAGTTTTTTTTTTTTTTTTTTTTGCATTTTAACGACCAAATAAAGAATTCCATCCTTGTGGTACAGCCCATCCATGCTGATTGGCGACTCTTATATATGCATCAATAGCTTCCTATAATTTTAAATAAATTAACACACATGATTGAATAATAATAGTTAAAGATACTAAAATACTTACACCAGGACTATATTCACAATTCCAGTTACGATCAAGCCTTGCCGGTTTTGGGTCCAAAGAACTTAATGCCATCTTAACCTACAATATTTATGATAAATTTAAATTGATTTAATTGGTAATAGTGTCTTTTTTGCTATAACCAGCTAATTATTATACCTGTAGTAATACAGCTTCCATAGTATAAACAGAAGACCATCCACGTTCACGTTCATTTCCAAGCGTCAAAAGATCCATGCAAATAGATCCTCCAGCGGTTACCTGTTGGTTCATTGCATTATATACAATAAACATTTATACGCACAAGATGTATATAAATAGGAAAAAATACTCACGTGACCACCACCTCCATCCATAAATCTTAAGAGTCGGGGGCGAATAACACGAACGTATCTAAAACATGAGAAAAAGAGGTAATATAATATTTAGTTTAAGTCAATCATAAATAAAAAAGAAAAGAAGTTAAAACTTACGGTGGTACAAAAGGATAGTCAGGTGCAAATCTAACCTCCAGATCAATGGAATTTACCCGGTTTCTTGCCATATCTTGAGCAAGTGGCAGATTAGAATCAAAGTTATTAAGTTGAACCACCTATTTATAATTTTTTAAGATAATTAGTAGTATTTTAGTATAAAGAATATTTTAATATTATGGTTTAAGGAATAACAAACCCATTGGTATACTGATTGTAATTTATTAGTATCGACAAAGAATCCCAAATCATTGGATGGATCCGACTGCCTGTTTATTATTGTTCTTAATTCTTTACAAATACGTTGTGTAGCTCCCTTGGAAGATTCAGCTATAAAAAAAAAAAATATTTCAATTTTTAATATTAAAGATTTTAAGTAAGACAAACTCGTACTTGACTCAATAAGATCGGTCGAGTCAAACTTATAATATTTTTTCGAATCAAACGAAATTTATTACATACCAGGAATAGGTAGTAATGTAAGATCTATGCCGTCTGTTAACATTATCGTGAAAATCGTAATTAGTAATAATTAATAATTAATTAGCACAACTTTTGCCAATAATGTGCCTACCATCTTCATCATCTATTTCCTCTTCACGTTTTTCTTCAGTGTCTTTGAACTCAAATCCATCATCAAAATTGTCATCATATTCAAATTCTTCATCGTCATCATCTTCAATATCATTTCCATCTACATCCTCCTCAGTATCCTCGTCCTCATCCATAGTATCTTCATCAATAGTATCAAATATTGTTGATCCATTGTTATTAAAGCTCGATGAGTTGGAAGACCCTTTGATTAAAATTTGCGAATCCGATGGGTCATAATGGAATTGACCAACTCCAATTGAGCTTTCGTCAGGTATGTCGTTATTAATGATAGAGAAGTCTCTTATTGGAATTTGCAAGGGATGGTTGTTGAGCCATACAGGATAGAAAGTATTATCCAAATTTATAAATCCTGAATTATCTCTAGGGCGACGCAGGACAGATGTCAATGAATTAGTTAATGACGAAGTAAGTGTTGGCATATTAACATTTGGTAAATAATTGTTGTTATTGTAATAATCCTCCTCCTCTTCATTTGTTGGATCCAACGGATCCCTTAAACACTCAACAAAAAGATAACGCGTTGTGATCCATGACTCATCCTTGACGACCAAATGAGGGCTTGTGCTAAAAAAAAAAAAAAAAAAAAATTATTAATTTATATATAAATACCCAATAATTTTAACAAAAATAGAAAAATGAAAATAAAAATAAAAAAAAAAATTTATTACCTGGTGAATTCCTTTGGTCTATTTACAATTTCGCTAAGACACATACATTTTTGCACAACCAGCATTGAATTTTTCCAAACACCTGCATCATAGCGATGATAAGCTCCAGCATATGATGATGATGTTTGAGCCTGAAGAGAATGATATACACCATCTCCGTAGGCGCGCCCATGTACAATCTTCTTCCAGTTTAAGGAAGTCCTAGAAAATAAAATTGCTTAGGATAAATATAACAGTGATCAATATATCATAGTAATCCATACCGAATAATTGAATGCCAGTTTTGTAGTGGTGAGCCATGAAAAGCAAACAGTTCACCTAAAGCTAGTTAATAGTCATTTTAAAATAATAGTTATTAGTAAAATAAAGAACTATTAAATGAAACTTATCAAATATAAAATAATGTTTACCTTGACCTCTCCTTTCATTTTTCAGTTTTTCTTTTTCTCTTTGAAAAGTTTCTTCTTTCTCAGGTGAACTCATAAT
The DNA here is from genome assembly GCA_015698045.1 of Rhizophagus clarus. Lineage (NCBI taxonomy): Eukaryota > Fungi > Glomeromycota > Glomeromycetes > Glomerales > Glomeraceae > Rhizophagus > Rhizophagus clarus. Next base: position 180,861 of record BLAL01000205.1, on the reverse strand, counting down.
CATAATGAATTGTTTCCAATTACCATAATTTGTACCGCTTTCACCAAATTGAACCTTTTCGTCCTCGGATTCCATCAAACGTAAATGAGTTCTGTTAGAAGAAATTATCCATGACAAGAGAGGAAAGCATAATGGATCCAATTTGTCAAGTTCAGCTTTTAATATCTTTTTCTTTGCATATTGTACCATCGTGCTTACTGAAGGTAATTTATCGATCGTGCTGTTTAAAAGTGAATAATTTGGAGCATCATTTTCATTTAAAAAGTTTCGTTCATTTCGTCGATAAACACGAAATGGTAAATATACATGGCGATTGGGTACAACCGTAGTAGAAACGGTAATTGGAAAATCGATAATCAAAGTGTTTGCTGAAACTTCTAAAACGCGCACAGATGTGGTATGACTACATCTGTTCACAGGAAAGGGTGCACCTGTCTCCGGATGAAATACTTCTAACATATCATTTGCCAAAACTTGACAGTCAAAACCTTTCCATCCGTATACAGTATAACCTCTCTCGGTACGTGTCCCAACTGTACCTATATCGTTGTCCCAGTCAACAACTAATGAGTTTTGAATTTCATATTTCGTCGTAGTAGTAACACCTATTGCTTTACTTGGGTTTGGACTCAAGTTTTGCGCACCAATCGCAACATAGCATAGTGATATTAACAGATCAACGACTACAGGACTATTCACCAACACAGCTTCAAAGAGGTTCCCTAATCCTACGAGTGCCTGATGTTGACATAAAGCCGAACCGCAAACAAAGGGTCTGATGGATGAAACAGAAGACTCCATATGAGGGTAGTGACACGTAAGACAATATTTGGTTGAAAGTAATATCCTTCGACGTAAAAATCTTAAAACTAATAAAAGAAAATTTCTATTCGTTCGGGCTGTTGACACTTCAATATCTTCGGATTCAAGATAGCATAAGACTCCATGGTGTCCTTCATCTTTTATAAGACATTCATCAATTTGGCCATTATATATTGACTGTTCGCTATTGACAAAATCCGTGTCCAGTTCTTTATTTCTTCTTAGATCAGCATATTCTGCACCTGACCAACCTATCCCAAACCACATGCGATCACACAGCATATCAAAGAATTTTTGTCGTAATAATTCGGTCAAGGTCCAAGAGAGCACAAAATGATCACTTTCCAATGTATCATCTTTGTGGTGTGATTGGCTCGGTATTCCTCTTGGTAATGATGATGTTAATACTGTAAATGTTATAGGAAATTGCTTTTTTAATGAATCTTTAATCACTTGATAGGAGCCACCTTCTTTAATGAGATAAGATTTTGTTTGAAGTGCATTTGCAATTACACCTTGTAAATCAATATAACTAGGTGAAAATTGCATAGTGCATACCAAATAACTGCGAGAATAATATAAAATTAATTCAATAATAAGATCTTCAATAACAAGCAACAAAGCGTTTATTACCGATCAGGATCCAAGTTCCAAGCTTCACACGCTTCAAAACTAAGACCTAGCCGCGTTACCGGCATTGATACAACTACTTTAAATCCAATTTCATCTGCACAAAGTAGTTCGGCATTATACCTACATATCAAAAGATAAAAACGAGTTATTAACAAAATTAGAGAAACACTGTCATTTAAATATATATATACCGAAAATGTCGCAATTCAGCTAAATCCCTATTAAGCAATTGAGCTGGAGTTTGAACAGCTGGTACAATAGGTTGTTTGATCTGAGCTTTTTCTTGGTTAGAAGTAGAGGAAGAAGATCCTCGACTAAATTTACTTAATGCATTCATTGAAAGGTCCTTAGGAAGGGCGATTCGGAAATGGTCACATAGTTTCGGTATGATTGTAGCAACAATTTCGCTAACGGTTTTGTTTTCTATGTTTACGTTTGATAGGCATTTCGCGGCTGTTATATATAAAATAACCGGTATAAGTGTCCATTTATCAAAAAAAAAACAAAAAAAAGAAAAAGAAAAAGAAAAAGAAAAAATAAAAAAAAAAAAATAATAATAATAAAAAAACCAAATATTTACCAATATTCGCTTCTTCTTCGCTTACAGCATCCACACAGACGAACGCGCTAAATTTGGTAGGATACGACTGTAATGACGAGTCTTAGAAAAAAAACCCGCATGGTTTAATCAATATGGCCACCGAATGCAAAATTATCGGAAACATAACCACAACTTAAATTTTAAGCAGATCCTGTGAGGACATGACAATCAAAATTTGTTGGTGGGATATTTGAAGTTTGGTTACCTTACCATTCACAAAAATCTGAACAGTAATTGATTTTCCAGTCCTATAGGCGAACTTGAAGCTTAATTCTGGATCTTGAAAATCAAACCCTATAGTAGAATAAATTATTTGTAATGACGCGAAGAATTTCGGTAAAGGTATGGCTAAAAGCAAATAATATTATTAGAATTGAATTAAACATATTCATTTACCTTGAACTAAGGAAGCACTTTTTGAGTTCAGGCCACGAAAATGTTCTTTAAGAATTTTGACGTCTTGAATGAAATCTTTGCGTCCCATTCTACGTAATTGCGGACGTTTAAGTTCCGAAAGAAACTATTGCATAAGCATAATAAAAATAAATTTACCTTATGGCTTCGAAAGTTCTAGATTAAGTTATGATTGATGGGCGTGTTTAACTGATTTAAAATAAAGTAAAAGAAAAACATTACTAGGAATAAGAATAAAAAAAAACTAATATCTTTTATAAAAATCGCTTACACTTTGATATCAACGACAAAATTCTCGTAAAATGTAAAAGCCTATACCAAAAAATAACAAAACCCGAAAAAATATGCAATACTTTTGTCGTGTCTTTCTAATATATGTTTCGAGGAATTTCCAAACTTTTGAACAATAACAGTTTTCTGTAGTAAACTCCGTGCATGAGTCAATTTTGGGTTTTCATTAAACGCAGTTTTTGATTAATAGATGTTGGTTGTACAAATCTTAAAAAAGGGCAAGCTTCATTATCCCTAAAATTCAATAATATCACATTAGTGATTTAATCGATTTACACAAATGATGAGTCAAAGAGTCAGCGATAGACTATATATTTTCGCGTCGCATCTAAAAATTTTACATTTTTTTATTACTTACTATTTACAAAAAATGATGATTAAATATTTGATCACTAGCATTTATCTAATATACTAAATATATTACAAACGAGTAACAAACCAGCCACAATTCTGGTTTTCGAGCAACTTGTTGAGATTATTTTCTGCTCTTCCTCTATTATTACATTATTCGCTTTCACTATCTTGAATGCGGACGGTTTCTTATTAATCAAAGCTTATTAAAAGAAACGCGTAAATAGCACATGTGACCTATTTTTTAGGGTTAATCAAAAAAAAGCTACAATGATACAATGATTTGTACGACCCCCCCCCCCCTTTAATCAATATATTGTTCAAGAAAAATCTTTTTAGATAATAATCTAACCTAATATATGACAATAAGAAAAAATTATTTGCATTTACTGCGCTTCTCATGATTTAATTGTTATAGAAGAAATAAAATTATTACAATATGAACATCCTTCAATATTTTAACTTATTTCTGAACGATAAACCAATAAAATGATAGAAATATAAAAATTAGAATATAACTTTGATAATCATTTAAAGATTTCGATCACGTTATTTTGTACTTGTGATAAAGTTTTTTGAACCCTGAAAATTTTCTGGCCCACTTTTGTATTATATATCCCGTTTCCCACTTAACTTTCTTATAAATCTTTCCTTATTTAGAAGTTAAAGACATTTGCGAATTAAATTCCGCAAACTCCGAAACGTGCTTATTGTGTCCAAATCAAGTATTCGAAGTTATAAGTGGCTCACAAATTATAATTATTTTATCACATGTATTCCTGTCATGTAAATGATGTTTTCATGTGATTAAATTTTTCACTGCGGATACTTAAAAAAAAAGTCTTTCTGTAAATTCCGTAAACTTTGATCATAAAATGGGAACGCCTATAATTTCTCGCAAACCAGAATTTATTCATAAACAATGCAACTACTGTCGTGCTCAACTCGAATTTCAATCACCAAAGTCTAACAACACTCACCAAATACCTGTCCAATGTTATTCCTGTCAAAAAATTTCTAATTTCGATTTAAATGTAGATATAACTAATGGTAAAAACTCGAGTAATAATTCCACTGGTTCAAAAAAATCTTCAAGACGACAATTTGGAACAGGTGGGAATAATGAATAATCACCTTTTATTAATTATTTATTTTTACATAATTTATACCCAATAAATTGCTATTTAATTAATTAAATATTTATTTTTATATAGCACAAGAACCTTTGGAAACCGAGCTTTATGATATACTTGGAGTTTCTCCAACGGCTTCAAACAGTGAAATTAAAAAACAATATTATAAACTTGCACTCCAATTTCATCCTGATAAAAATAAATCGCCTGACGCCGAGCAACAAGTTATGCGAAGTTTTATGGATAGATGTATACATTTATTCTCAAAATTATCTTTCCACGTTTTTAACATTTTTTTTTTTTTTTGTTAAATAGTTCAAAAAAATATCAGATGCTTATCAAATCCTATCAAACCCTGAATTAAGGCAAAAATATAATGAGTTTGGTGGAGCTGAACCTGAAGGAGGCTTCGGTAAAAATTAATATAGATTTTTTTTTTTTTTAAAAAAAAAATGAAATTAATTTAAATAATATTTTTTTTATTTTATTTTATTTTTATATATATCTTTTATGTAATAGTTAATCCCGAAGATTTCTTCAGGCAACAATTTGGTGGTGATCGTTTTGTAGATATAATTGGTGAAATATCAATTGGAAGGGATATGAAGGAGGTTCTTCAAAATGCAGCGGCGGAAGAGATGAATGGAGATCTTTCAGAAGAAGGAAAAATACGTAACAGGCCGAATAATGATGAAGAACGTGATGAAATTCGACGACAACGTGTGGATAAATTAGTTTCAAATTTAATACAAAAACTTTCAGTTTATGTTGATTCAACTGACGAAAAGAAAGCAGAACAATTTAAAAATATGATTGAACTTGAGGCAGAAGATCTAAAAGCCGAGTCTTACGGTGTCGAATTATTGCATGCGATTGGATTTACCTATTCGCTTAAAGCAAAACAGTATTTAGGCGGAGAACAAATCTTTGGGTTACCTAGATTTGGGCATATATTAAGAGAAAAAGGTCATGTATTCTCGGAAACTATTTCAACATTGCGATCTGCTATCGATCTTCAAAATTCTTTTAAGGAATTGCAAAAAGCTGAACAAGAGGGATTGGAAGGTGACGAAAAGAATAAATTGGAGGAGGCAACTGCAACCAAGGTAATTTAAATAATTTTTTATTAATTTATAATTTAAATTAATTTATATTATCTTATAAATTTTTTCTTTTGTAATTGGGTAAAATTTTTAAGGGTTTAACTGCTCTATGGAAAGGTTCTAAACTCGAAGTTGAGGGAGTTTTAAGAGAAGTGTGTGATCGTGTACTGTCAGATCCTAAAGTGACTAAATTAGTTTTACGTAAACGAGCAGAAGCACTGAAGATAATTGGATCAGTTTATGAAAATGTCAAAAACGATTCTAATGTTTATGATACGAATTAAAAATTTATTGGATAATTTTCTTTTATTTTTGACATTTTTGTTTCCAGTATTATTATTATCTTTATATATATATTGTTATAGTATTTATTTACTCCAAAATTTCTTCATATATTTTACATTAGCATTGCATTTAGCAATAAATGTTGGATTCATCATAAAAATTACGGTAGTAGTTAAATCATGTGACACAACCCTCATATCTTACTATAATAATACTAATCAAACCGAATTCACGTCACCAAATATTAATATGAAACTTAAATCTTCGAGGGATTGTTACCACTTGTCGTCCTTACCAATAGTCAATTTTAAGTAACTTTTTTATCAAGCTCTTTAACGATTTAACCTTCTAGTATAGAAAACATGGCAGCGGCAAGTCCTTCAGAATTCAGTAATCCTTTGAGAAAATTCAAATTGGTGTTCCTGGGCGAGCAAAGTGGTACGCTAAACAAGTTATTATTAGTTATTTGCGAGTTATGGTTTCTTCAAAACTACCTTTTGCCAGCAGTTCACAACCATTGCTATTTACTCATTACAAACAATAAAAAAAAAAATAAAAATACAACAAAAAAGATGACTTAATCTGTTACATCATTTTTTATTTATTTATTTATGTAGTCGGAAAAACTTCGTTAATTACTCGGTTTATGTATGATACCTTCGATAACACGTACCAGGTAGATGGTTCTTTTTTTTTTTTTATTAATCTTCGAGAGTGAAATATTATTATATATATATATTTTTTCTTTATCACATTTGATTAAATATTATTGACGGGTTTAAGGGCTTTTCACCGTGAATAGGCTACAATTGGAATAGATTTCCTATCAAAAACCATGTATTTAGAAGATAGAACTGTTAGATTGCAATTATGGGATACAGCTGGTCAGGTAATCTATGAATTACATCGTGAGGAATAATTATTTTGTTTCCGAAAGTTGATTCATAAAAAATTTATTTAGGAAAGGTTCCGTAGTTTAATTCCTAGTTATATCCGCGATTCTTCCGTAGCTGTTGTTGTATATGATATTACAAGTATGTGATTTTAATTTCAATTAATTAAAAAATAAATTTTTTAACATTTAAGTTGCTTTGATCTTAACAAATGTTTATTTTAAAGATCGGAATTCATTTATGAACACCGCTAAGTGGATTGACGATGTTCGTGCAGAAAGAGGCAATGATGTAATTATTGTACTGGTTGGCAACAAAACGGACTTAAATGACAAAAGGTATAAAATTAATATCAAAGCCTGGTATATTTCTCGATATAAAATTAAATTTTTTCTACTTCTAGACAAGTAACAACAGAGGAGGGGGAAAAGAAAGCTAAAGAATTTAACGTCATGTTTATCGAGACAAGTGCAAAAGCTGGTCATAATGTCAAAACACTTTTCCGTAAAATTGCTCAAGCTTTGCCTGGAATGGAAAATACAATGAACGAGCCTCAAAACCAACGTAAGATCTAATTAATTCAATATACCTTAAATTATTTATTATAAAGCAACTAATTTCTTTTCTCTTTTAAAATACTAGTAATCGATGTTAATATCAATTCTGGCACTCAAAATAATAGTGAAGGGAATAGTTGTGCTTGTTGATTTCTTTAATATATAAAATAACTAGACTAACTATTACTTATTATTATTATTATTATTATTATTATTATTTTATTGGATGGTTATCATGGGCTAATTCTATTTTTCAATATAAAAAGTTGTACAATATATTTATAGAATACGTGGCTTTTAGCTAGTGGTTGTGATTTTGTAATGTTACAAAAATCGTATTAAATTATTACGTAATAAAGATGTGGTTCATTTAATATCGTGTGAACGTGATCGAAACACACAAAAGTAATCGATCGTCTGGTCTGGTGTACCTACTCTAAAAAAAAGTTTTTCCTTTTTTTTTCCACCAATTTAAATATAATATTAGAAGATTATCCGAGTATTATTTTCACTTTTTTCACAAAATAATTAAAGTATGAAGGAATTGAACGTGATTTAAATTAAATATAATTTAATCTGTTATTTAATATTGTTGTTCAAATCAAAATCAATTGCCTTACTTTATCAGATTTTCAACATATTTTAATAAAGATTTTGAACACAAAACAAAAATTTTCTATTATTTTTTGATTAATTATTTTTATTTAATTCAAACCATTTAAATATATATATTCAAGTTACAAATAATACACCAAAGTATAAAACTTTATTAACTAACACTAATTTCACTGGTGATAAGTGTAGGTGATAAAACTTTTTCAAGATCTTTCCAAGCATCATCATATCTACCATTATCACGATTAATAGAACTTCTTTCGCATAAAGCCAACATATTATCAGGATCTCTCTTTAAAGCAGTATTTAAATCTTTCAAAGCATCCTCATTTTTATGTAAAGAACGATAAATACTACCTCTATAACAGTAAGCTTCAGTCAGTAATTTATTTTCAGGTGAAATATCAAGTTTCAATGCTTTATTTAGATCCTGTAAACTTTCTTTAAATTTCCCCATAGACTTATAAATTGCCCCTCTTGTAACAAACAAATCACATTTGTCACCTTGATTTTCCATGGCAACACTAAGTTCATTAATTGCTTCTTCATACCGTTTTTGTTCTTGAAGAATTTTAGCATGGTAACAAATAAATGAGAGGTTATTGGGTTCAAGTTTAATAGCATCATCAAATACTTCTAATGCTTCATCGTATCTACATAATTCAAATAACAATCTTCCACAATTTTCTAATACTTGGATATCTTTTGGTAAAGATTTCTTAATTTGTAACCAATCAATAAGAGATTCTTGAAATTGCTGAGATCTTTCAAATAAATTTGCTCTTCTTTTTAATACCTTCACATCATTTGGATTGATATGAATAACCCTATTCATATCCGCTAAAGCATCTTTGTAATTTTTAAGTTCTTCATAAACTGAAGATCGTAATTCAAATGTATAAGAATTTTCATCAAATTCCAAAGATTTATTCAAATCTTTTAACGCTTCTTTGTATTTTTTGGAATTGAAATAACATTCACCACGGTCTAGAAATATATTTCCACTAACAGGTTTGATTTCTAATGCTCTATCGAAATCCTTAATAGCTAAATCATATTTCTTCATCTTTGATAAAGTTTTACCTCGATATCTCAATGCTGAAGGGTGATCTGCCTGATCTGCCCCTTTCAATGATTTATCTAAGTCTATTTGCGCTTTATCGTACATTTGCATTAAAGTATACAATTTCCCTCTATTTCTTAATATTTGAACATTATTAGGATTAATTCCCAAAGCAGTATCAAGGTCAGACAATGCTTCGTCATATCGTTTTTGATCACGATACAATTTAGAACGATATAAAAGAGCAAGAAAGTATTTTGAATCAATTCTTAAAGCTTCGTTTAAATCATTTAATGCTTCTTCATGACGATTTATTGCACGATAGATTTTTCCCCTTCCAGAAAGTGCGACCACATCTTTTGGATTAATATTCAACGTATTATTTAATTCTTCTAATGCTTCGTCAAATTTAGCCAATTGAGCTAAGACCTGACTACGCATTCCGGATACATCCTTCTCCTTAGGATTAATTTTTAATGCTATATCTAAATCACTTAAAGCATTATCATATTGTCTTAATATTTTGTATATTTCCGCTCTTCTAGCGTAGATCGAAGATTTTTGTCTTTTCTTTGAAGCTGCAGTAAAATCAGCTAATGCCTCTTTATATCTACATAAACCACGATAAATTTTACCACGAGTACGTAAAAGTTGAAAATCCACGTCAACGTTTGATAAAAGCAATTTATTAATATCATCTAACCCTTCTTGATATTTAGATTGCAATCTGAAAATTTTTGCTCTTTTTAATAAAAAACCTGGTTCTCCTGGAATCAACTTCAATGCCCTATTAAAATCTTTCATTGCTTCATCGTAATTTGATAATTTCCTATGTATAGTTCCCCTCATTTCAATAGCAGCAACATTTTTAGGTTCAATGCTTAATGCATTATTCATATCTTTCAAAGCTTCAGAAAATTTTTCTTGATCAAAATAAATTTCACCTCTGGTGCGTAAAGCCCAAACATTTTTCCCATCAATTTCCAACAATTTACTTAAATTTAATAATGCTTGATCATTATTCTTCTCATTAATATCGATTTGTGCACAAATTTTTAATGAATCCAACGCTCTTGGATCATTTACATCCCTTTTTATTGCAGTGCTTAAATCATATTTTGCTAAACCTAATTGATTCGTTTCTTTATAAATCAATCCTCTTATATAATAGGCTCTAGCTTTATTCGGTTTTTTATCTATTGCTAAATTTAAATCCTTTATGGCTTCCTCATATTTTCGTAGATGTTGATAAATTTCAGCTCTATCACATCTTGCTTTATAATTATCTGGATAAGATACAATTAGTTCGTTAAGACATTTAAGAGCTTCTTGACGATTATCATTTTTTATGGCTTTATTAGCCTTTCCACGTAGTGAACTGAGTATTATGGGAACTTTGACTCTAGGTTTTTGGTACATGGATTGATGTCGTAAAGGGTCGTTATTATGCATATTGTGCGGTATGTCAATATCTCCTCTTGGATAATCAATTAATGCTCTATCCTTATCTTTGGGAGGAAGAGGAGGTGGAATATCATTACTGTATGATTTTTTCTTTTTCTTTATTAAATTGGCCATTGGAATTTTCTGAGTAACTTGAAATGCAAAATGTTTATTATCTTGTTTACAAATTTAGAAAATTATAAATGAAATGGTGGTCGTGCAAATGCAGTGACGGAGTGACAATAGTTCTTTGATTGTCTATTAGCTGATTATAAAAAAACGGGTTTAACTAAATTTATGTGCAATCAAGTTTTGAAATGTTATTATATTTATTTATTTAGTAATATTTATTGCCCGGAATTGAGAGCCGCAGCTGCGCTCATAAAGACTAAATACACATTTCTTTAATGCATGAAATTTGATTCACCAAATTAATCAGGTGCAATAATATAAGTTTTCGGAAAACTTTACGATTTTTTGTTGAATGATATCCGACCCTTCCCGTTTTTAAAAATAGATTTCACCAAGTTATCATTTAAATCATTTAAATTGTTATTTATCATATTAAAATTTTATATAAATTTTTGAGAGGTAATTTTTATTGTAAATCTGCCTTACAATAAGATTTCTATCAGTGTATTTAGGGCCTTATGTAATAATGTAAAAGATATTTTAACTTAATTTAACCTTGTTAAAAAAAAATTTATAAAAAAAAAATTTCTTTTAAATCATATTTGCACAAATCTTTTCATGTAAAAAAAAAACATTATTCATTTTTTTTTTTTTATTTAAACTTATTGAAAAAAAAATTTTTTTTTTTGCATATAAATAACAGTTAATAAAAAATTATAAATACTTCTTTTAGGCTGAATTAAATTTGATTTTTTGTTTAAAAATTTTATATTTTTTATTCAAAAAATTTTAACAGTTAGTAAAAATTTTTTATACTATAATATTATAATATAAATTATTGGTATAATATAATCTTATAATATATATATATATTAGAAGCAAAATTTTTTAAATTTTACTAAATCAGTAAATAATAGTATTTAATGCCATATTATATGATTTATAAAAATTCAGTTTTAATTGGTTAATCTTAATTAATTAATTCTATAATAATAAAAAATTATTAATTAGTGTTCTGCCTAAGAACTGGTATAACCTACTATATAAAATCAGGTTAAAATTTAAAAAGTTAATTAGGGAATTATCTCATGATTCAGTGATTGGATTTTAATAAAAAAAACTTATTTTTGTGGTTCTTAATGTCTTCTTCAAAATAAAAAAAAATTATCAAAATTGGGCTGGTAGTTTGCTAATTAATTACAAAAAAATATTTATTTAGAGAATGAATGGATTTCAAATTTTGAATCCATTTATATTCCTGAAAAATCCATTTTTTGTGATTATCTAGTGATCTATTAATCCAATTTTGACAATTTTTTTTATTTTGAAGAGGAAATTAAGAATCACAAAAATAATTTTTTTTTATCAAAATCCAATCATTAAATTATGCATCAGTAATTTTTTTAGGGTGCAAATCCTTAGGAATTCCAAAAATTTCATAATTAATAAAAATTCCTAAGGAATTTTTTCACCTATGCAGATTCTGTGATATAAATAATTTTAGGAAACCTTAAAAATCTAAAGTTTACTATTAAAAAATTCTTAAGGATTTTTTTTTTAATATTTATTTATTGGGGTAAATTTAGATCTAACACCTCTATATAATACTTAAATCTTGCTTGTCATGTAATTTATAATTTTTAATATTTAAAGAATTAAAAAAATTTTTTACAATTTTATTTATCAAATACAATATCAAACACAATATCAAATGTAATGTTAATGCAATATCAAATAATATTTAAAGTGATTATTTATTAATTTTGTACAGAATTAATAATAAATAATAACAATAAAACTAAAAATGATAAAGATAAATGAAAATAGAAAGACAAACAGAAATGAAAGAATAAATAGAAAGAGAAAAGATAAATAAAAAAAAAAGGCAAGCAAAAATGAAAAGTAAACAGAAAAAGAAAGTAAACAAAAATATAAGAAATAAATAAAAATGAAAAAGATAGACAAAAATGAAAAGGATAGATAAAAGAGAAAGAAAAACAAATCAAAAGAAAGAACAAAAAAGGAAAAACAAAATCAAAGAGAAATAAAATTGGAAGGGAAAACAAAAAAGAAAACAAAATCAAAGGTGATAACAAAAAGGATCAAAGTAGAAAATAAAAATGCAAATAAAAAGAAAAATAAAATCAAAGAAAAAGTAAAAGAAAATAAAAAAGTAAAAATAAAAATAAAATTGAAAGAAAAAATAAAGGAAAAAATGAAATCAAAGGAATAATAAAATGGAAATAACATTAATGTAAAAGTGAATAGAAAAATAAAGAAAATAGAATCAAAAGATAAAGTAAAAGAAAATGAGAATAAAAGAAAATAAGAACAAATTGAAAGGGAGAACAAAAGGGTAAATAAAATCAGATGGAAAAGAAAAATAAGATCAAAAAAACAAAAAAAAAATGAAATTAAAAGGAAAAAAAAAATGAAAGCAAACTCATAAAGAAAAAAATAAAATAAAATTAATAAATAAAATGCAAAAAAACAATAGAAACAGAAAGTAATATATGAAAAAGAAGAATAATACATACCAAACTTTATTTATGAAACTGAAAGAACCTAAAGACCTAAAGAAAAAAAAGAAATTAGAAATAAGAAATTGAAAACAAAAATAAAAGAAAAAAAAGCATGAAGAAATGATATATCTTTGAGAATAAAAGACTTCCTGCAAACTGGTTTTCATTTACATAATATTTTATTTATAGATAATATTTTTGATAAGCATTAAAATAAAGTGATTATTACTTTTCACAGCGTTTGACAAAAAAAAATAAATACATTTATTTTAGTAACCTAAAAAAAATGAAACATTAAAAATGTTTTAAAAAAACGTATTTAAAAAAAAATTATAAATAAATACCTATTTGTTATGGATCACATGATAATAAATAAATATCATATTAGATTTAATCATATTACTTTTCTGCAAGATATACATTTTTCCTAATTGTATTGATTAATTATATTATTACATAATAATTTTTACAATTAGCACGAAAAATTATTTTTTTAGCTTAAAATTTTTGATTAAGGTAAATACAACTATAAGTTCGTGCATCTTTATTTTGTTAATTTATTGCTCATTTCTATAAAAATTTAAAAATGTCAGTAAACATTTTAACAAAAGAAACTACCTATACATATATGCAATCACATTCTTTTAAATACGTATCAAGTAAATAAGTCTATTTCATTTAGTTGTGAGATTCCTTTTTTAATATTACCTACTTGCCAAACTTCTAAAAAAAAAAATAAGAACAGTTAATGAATTTATAAAAAAAGCAAAAAAATGGACTAATATTCATACTCATACTTACGAATCTTTTTCTATCCTTAAAAATAAAACAAAAATTAACTAAAATTTAATCATATTAGTACTTATGATTTTAGTTAATTCTTTTTTCATCAGAAAATACTCAAAATTTATAAAAAAAAAATAATAAATAAAAATGTTCTACTTTATTAAAAAAAGCAAAAAAAGACTAAAATTTGATTTATACTTATGATTCTTAACACTTTTTCCATCAAAATCCACCTGAAATTTATAAAAAAAAAATAAAATAAGATCAAATAATGAAACTATTAATTACTAATAAAAAAAATAAATAAAAAGAGCTAAATTCATAATACTTATGAATCTTAGTTTTTTTCAATCAAAATCCATTCAAAATCTATAAAATAAAATAAAATAAATATAATGACTTTTAAATTATTTTACTTTATTAAAAAAAAAATTAAGTTTATAATACTTACAAATCTTAGTTTTTTCTATTCTTAAAAGTTCACTAAAACCTATAAAAAAATAAATAAATAAAAACGATTAGTAAAAAAAAATAAAATAAAAAACTAAGTTTGTAATAATTACAAATTTTAATTCTTTAAGTTTAGGAGTCATCTTTAAAAAAAAAATATAAAAAAAAAATGTTAGAAATATTCTTATAATAAAAAAAATATCTTCCTTCAACTTATTATTCTAAAATTTTATGCTGAAATCTAAATTCAGGTCATCTCTAAAGAAAAAAATTTTTTTTAAATTAATAAAAAAATAAATATTTTTTTTGAATTAATTAAAGCTTTTAAAAAAAAAATTATTAATCAGTAAATCAGATTAAGTCATATGATCTATGCTAAAATCACAGTTACTTATTATAGTAGCGTAATTGATAGGTATTGCATTTAGTAATGTTCTAATAATATTATCTTAATAAAATAAAAATAGAAATGAACAGTTTATTAGTAATGTTTGTTAATACAAAAAATATATAAAAATATTTTCTTTTACTTACCAGTATTCTGCAATACCATATCTAAAAAAGCTGCTAAAAAAAAAACAAAAAAGTTAATAATGTTTTTTAAAATTAAAAATTATGTATATATATTCTTTTTAATTACCAAATTTTCATGTCCAAAGTCTTAAAAAAATAATAATGAATAATTAGAAATGTTTATTAAGAAAGAAAAATTTTTTTTAGTACCTATCAAATTCTATTAACGTTTAGAGAAATTCTAAGAAAATGCCTAAAAAAAAAATAAAACAAATATTTAGTAATATGAATTAAAATAAAAAAAAATTATAAAATCTTTTTATTTACCTAGCCAAATATTCATATTGAAAAAATCTGCTAAGAAAAATAAAAGATAAAACCAGTTAATAATTGTTAAAATAAAAAAAAATTATTAAAAAGTTTTTTACTTACTCAATTTCATTTTAGAAAACTTAAACAAATACTTAAAAAAAGAAGACAAACAATTAGTAATATTTGCTAAAATAACAAATTTTTTAACTTTTTATTCACTGTATTTCTATATTTAAAGAATCAAAAAAAAAATTCTAAAAAAATAAATTAGTAATGTTCATTAAAGTAAAAAATAAAAAAATAAAAAAAAAGTACCTACTAAAATAGCATATGGGGTCTTTGCAATAGAAAGATACAAAACTCAAAAAAAAATAAAAACTTAATTAATATTAAATTTACACTTATTTTAGTATAAAAAACATAATTAGCATATAAAGTAAATTTAAAAATTTTTTGAGTTTCGTACCTTTCTATTGCAACATCAGGAAATTTTATAGTGCGAAAAGTTGCGCAAGATTACGCATCATAATATTTCGTAAGTTTTTAGACCCGCTGCAAGTTTGCGGAAGAGTAATATTTCGTAACTTTTTAAAATATTTCGAAATATTATGATATGCAAAGTTTCGTAATTTTACGGTTCGTAATATTCCATAATTTTACGCATTTGCAATATTTCGTAATTTTACATAATATTTCGTAAGTTTCCAGACCCGCCGCAAGTTTGCATAAGCGTAATATTTTGTAACTTTTTAAAATATTTCAAAATATTACGATATGCAAAGTTTCATAATTTTACGGTTCGTAATATTGTGTAATTTTATTGCGTAATATTTTGCAACTTTTTAAAATATTTTGACGATTCGTAATTTTACGTAATATTTCAAAATTCATTTTTGTACTATAAGTTTATATAATGTATATTTTATTAGATATAATATGAATTAAATTATAAAAATTACAAGTATTTATTACTATATACAAAATATATAAAAGTAAAAAAAGAAAGAGTAACGATACAATTAGATGTAAAAAGAAGAGAAACAGCTATAGTAATGTTGGTATTAGATATAAAGATAAAAGAAATATTGTTAGTATTGTTAGTATTAAGGTAAAAAGAGTTAAAGAAATAGTAAAAGGAGTAAAAGAAACATGGATATTATCGTTAGTATTAAAGTACAAGTAAAAAGGAATAAAGGAAACGTAGATAGTATTGTTAGTATTACGACATAAAGTAACAAAGAGGTAAAAAAAAAGCGTTAATATTAAAATAATTAGTATTAATAAATAAATATTTCTATACCTGCAAAGTAATTGAACAAAAGAATAAAGAAATAAAGAGAAAGGAAAAAATAAACATGTTGTTAGTATTGTTAGTATCGTTAGTATTAAAGTACAAGTAAAAAGGAATAAAGGAAACATGGATATTATTGTTAGTATTACGATACAAAATAACAAAGAGGTAAAAAAAAATGCGTTAATATTAAAATAATTAGTATTAATAAATAAATATTTCTATACCTGCAAAGTAATTGAACAAAAGAATAAAGAAATAAAGAGAAAGGAAAAAATAAACATATTGTTAGTATTGTTAGTATCGTTAGTATTAAAGTACAAGTAAAAAGGAATAAAGGAAACATAGATATTATTGTTAGTATTATGATACAAAATAACAAAGAGGTAAAAAAAAATGAAAATAATTAGTATTAATAAACAAATATTTCTATACCTGCAAAGCAATAAATTATGAAATATATATAAATATATTGTATATAATTAAAGAAATAATAGAAAGAAGAGACAAAAAAATTAAAAATATTGAACAAAAAAATAAAGAAATAAGAGACAAAAATAAATAAGACAAAAAACGCGTGCATGATTAAATGATTAAATCACATGCAAGGATCAACCTAATTTTAATTGGCCAGAAAATACGATATCGTAAAATTATGGAAATCTGTATTTTAAAAAATTATGTACATCGTTACAGAAATTGTATATGAACAATTACTAAATATCATCCCTTCGTGATAAATTAAAGATTATCAACACAAATTCAACACAAATTCAACAAATTTAACGAAATTTGGCTAAAATTAACAAATTTTTTACCAGAATTATCAACACAAATTGAACACAAATTGAATACAAATTTCAGCTACAATTTATTTATGTCACACCCGTATTGTTAAGAATTAATAACCATTTTATTTATTAAAACTATATTATTATGGTAAAAAAAATGCTATTACGTGTGATATATATAAAAAATAATATTTATTTCCTATGCAACCCATAATTCTCTAATAAACTATTTACATACTGACCTTCCTCCTATATAGAACAAAATGGGGGTTCTGGGACAAGATTTCCGAATAGGTATAATTAGTGTAAGCCTCTCCCAACTTATTTCCCAATATACAAAATTTATGTAATCTTTTTTTAACCCAAATTTATTTTCAAGACCAGGAAATATATCGAAATATAATATTGAATTTAAGTTTTAAATCAGGCTGGGGCACAAATTTTGTTAACATATCCTTTTACCCAATTTTTTAGTTTTCAAGTTAAAGGAGATCACCATCTTTGTTAACGTACTGGCCCGATTTTAATCTCAAATAATATAACGAAAAAAGTATGCCATATTGCTTGCCTCTTAAGAGAACGCTGAACACCGAGGACTGAAGTGTCCGAGTGTGTTCAGCGTTCGACCTGTCAAACATAATTTGCATACCATATTTTTATGTTATACTAGAATTAATTCAAAAACTGATTTATAGTTGTAAACAAAGATCAAATTTTGGTATCACGACTAAAGGGAGGGTACCAAAATCTTGAATGATAGAAAGTAAATCAAAAAGGCCATTGAACCTATTCTAGTAAACCAATAATTTCTTGATATACAGGAAATCATTCTAGAGCTAATTCTTTACCAAAATACAGGGACAAAAAGTTATACAAAAAAAAAAAGTCTTACCTCTGGGGTACCAAAATTTCTGGGTATACAAAGATTAAGGATACCAAAATTCTGGCGCAAGGTACCAAAATTTTAATAGCTTAGCTGACATTCTGAAAAGCCCTAGAGCGCAACCTCTGATAGTGTTTAGAGACATAAAACTTATAGGGTATATAATTAATTAATTAAAGAAAGAAATTTTATAAGTATTATATAGTAGTTGCAATACTATAATTAAAAAAAGAAATTATATAATACTTATATAATGGTTATTCATACTTGTGATAGATGTGATAAAAACTTTCCCAAATTATGGAAACTTAGACGTCATCAAGAAAGACAATTTCAATGTTGTCAGAAAATTATACTTAAAGTTATTCAACCTTTACCTGCCCTATTAGTTCTACCTATCATTCAATCACCCAAAAATCAAGAGAATGATCCCAAAACAGGTTCCAGCTAATCAACCCAAGCAAATAGAGAAGAGCAGGCAGGACCTAGCAAGGTCACTCAAGATAAGTTTATTGATAGGCATGCAAGAAAGCCTAGAGAGCATATGAAAACATGGGGTGTCAGATTGCACCGAAAATGGTTCAAAGTTACTGGCGAAGAACTTGATTTGCCACTAAACTTAAAAGAATGTCAGCGACTACATCATGAACTATTACAAGCTGATGATGAGGCTTTCGAGGAAAATATTCCTCAAAAGGCAGGACCTAGCGAAGTTGAGCAACAAGACGCTTAAGAGCAAGACGCAATCCCAAAGGAACCTATTCAGGAGGATATTAACTTTAAAGAATGTCCAGTTGGAAGAGATCCAGAAAGACCGTATAGAAATCGTTCTTTAATGAGCAAATGGGTGGGCAAAATTCCCCATCCTAATGACAATCCAACATATACTTTTATTCAGTGATGTGCATTGGAAGCTTCCAATGAAATTTATTGGAATTGGAAGTTCCATTGGAAAAAATTGGATTAATTGGAAGATGCCAATCTTCCAATGTTTCATGTGCATTGGAAGCTTCCAATCAAAATTCTTGGAAATTGGACATAGTAATTGGAAGCTTCCAATGGAAGCTTCCAATACAAAATTAGTAATTTTATTGTCACGAATAACGTAAATATCACATATATTAATTATCAAAATCATAACACGTTTTTATATAATCATTTCATTTTTTTTAAAATAATGAAAAGACCCAGGACCCACCGTCTTACTAAATATATAAAGGTTCTTGGAAAACAAAATTCATGTAATACCTACGCGGCATGTATTGCTTGTTTTGAAAAGTTAGAAGGTGATGAACTTTCAAGAAATACGTTTACAAATAAAAAACTGCAAGTCAAAAATCACTTGAAAAATTGTCCACATTTTCGAGAAAAAATTGGAAATCAAGAAGAACTAGATGATATTATTAATTTGACAGATAATGAGATGGAAGAAAAAATATATCAAAAACGTCAAAAAGTGGATAATGAATTTGGTAAGAATGATGAAAAAGTCTTAAAGTATTTAAAATCTTTGCAGTATAATTTCAAAATTCCAAAATTTAAATCAATAGAAGAAACGGGTTCAGTAAAGTCATTTAGATCATTTGCTTCATCAACATCATCTACATGCAACTTTAATTCAAAAAATACAATTAAAAATAATCTTATTCGCACTCCAACTAAAAGTGAAATACCAAAATTTGAACGTCTTTTACTAAGAATGTCAGTAGCAAACGGTTTCTCATTTCAGTGGATTGATCATCCTGCAACCTTGGAACTCTTTGAATTTTTGAATTCACATCTCATATTGCCAAATAGAAAGGCTCTATCTAATCGTATATTAACAAGAGAAACTGAAAATGTGAATACTTTGAGAAATGATAAATTAATTAATGATAAAGTTGGAGTTGTATTAGCGTTTGATGGTTGGAAGAATATTTTAAATCAGCATATATTCGGATCATTATTTATATTGTCTTCAGGTGAAATTTTAATATGGGACGCCTCAGACATTAGTAGTGAACGTGAACGGTTAATTGAAATAATACCAAAAATAACTGGATTAATTCAAGAAACTAAAAGATTAGGTATTAAACTTAATGCAATAGTGTCAGATAGTGCACCGGCTTATGCTGCAGCATGGTAAATAAATAAAATTATTAAAATGAATGCATGCTTTAATTTCAAACTATTACTTATTTAATAATTTATCATAGGCGACGACTTCGATTAGAATATGCAGAAATTGTCTTTCTTCCTTGTTTTGCACACCAATGTCAACTGGCAATTGGAGATATTTTTAAAGAGTCACCAATTTTGAAAACCGCATCAAGTAAAGCAATTAAAATTGCTTCTTATTTTAAAAATGCAAATAATAGTTATTTCATTGGTAAATTGCGAGATATACAAAATGAATTATATGACAAATATTATTCAATTGTAATTCCTGGTGAGACAAGATGGAACAGTCATTATTTTTGCTTTAAAAGTCTCATTCGGTCTAAACAAGCTTTACGAGTAATTATTTTTTTTTATTGATTTTTTATAATAATACAATAATCAAAAAATTTTTTTTATTATTTATAGAATTTGGCAATTCGTTACGAACGTCCACAAATTGGTTCAGAAGATGAACTTTACTTAAATTCAGAACTTTGCCAAATACTTTTTGATAATGATTGGTGAGAAAAAATCGAGCTTTTGCAAGACATTTTATTACCTTATTGTGGTGTATTAAACAAGCTGCAATGTGATAAAGCACGTCTTTATGAAGTGCTTCATGCTCTTGGATATTTTTGTCAATTTTGGAAGCAATTTCCTGATTCAGATTTAGGCAATCAAATGATTGATCGATTAGAAAAACGTTGGAGTCAATGGGAGCAGCCATTATTCTTACTTTCTTTCGCCCTCCATCCAAAATATCGTTTTGCATATTTCAATTCTGATCTTAATAATTTATCATTTACTTCCCTAGGATGATATTTGACATATTATTATAAGCATGGTTTAAAAAACGCCCATTACGATTATTATTGGAATTTGAGGATTTTCGTCAAAAGGTTGAACCATTTAATAATGAGACTTTTGAATAATTTGGAGAGGATGCTTTTAAATTTTGGGGATATGTAGAAGGTGATTATAAAGAATTGGCTGCAGTTGCTTTAAAAATTTTTGGTATGTGTGTGAATGCTGCATCTGTTGAACGAATGTGGTCTTCCATAGGTTTTTTACATACAGTTCGTCATAACCGATTAAAAGTAAGTTAGAACTTAATTATTTAGTTAATATATAACACTTTTGATAATAAATTTATTTATCTAATTATTAAACAATGGTTTATTTATTAATTTATTTTATGGCGAGTTTTTTTATTAGATCTTTTAGTATTTGTTTGATGCTGGGTTTCTTATTTATTTGTATTATTTTTTTTATTAATTAAAATATTAAAAATTTTTTTTTTATTAGAATGAAAAAATATTAGCAATGAGTCAACTTCGGGCATCTATTAATTTTTCGTTAAGAGAAAAGGAATTACAACAAAGTCAAATTCAATTTTTGGATTCAAATGCTCTTCCAATGGAAACTGATTCTGAAGTTTTTACACCGAATTCAAATATTGAAGAGGAAGAAGAAGATATTGAAGATAACACTATTGTTACTCCTGAACATTGGGAACAAGAATTGGGAGAGTGGGAAGAGATGTTAATAGAAGAAGGGTTAGCACAATTGGAAGAGGAAGAGGAATTGAAGAGTAATTCGGATAATAATATGAAAGGTGATCTCTTAAGTGAATATATACATCCAGCAATAGACAAAAAAGCAAAATGAGAGCTTAAAAGTTTATTTAGTTCATCTCTTAATGCTCCTAATTACTTAAATATAGAATCAAACGAATAAAACTTAATAAAAACTTTTTTTTGTTTAATGCTTTTAAAGATTTATGTATTATATATGATTTAATTTTATTGGATAAAATATGTTCACGTGATAAAGTGCTTCCAAACTTCCAATAAAAATTCATTGGAATTGGAAGTATGATTGGAATTAGAAGATTTGGAAGTCCACATGTGCTTTCAAATTCCAATGCCCATCACTGGGTAAGACTATGGAGAATGTTCGCAAATACCAGGATGTCAAGCTCATGAAAATGAATAATGAGCGAGATGAAAAGGCCTTCTTGAAGAAAGTCAGTAGCCCAAGATTCAAGTATGGACATCCACTTGGAGATACACTGGTAGGAGCACATATGGAAAAGGCTAGTGTGACTCTCAATAAGCCCATCATTGTTGGAGCATCAGTCTTAGGTCTTAGCAAGCTCCACATGTACCGCTTCTGGTATGGATATGTAAAGGAGAGATATGGCGATAATGCTCAGCTTGGCTATATGGACACAGATTCCTTTATAATTCTAATTATGACTGAGGATATTTATAAAGATATGGCCGAGCGACCAGATATATTCGATCTCAATGATTCCAAAACTATTGGGCTATTCAAGGATGAGACCCCTGACAGTGTGATTACAGAATCTTTTCATATTAACTCTAAATTATATCACTATG
The DNA here is from genome assembly GCA_015698045.1 of Rhizophagus clarus. Taxonomy (NCBI): domain Eukaryota; kingdom Fungi; phylum Glomeromycota; class Glomeromycetes; order Glomerales; family Glomeraceae; genus Rhizophagus; species Rhizophagus clarus. Next base: position 158,436 of record BLAL01000205.1, on the reverse strand, counting down.
TCTTAGCAGATAAGTCCACAAATTCTAGACATAAGGGGGTTAGTAAAAAGGGTATGGAAGAAATGGCTATAAATACATATATGCCAAATTTAGAAGAATCCCTGCTAGATGAACCAATAGATAAGTCCTCATTATCAGAACAAGAAGCTAAAGATTTAGCAATGCGAACTGTGGTAGACCCTATGACTCTAGTCTATAGAGACTGTCTCTTTGGTAAGGAAGTATTCTATGCCAAAAATGTAGGTATTCGATCAAAGGATCATATATTATCTCTGGTCGAGTCTGAGAAGAAGGCACTCAGTCCCATAAATACTAAGGACTGGATTCTATTTGATAGGATTACCCCTTTACCATATTTCCATTGGCACATTATGTTTTATAAAAATATGGTAAAAGCTGATATTCCTTATGAACAGGCCGAAAAAAGAGCTATGAGGGCCAAGCTCCCAGAGAAATATTTAAATGAATGTGTGTCTCACATATCTAGCCTTCAGACATAAGCTAGATAGTGATGTGTAGTCAGATCACATACATTATTATATTATTTTTTTTCTTCCCATTAATTAGACTAACTTCCGCAGTACTGAAGGTAAGAATGGAAAGCGAGCGCCAAGCTGAAAGGATCCTAGAGGGACCAAGTAAAAAAGATTTATCCAATAATTTACCTAGCAATCTGGAGGAGCTAACCAAAGTATTTGAGAAAAATTTGGAGGGACTAGAAAACCTTGTAAAATTGTTTAAAAGCGATGTGAATAAAATGTTTGATATTTCCAATTCCAGTTTCCCAAGCAGTTCGATTAATGCTAATCCGGAGAAATGATCATCATCTCAGAAGAATAGCTGAGCTATGCACTGCGCCTTCGGCCAAATTGTACGACAAAATAAATGATCACACGAGCCGGTCTGTGTGATAGGGAAATTTCTCACATATCAAGTGAAAGAAATTACTATTCTTATTTTTTTCCCTAAACAAACATGAGAAAAAATGTGAAAGAAGGTCTAGTTGCAACACAGGGCCTACTATATAAGTAAATAATAACGTCAAAACCATATGTTATGGAGGGCTGAGGGAGTCACAATTTTGAGATCGTCAGGCGTAAAGTAAGGATGGTGCCGCAAATAAGCAATTGCGGAATAATTGCGATTTACGGTATTGCGAAACATTGCGGATTTTTAAACCTAAATATCCGCAATTCCGCAATCCGCAATTGTCCGCAATTCCGCAATCCGCAATTGTCCGCAATTCCGCAAATATTCCGCAATTCTGCAAAGTACCGCAATTCAATTGCGGAATAATTGCGGAATTGCGGCACATTTGCGGAATTGCGATATATTTGCGGAATTGCAATTTCGCTAAAGCAATCCAAAAAAATGTTGTGAAACGTTTTTTTTAATTAAATATACTTTGAAAAAACATTTCGCAACGTTTTTTCTTTAAATTAATTAAAAAACGTTGCGAAACATTTTTTTTTAATTAAATATACTTTGAAAAAACGTTTCGCAATGTTTTTTCTTTAAATTAATTAAAAAAATGTTGCGAAACGCTTTTTATTAATTAAAATACTTTGAAAAAACGTTTCGCAACGTTTTTTCTTTAAATTAATTAAAAAAATGTTGCGAAACGTTTTTTATTAATTAAAATACTTTGAAAAAACGTTTCGCAACATTTTTTCATTAAATTAATTAAAAAAACGTTGTGAAACATTTTTTTTAATTAAAATACTTTGAAAAAACGTTTCGCAACGTTTTTTCGTTAAATTAATTAAAAAAAATGTTGCGTAAACGTTTTTTTTATTAAATCGGTTCGGTAAACTGCCAAAACTGATCAGGTGAATTGCAGAATTGCGGTTCACTAACCGCAATTCAACTCCAAAATCCGCAATATTGCGGATTTGATAAATCAATTGCAGCACCATCCTTAGCGTAAAGCCAACTATATGTCTTGTAAAGTAGATCTCCATGTGAAAAGGTATGAGGATTTTGTTTACATGTGTTTTTATAGAACTCTTGGCATCAGACGACAATGTTAATCATATACCTGCTGGCTTTTTATTATTTCGCGAGCCCAGAAACAAATATAAAGCGCGAAAATACAGATAGAAGTTGAGTCAACCTTTTCACAAAAAAAATTAAGGTAAGTATATACCAGAAGTTATGTATGCTCGCGATGCAACATAAAAAATACTCACTATGGGCTCTTAAATTTAGGAAACTCGCTACACAATGACTGATAACAATGATAGGGATGGTATTGATATCACTCTCAATTGTCTTATCATTCCCATAAGGAACCTCTTCAATCTTCCAAGCAATCAAGTAGCTCAAGCAATTACAATCAACACAGGTCAAAGGGTTAGCGTACTTGAAAATGCAATTCATAACCAGTTAAACCAGTTAGGCCTGTTGGGAGTACAATTTTCTAATCTTTCTCTAAGTATTCGTCAGATCTATCCTGGAACCGTTAGTGAAAGACCAATGAACTCTCAAGCCTATATTTCTGATTTTTTTAATGATCTATTTCAACCTCGAGTGGATCACTTTCATGTCACTGTATATTCTCCATAATTTTAGTATCATGTAGCGCTATAGTTGCAAATTTTATGTATTATAGGCTGGATTTCGGTAATGATTTATTTCATAAATAAAGTATTATTTTAACGAATGTATATGAGAATAGGTCACGTGTAATGATGCAATGCCTGTACGACATAAAAGCCTATAGCAAAATTAAGCCAGGATGATATCGACCATATCTTGGTCAAGTTTGCGAAATAATAATATTTACTGCGCCACGCACATGATATTGTGAACTCGGTTTACATTCTATGAAATAAATTTGATATGTAAATAGACCCTTAAGAGATCTGTATATATATAATAATAAAGTTCGCCCATATCAGGTCTTTCTTCTCACTATAGCTCCTGGAACATTCCTGAAACATTCCTAGAACTATCAAGGAACTGGCAGGGAACTGGGGGAGATACTGAATGTTGGACTAAGAAATGGGAAAAAGCAAAGGATAGTATAAGTATTCGAAAAAAAAATATACTTTCTGGGTGCCTGTCTAAGCCAGTAACAGACGAATAGGCACCATATTTTTTTCATTAAACTGATCACTAATCTGATTACTTGCAAGATTAACCTGATCACTTGTTGGACTAACCCGCTCACTTGCTAGACTAACCTGATCACTTGTTGGACTAACCTGCTCACTTGCTAAACTAATCTGATCAGTTGCTTAACTAGCCTGTTTACTGCACATATTTTTTAATCTTAGATGACGTTTAAGAATAGATGGATAGCAAAACTCTTTGAAGCAATACTGACAAGTTCGATCAGCTAGTTTTTTTTTACAGGTTTTGGCTCTTTTCCTACAGTAAAAACATTACGCTGAGATTTGTGAACAGATAGGGGGATGGTAATAGTCTTCCCATTTTGAGTTGCCTTGAATTTCCCCTTTACTAAGAGTTCCCATCCTGCACGATACTGCCATTGAGTTCCAAGAATAAATAGGGATAGTTCTTTTCCATTATCATCATATTCTATAGGAACGACAGAGAATTCATCTGAAATGGTGTCTCTATTTTCTCCATCCTCAATAGTTACAGGAACACTATTAACTGTACCAAGAGAATAGGACTTACTTGCAACTCCATTAAATCTATGAATCTTTTTCTTATCTATTTTTAGACCCAAATGCTTTGCAACATTTTCTGAGACTATTGACGAGTCTGATCCACTATCAATCATTGCATATGGTATAGTCACGCTCCCCACCTTACAGGAGATGGTCGCAACATCGTCAGCATCCTTTATTTGTAAAAAATTTATCTCTAAGGGCTTTGGCCAATATATGTGACTATTTTTTTTTTGAGCCGATGCATAAGCTTTAATAGCATAATCTAACCGAATGCTTTCTGGTATAACATAGCTAGAAGAAGCAGTATTAATTTCCTTAATTTTAGATTCATTATTGGGTACTTGTAAAAGAGGTTTCTGCTCACTATTTACTGCCTGCAATAGTGGAAATAAGATGTCTTCGAATTTACTTGCAACAATTCTCCATGCTGATTCCCTTTTTTTAACCGTATCATTTGGCATACTACCGTATATCACGGGTCACAGTACCCCAGGTATCTTGCAAATTTTGGGGGTTTTGGCCTGTACTCAGGGGTACTATACACGGGTGGATACTATACATAGGGGGGTACAGGATTTTTAAAATACCCGAGGCACATGCTATATATAATACCCAGGTTTAATTAGATTGGCGAAACGCAAAAAAAGTGCCAAAACTGATTGTTCCGGCATTTTTATATATATAAAAACGCAAAAAAAAATGCCGAAACTGACTGTTCCAGCGTCTTTTATATATAAAATAAAAAAAAACGCCAAAACTAACTGTTCTGGCGTTTTTTATATGTAAAGTAAAAAAAACGCTGAAACTGACTGTTCTGGCATTTTTTATATGTAAAATAAAAAAAAACGTCAAAACTAATTGTTCCAGCATTTTTTATATGTAAAGTAAAAAAAAATGCTGAAACTGATTGTTCTGGCATTTTTTTATATATAAAAACGCAAAAAAAATGCCGAAACTGACTGTTTTAGCGTTTTTATATATATAAAAATGCAAAACTGACTGTTCTGGCATTTTTTATATGTAAAGTAAAAAAAAACGCTAAAACTAATTGTTCCAGCGTTTTTATATATCTGGAATATACATTATATATTGATCTAGTATTATACCACGGGTATTTTACAAAATTTTAAGCTTTAAAGTGGAATTCTCTATGTAAAGTACCCGGGTACTTTAAAATTCTCGCAAATTTCTTGAGGGGGGTACTATACATAGGGGGGGCACTGTGGCCCGTGATATATGGTAGTATTCAAGCAATGGTCTTTTATTTTGGGAAATATCATATTAATAAATTTTGAAATTTCTATAAGAATCTCTCTAGGACAATGAGGGACTAATGATGCTATTGAAGATTTTAAGGCTATTTGAAACATATAATTTGCAGCTGTGTCTATATTGCTAGTATGAGATTTGGAAGTAGGGGACTTCTTGGTACTCTTTTTTATTGGTACTCCACTTCGTACCACTTTTTTTTTACAGCATAGCAGTTTCAGGATTCGTCAGCATCAATATATTCGTCATCTTCTTCTACTTCCTCTTCTTCAGAACTCTCTATATATTCTTCTATGTATTCTTCTTCAGAGTTTTCAGGATCTTCTACCTCATTCTGGTATACATGATTAACCTTCTTTGTCCACTTGCCTTTGGGACAATTAACCTTTGTATGACCAGCCTTTCCACATGCTGAGCAATTCCTGGTTTGCTTAACTTTTTGTACCACTTTTCTAATAACTTTCTTCATGGCATATGCACTTCTGAGTGTAAAGGGACTCTTTCTAACATGTGCTGTTTGTCCTCCCAGTCTTTTTTTAAGTTCTTCATAAATAAAATTTTCTAATGTAGCGTCATCTGTTCCTATTCCTGTATATGCCAAATCTCTTGCTAAACGAATTTTAAAATCATCTTTTTGTGGTTGAGCTGTATAATTAACTGGAGCTATTGTATGAGTTTGTATTCTTTTGCCTGCACTTTCATGCCATATATTACGCAAGTCTGTAAAAAATGCAATGACTGTAGCAGGATTAGCAATTCTAACTCTCATTTCTAAATCAGAAGGCAATTGATTAAATAGATAAGGTAAGGCATTAGCATCTGGCATTGCTTGTACTAATGGTTTGATTCGTTTTTCATAACTATCTGGAGTATCTGCCTCTAAAAACTTTTCATTAACAAGAGCAAATATAGCACTTCGGTTAGTCCCTACCATAACTTCTCTATATTTTTCACGCAACCAATTTAGAAAAAGAGGTTCAGTATTAATAGCTGGATTACCTGCTGCATAAGAATCATTGGCAGGAACAAGTGCAAATCTACCTGTCATCTTATTTATCATAACTTGACATCTTGCAGCGGCATTAAAGGCAATAACGGCTAAGGGACGTGCCATCTCATTTATATTTCTAAGCTTTTGATAATATACGTCTGGTGGTTCCTGCCCATCATAATTTGGTAATTGTGCAAATAATGGTGATAATATATGCATGACATCTTGTATTGTAGCCATATTTCCTGGAGGATTGTTTTGTAAATTCAAAATAATTTGTCGTGAATTTAATTCCCTACCCTTCCATTTTTGATATTTATTAAATACAAATACCCGATTAAATTCTGCTAAGTCTGCCTCAGCTTTGCGTCTCTGATTTATTAGCTGAAGGATGGTTTTTTCTCCTACTAATACATTTATTTGGTTTTGTTTTCTTAAGGCTATTCTTTGACCATTAGTTTGCCTATCTTGAGCTATTTGTTACCAACGTCAATGCTCATTTACCTCAGTATTATATGCTAAATTTAACAACTGAGTTCTTCGAAGACATTCATTTCTAACATTTGCCATATCATTCATAAGGTTATTTATCTGACCATAGGTAGTATTAAGCAGACCATGAGTAGTAATAAGCTGACCTTGTAAATTAATAGCGTCTTGAGCATGTCTTTGCATAAGTCCACGAGCAGTTGTTAATGAGATTCGTATACCATTTAGTGTATTTTTGGGGTTAAATGATGTATCCCCATCAATATATGCTTCCACCCGATGTAGTGCTGTAGCGATATTTATTAAAATATCAGGTATGGCCATATTTTCTTTCTCTGGTCATTCTTCTTCTTTAGAATGTTTATTACTAGATTTAGATAATTCTTGTATACGAGATTTAAGTTTATCTATTGTGTCTTCTAGCTGGATAATTCAATTATTTTGAATAACTAATGCCTTCTCTTTTAGCTCCAGGTGATCCTGACATTTTTTAAGTTCACCTAGAATAACCTTACATTTATCCTTTAGCTGATTAACTTCTTCATCATAAGATTGTAGATTCTTTTCAAGATGAGAAATATATCGCTTACAGGCTTTAATTTCCTCTTCAAGTTTGCGGATTTTCTTTTGTACTAACTTTATCCCTAGATCAAAGTTGCTGTTTAGTTGTTCAAGATATGTTTGCTCAACTTCCATTATTACCTATTATTTCTATAGATTCTGGTGAGTCTTGAAATCTTAATATTTCTATTGCTTTGAAAAAGATTTATTATCAGTCTATTGGTTATTATCGAAATGTTAAAAAATTACATGAAGCTTCTCTAAAAGCTGGGTATGGTTTTAGTTTAAATGAAGTGGAGGACTGGCTTGAGAGACAAGCTATACACCAAATACATAAGCCTTGTCCTAAATATATCCCTCGTGCAAGTTTTACCTCTATTACTACTTCCAATGAAGTCCATCAGGCAGATGTTCTTTACATGCCCTATGACAAAGTAGGATGAGTTACCTATCTTTTTTGCCTTAATATGGTTGACGTGACTCTAAGATATAAAGCCTCTATCCCTATTGGTGCATATAGTGTTAAGGATAGGCAGGGAATCTTAACTTCTGCTACTATTGCTCGATCACTTGAGAAAATCTATGATGATCCTGAATATCCTTTGGTCTGGCCAAAATTATTAATTACTGATAGAGGATCAGAGTTTAAAGGTGATTGTGAGAAATTAATGAAAGAGCATGGCATAAAAATTCAGAAGGCCAAATCTAAGCATACTATGGGTATTGTTGAAAGGTATAATCGCACCTTAGTTGAAAAGCTATTTCCTTCCCAGGATGCTTCTGATCTCTTGACTTTAGATAGATGATCTAGGGCTTGGGTAAAGAATTTGCCGATAGTTGTTGAGAACATTAATAATTCTATCACACGTCAGCTTGATATTTCTCCTATTGATGCAATAAAGGAAAAAGAGGTCTTTGCTAAGCCTTCTTACCTTCAGGATGGTCCTATAGGCTTTGATGAGAAAAAGCTTTCTAGCGATGTATTAGTAAGATATTTGTTGTATCCTATTGATTTGGACGATGGGAGACGTCGTGCTGGTGCCTTGAATTGGTCTCCACGTATTTATCATATCTGGGATTCTATGGTGCAAAAAAATCAGCCAGTCTTGTACTGGCTGGAAGAAGTCCCCTTTGGACTAACTGATGATGATGATTATGTAGTCAAACATCTTGAAAGATCTTTTGTGCGAGAAGAGTTAATGGTTATTCCCTTTGATACTGAATTGCCTCCCCAGTGGGTGCTCACGAATTAAATCTCTAAAGTGATGATAAGAAGTCTTCTGTCTCTTCATCAACTTGTTTATCGGTAATGAAATGATCCTTAGCTAATTTATAGTATAATTTATATAGTTCCATAATGGTATTAAGAATCTTTGGATCCTTCTCGTAGAATTCTTTGTAGTCATCTTTGACTTTATGATATTTGGCTTCATTAGGGAATATGGTCATGGCTAGTTTGAGAACATATTCTTGGGAATCTGCAAATGTAATAGAAAAAAAATTTATTACAAATTTATTAAAATCAATATAGTATATTAATAGTTGTTCTTTTAAAACTATGGATGATACTGTAGGTATAAAATTCCAGAAATTTTCACAATTTTTTTTAATCAGGCTCATCCTGAAAATCATAAACATGCACAAAGATCTTTTAATTCCAATGAATTGCAAAATTTTTACAAAATTTTAATTAACTATCTTGAATTATCTTGGATATCTAAACCTAAATTTTCTTGGCTTAAAGTACCTTTACAAATTTATGTAAATAATTTATTAAAATATTCAGATTACTTAATTGAACAAAAAGATATAACATATGGGCTGATTTGTTCACTCTGCATTAAAAAGAGTTATTAAATTGATTTTCACAGTTTTCGTTACTCAAAATTGTTTTGTAATACCAAAAAATCATCTGATTGATGATCACTTGATTAAATAATAAGTTGAACAAAATTTACATTTGCAAAACTTAAATTATTAAATGTAAAAGAGACGTGAAAAAACCCATTTCACTAATAAAAAACCCATTTCTCATATATATGGAATTTTTAACATATATTATTAAAAAGTAAGTATATTTTAATAAAATATAAAGTAAAATAAAAATTTATATAGTCTTAGTAGCTATAAATATTTATGAAAGTGTAATAAAAACATCATATAAAAGATGGTATTATAATAGATATTTTTAAACAATAAAATAATTATTTTATGTCAGAGTTTGTATTACTATCTTTAAACGCAAATATATCAAGATTCACTGATCCGTTTTCTATAATTTTAGGCTTGTTGGAAAGCCCTTGTTCTGGACTTTATAGACGAAAAAAGAGCTTGCCGATTGGATCATTAGATCCGGAGATATTTACGTTTAAAGTTGAAGTACGAATTTTTTAACATGTTTAAATGCAAATATCTTGGGATCCACTGATCCGTTTTTTAAAACTTTAGGCTCTTTGGAAAGCCCTTGATCTGGACTATATGAGCGAAAAAAGAGCTTGCCAATTGGATCATTGGATCTGGAGATATTTACGTTTAAAGTTGAGATACGAATTTTTAATATATATAGTAAATGCTAAGATTTATATTAATTTAAAAGAAATATTTACCAAATTATAGTATAATAACATTAAATAAAATTTTTTAATACTCACTCTCAATTTACTGTATATTGTATAGTATTTTGTATAATAAAAATGTAACAAAATCAATATTTTAATTAAAGGTGGTCAAATCAGCCCATATGACTTTAAAAAACTAAAACTTTTTAACTCCTATTGTTGATGACTTATATAAAAATATTGAATGCAAATACTCAGTATTGGTATGGGACATTTTCCAAGAGAAATTTTAATGTCCTGAACTGTTCCACTTAAATTATTAAATTTTATATAATAAACTTCAAATTACCATATCTTCGTCAATATTAATGCTAGAAATATAAAATTACTATCATTCAATTTGTCATAAAATGATGAAACTAATGAGCTTTAGATTATTAAAATCAAATTAGTAGTTATTGAGATATCATTAAATTAAATTTTATAAAATATATATTAAATGAAAAAGTCCTCATGCCACCCCGGGTGGTAACATGATTTTTGCCACCCCTTATCATGTGATTCAAATTTAAATTATAAAATTACGTCATGCCAATCATTTGTTTAGTGTTTTTTATTACGCGATTTTTTTTTACGGCTTTGACTTCGGTAAGTTTTTGATATTATTTATATTGTTTTTATTAATCAGCAGTTTAGCACTTTAGCACTGACTGACTTCTCTTTTTTGTAGGTGCTTTTTTTCTTAACTTTGGGCTTTTGATAAGTTTTGTTTAACATTGTGCATGTTTTTTTCGTTAATTAGCATTAACGCTTTTTAAGCTGTTCTTATTTTTTTGTAGGTAATTCTTTTCAGCTTTTAGTGACCTTAGACTTCGATATTAGAATTTTTAATAAGTAGTAAGTTCAAACACTTTTGAACATCTTGGGTCTTTGGAAATTTATTTTCGTTAGTAACTAACTTTTTTTTTCTTTTTTCTTTTTGTTTGGTTGGGGTTCTTTTTGTAATTTTATTTCTCTATTTCAATTTTCCACTTCGTCTCTTATCATTTTTCCATTACCATTCGTCCCTTATTGGTTTCTATCATCTTTTTCCTTTCCTATTCTTTTCTTCATTTCTTATTTCCTTTTTTTTGTTTTCTATCATTACCTCTTCTTTTTTTCTTTCCTCATAACATTTTCCTTTTTCTTTCATCATCACTTCCCCTTTTTTTCTTTTTACATCATTTCCTCATCATTTTCTCCTTCTTTTTTTCGTTTCTCATCATTTTTTTCACTTCCTTCTTTTTTTTTCATTTCACTTCCTTCTTTTTTTTTCATTTCGCATCATTCTTTTTTTTCATTTCGCATAATCCTTTTTTTCATTTCGCAATATCCTTTTTTTCATTCCACATCATCCTTTTTTTCGTTCCACAACATCCTTTTTTTTCATTTTATATCCTTTTTTTTTTGTCTCATATCATTCTTTTTTTTCGTTTTACATCATTCTTTTTTTTCGTTTCATATCTTTTTTTTTTCATTTCACATCAACTCTTTCCTTTTTTTTCATTTCTCATTATTCTTCCACCTCTCCTTTTTTTTTATTCTTCTCTTCCTTATTTTCCATCTTCTTTTGCTTCCCCTTTGATCTCCTTTCGCTTTTACTAATTATTTCTTTTTTATCATTGTAGTTTGTTGTTAGATTACCTATTTATATCATTTATTACTAGATTTGTTAAAAATAAATAATCGTTTAGATTTAAATTCACTTGTAACATATATTTAATAAAATAATTAACTAAAAAAGTACTGAATACAATAACTAAAGTTTCTTTTTAAAATCATATCAGATATAAGTATATTTTTTAATTTTGGTTTAAATTGTCATTTATTAAAGATTATCTTTGCGAAAAAAATTTTTTTTATACGAAAAAAATTAAAGTTAAAAATTAACTGATTAAGATTGGGCAATTAAAATTTATTTTAAATTACGTGATAGGGGTGGCAGAAAAACTGATACCATCCGGGGTGGCACCTAGATAACTTCATATTAAATATATATTTATATATATGTTCCAAATGTATTTGGACATTGCAAGTCTTGTTCAAAGACTTGGATTGTCCCAGACTGTCCCATCTAAGGACATGTTCCTGTTCCATACCAACATTACAAATACTTGGCGACCACTTATTATTATTGAAGAATTTAAATTGTTAACAAGGTCTTTGAAAGAATCATCATATTGAGAATCAATAAACATTAGCCAATTTTGTCCAAATAAATAAATGTAAGTTAATTATTTTTTTTTAGTAATTGATATTAATAATTAATATTAATAATTAAACTTATCAATTAATTAAAATTTAGGAGGAGATGCAGATTTATTGAAAAACTAAAGAATGCTTTTTTGTTTAAAGTAGAAAAATACATATACCATCACGGAAATATTCAAAATTCTATTTATCTTTGGCTTATTGATAATAATGCTAATGAGGAAGAATTAGTCAATAAGCATTATAAAATTAGAAATAATTTGAAACAAACTATTCAAATATATCATACCAGAGTAATGAGAAAAGAATTTATTAATACTATTGAGCTTTGTATTGGTAAAGTTGAAAAGGCAAGAATTTGTTATATTTATTCTACATAGTTAGAAGATTTTTCAGCTTCAGTAAATTCAGTAACACAAAACATTAATAATTGAGTGCTATTAATGTTTGAACTGGGTGATCCAGAATTAATTACAGATTTACGTGAAATTAATGAAGATAGAATATTTAAATATGATTTATTTTAGGAATATATATTAAAGTATCTAGAAGATATGGCATAAGAATCAATTTAACAGTTGATGAAAAGAGGCATAATATATTTTAATATTTAACAGTAGTAATTTCAATTAGAGATTTTTGAAATCAAGTATTTAAAATCTGTTCTTTAAATATTCCAACTCTTTTTTTACAATGGATTCGTTTACAATTTTGGCCAAAAAACCCACACATAAAAGTAGCTTGCAATTTACTTGTAAATTACCAATTAAATTTATGGTTCAAACTAGACAGTTACGTTATGACTATGAAGATGCACATTATGCAAGTGCTCTATTTTATTATCAAAAGGAGATGGTAATTTTATTACGTAAAAATTTATGATTAGTATTCATGGATGATAAGTATCAGTACAAAGTTGGTGAACCAGGCTATTCAGTTGCAGCAGTTGAAAGAGGAAGACAAATTATTGTATCAAAAAGTAAAACTTTTCAAGTTGCAGATTATGATTTTACGAAGTGTGGTATAATACCTAGTGTTACAATGATTTGTGATATTTCTTGTACAATAGAAGAGTCATTTTATAAAGGACAAATATATATAGGTTTGAAAGATTCAATATTTCAACCTTCTGATCCCTTATGACATCTGGCTGAATTATATAAGATTTTGAAACATCAAGATGAAAATAAACCTTATTTATTTCTTTATACAGATGGGAGGACCAGATTATAGAGTTACATATATTCATGTTCAAATGGCATTAATAGCTTAGATTTATTGGTTGCTGTCAGAACTCCTCCAGGTCATTCTTGGAAAAACCTGTTAAATGCATTATGTCAATATTAAATCTTGGCTTGCAGTGTGTTGGTTTGATGTGTAATGAAATGAGTGAAGAATTAGAAAAGATAATGAAAAGATGCAATTCTATGGATGATATTTGTGAAAAATCACAAAACCATATTTAAAGGAAAAGTTTACAACCTACAATTGATTTAATGAAAGGCATCTTTGAAAGATTAATTTTGAAGGAAGAATCTTTTAAAACTTTTAAGGCAGCATCTGATGAAGATATTTGTGAATTATGGGAATTACTATTAGAAATTGATGAAACATTAGAATTGGATGACAGAACAAAAAAAAGTATTAAAAATAAGGTAATGAGAAAACACATTGTCCTTAAGTATTTAAAATAAATACTAGCTAATTTTTATTAATTTATTTGTAAGGAAAAATTTCAAGAATTTTATAACCACTGTTGCAAATCAAGGCATTATTTCTTTCAAATTAAAAAATGTGGTAAAGCGGACTGTAATATTTGTAAGCCATTAAAAAGTGATGAAGTAGATTTTTCTCAAGTTCATTCATTAATACCAGATCCAATTCCAACCATTGATAAAACAAGTTATAAAGAATTTTCAGAAATTTATGGAACAATTACCACAGAACAGCATCGACCTTCATTAAAACACCAATAGAAAGACAAACAAACAAACAAGATGGGATTTAGTCCTAATGCTCAATTTGCCAAAAATGTTGGAGTTGTTGTTGAATGTTACAGGTGGCGTGTATTATATAGTAAAACAGAATTAAATTCAATTGAGATTTCTAATTTGGAGAGGTATATTGATACAATTCAATATGTGTGTGGAGATTCCTTCGATACTTTAGCTGACACTGAAGTTTCTAATAATAATGATGATTATGAAAGTGATAATGTGAGCGAAATTTTCGAAAAAGTTAAAATTAATAATAGCTTAACATGTAATTCTCCAATGGAAATTCCTTATTACTCATCTGGTTTATTTGAAGATATCTGTTTTCAGTGTGGAAAAATCTCCGAAAAGGGTGATGAAGAATCTAATAATCAAGTCGATATTGAAGAAGGGTATTATTACTATTGTAATGAATGCTATATTCCAGTTGACAGTAAAAAAAGAAGAAATAGGAAGGTTAAATTACAACAATCAAAGAGAAGGCGAACAGATGCATAATTCCTAATAAAACCAATTATTATAATAAAATGCATTTTAACTTGACATCCATAATGTGATAAAATAGTTTACTATAAAAATTTTTTTTTGATTTTTTGAAAAATTGACGCGCGCGGGTTACGAGAATCTAAATATTTTATTTGCACGGATGCATTAATACCATTTTTTACTAATTTACATATAAATAATATAAATTAATATTAATAATATATGCGAATATTGGTTGAATTCTATCAAATATTATTACACGATACTGTTTAATCTGAAGGTCGAATGTATAAACTTGATCTGCGCATGCTGATAGCCCTTTATTTGATCAGTGATAAATATATATGTGTCTGCTCATATTAAGGATAGATGCATACAATTTATATTGACATGTTCTTTTGTTATAGATAGTTTTAACGAATTAATGCTCAAGACGAGAAAATAATCCAAGAGCATATTATTGAATAAGAAAACAGCAATCGTTTTTTAGTAATCGAAAACTTAGGTCCTTAATACCCAACATGTAGATAGAGGGCTGAATTCAATGGTACTTCATTGCACAATGTAATTCATTGATTATGTAGTTCATTAATTATCTATATACTTTTTAGTTGAGAATAATTCTTCAAAAAATGACATTGTGACCCGCTGGTCACAGTCTCAAAACATTGTGATTACATGGCATAGAAATATATTATTTTTTTTTGAGATCACAAGATAAATAAAATAGCGTACAGTAGTAAGCAAAACATTTAAACATCAATAAGATTTCATATTATCTTTTATTTTTTTTACAAGAGGTACATGTGTAAGCTACATTATATTATGCTAAATAAATTATCTGTGAATAAAAAATAATTAATATGCGAATAAACTTAAGAATAAATACATTAAAGTAGATAGACATATGTTAAATTTCTTGTTCCGGACAATGGAGAGGGCATCTTATGCATTTCCTTTTCCTTGGCCTCTCCTATAACAATAAATAAAGCAAAAGTCAATATTCTATCTTTAAAAGTATAATTTTAGTTTATACTGTACCTCTTCATCAGAAAAATTGGATAATCGTGAAGGGGAAGTAATGTTCGTGAAGGGGAAGGTGATATTCGTGAAGCTTTACCGCGCTTTCTTGGCGAAGGACCATAATAATAATTTGCATTTTTTTTACATTTTCGTGCAATTTTTCTTCTAGTACTTGTAACACCACTACCAACACCATCACAAGCACTATAACTGGTATTAGGTGATGGTAGTTTATTATGATTAGGATTATCATTATGGATATCATTCTGTGGAATTTCCGCCTGATTTTGTTCTTGAGGATTAACGGGATTATCATCACGGGTATCATCCTGTGGAATTTCCACCTGATCTTGTTTTTGAGGGTTAACAGGATTATCATTGCAGACATCATCCTGTGGAATTTCCTCTTGATCTTGTTCTTGAGATGTGTTAATAATAAATTGTTCAAGAACTGGCACTTCAGTATCTGGTTGATATACTCCTATATTGTTCAAAGTAAGTAATTATGACTATACTAATTGATATTGACAATATAATGTGAACTTACTAGAATTTTCCTTATATTTTTCTTTTAATTTTTTAAGTCTCTCTTGTAATTTAGGATCATCTTCGTCTGAATCAACACATGAGATATAGCCATCAAGATTTTCTTCTGTTGCATTATAATTCAACGAAATTCCAGAATCTGTAATTAAATCCTTTGGTATTTTTACATCATTAATAATCGCCTTAGATTTCTCTTTTCTGCGTTTTATCCTCCAAATCTCATTATAATAATCATCTTGTTGATCAAAATTATTATATATTGTTAGTGGATCTTCTTCCTTCTGATTATTAATTAACTCAGCAATCTGAGCACTTGTTGTTTGTATTTTATCATCAAGATCATGAAGGGTTTGAAGAACGCATTTTTTTTCATTCTCATACTCGAAAAGTTCTCGTCTCTAAAAATAGTAACTGAATATTAGACATCATAAAATCCACAATCGAATCATATAAGCTTACTCACCAACTCATGTTCCTTGATTACTCCTTCCCAGAAGGATCGCAATCGATTGTTATCATGTTCCAAATTTACCTATTATTGAGAGAAAGATGATGTTAGCAGTGCATTAACTTATATTTAGTATAAAGATTCATAGCCAGTTCCTCCTCCAGAACTCGCAGTCCTTTACAACAACAAAATAGATTGCCTGAATTGAGGACTTGGAGTGGGTACCAAGCTGTCAAAGACAGTAATTCTCCTAAGCCAAGACGGGGTCGACCAGGAGTTCCTCTATTTTGCAAAATAAAAGAAAACGAACCTTGGTTTTCATGTCAGCTAATATGTTTTTGTCCTGCACCAATCTTTCTGCTTCCCTTAGAAAATTTCGAGACCAAGTAATGTTAAGGTCCTGAGAGTCAAAACTTGAAGATAAAGTATCAACCATGACATTTCTATTACGTTTGAGAAAACCGTAGTATGACACATTATTATATTTTTGTAAATAAGAGACCAGAACTAAATAAAAATTTATTCGAGTTCTAATTAATATTTAATTTCTAAGTCTGATTGCAAGTTGTAAAACTTACCGTTATAACCGGCATACGGTTCGTTGATTCCATATTCAGGCATTGTTTTTGAGAATAAAGGACAAAGATTTGTTTCTTAAATTGTAGTTTTTGTTCCTAGTTTTATTTATTTTTTTTTTCTTGTCACAAAAAAGTGCAAAAAACCTTCTGGTCGCGTCTATGATCTATATATACTGATCTGATCGTGTCTATGATCACAAATGATGAATCGCGTAAATCAATTGAGCTATTAAAATATTTAAATCATGCGGCAGATGACGGAGATACAATATGAAAATTGAGTCTAACATGTATTAATTAATCAATTATGCGGCTTCGATGATGCAGTAAAATAATCAAAGTTTAATGATCACCTTCTATTGAAACTTTTCCTGATATCATATAGCTAGTTATATATATTTCACTTTCCTTAACTTCCGAAACTTTAGGAGCGCTAATACTTAGAGTTTGGATCCGTGTATCCATGTTATCCATGGATACATATCCATAATAAAAATCTAGTATCCGTTATCCATACAAAAATTAAGCCTGGATATGGATAATTTAAAAAAAAATTTGAATGGATAATCCATATCCATGTTATCCATGGATAGTACGGATAATACAGATAATATGGATATACGGATAATGCGGATAACACGGATAACGTGGATTATGCAGATAACACGGATAATGCAGATAATGCAGATATATGAATAATACAGATAATACGGATAATAAGGATATTTATACCCTATTTATTTATTAAATTTTAAATTTGATCAAATCTCATTATAAATTTCCGGTGGAAAAATATTACCTAAAATTTTATGATTTTTTTTTAGAAACAAAAGCTTTTCAAAGAACTTTGGCTTTAGTTGCGTACGTTTTGCTGTCATTGTATTACCTGCTTGAGAAAATAACCTTTCACTAGAAGTTGAAGTAGCGGAAATTGATAAATATTTTTTGGCTAAATAAGATAAAATCGGAAATCTATTTTGATTTCCTGCCCACCATTTATAAGGATCGGTTTTAGGAGATAATTGTTGTAATGAAAGGTAATCATTAATTTCATTTTCGGCACTTTGACTTTCTGCAAACATATCTATAAGTAAAGAGTTATTTGATTCTAATAAATCTAAATCATCACTATTTAATTTAGTACCAGTAGCAAACTCTTCTGATTCTTTAACAAATTGATATTCATCACGCAAAAGAGAAATTATCCCTTCTTTTTTTAAACTAGAAACAAAATTGAGACTTTTTACACGTGGATCTAGCAATGCTGATATCATTCCTTCTTTTGCTGGATTTTCCCAATAATGATGTAATAAATGATATAAATTTCTTTTGACTTCTTCTTCCTTTCCTTCACAATTTAAAGGATTTTTAATCTTGATTTTTCTTTTTGTGTTTTGCATAATAATAACATCGTCATCATCACCATCTTCAAATTCAATATCATCATCAAATGCATCATCATCATTTGTCAAATTTACTACTTCAACTTCTTTAGGAATTACTTTAATTTGAAGAGTAGCCACAACATAATACATAAAAGAAGCTGTTGCATACTTTTCACCACCTAGTAATTTAGTTCCATCATAAAAAGGTTGAAGTATTTTAGTTAATTGTTTCATAAGTTTCCACTCATCATCACTAAGCATTATTTCTTTAAGACGTTTTAAATCTTTTTTTGTATCTGTATCAGATTCACTTTCGGTACTCATAGTTGCAATTAAAATATTAATTGCATGATGAAGTTTAAGAAGACGTTCTCATGCAAGATATGACGAATTCCATCTCGTCTTCATGTCCTGAATTGTACGCAAATACTTGTGATTTTCTGAAAAATCCTAAAAAAAGGCTATATTTAGTATTATTAATATTATGAATAAATAATGAAATATATTAAAATAAATGTGAAAATAAACCTCAGTTCCATTTAAATGACATGTTTGTATTGCCTTTAACCGTTCATTTTGTTTTGGACTCATAAAAAAATTAATAAGTCGTTTTGCACGTGCTATTAAGATTTCAACTGGTATTAAACCTTTATTTACTACAAGATTTAATGTACGAGCTGCACAGGGAATCCGAAATGTATTAGGTAAAAGTCTAGAAGCAGCGACCATATTACTACCATTATCGGTAGTAATACAAATAAATTTTTTTTCCAAACCCCATTCAAAAATTAGATTCATTATTGTTCGTGCAATATTTTGACTTGTATGAGGATACTCCATATATTGACATGCTAACATTATCGAATTCTTTGTTGATAAATGAGCACGTAACACCAATATACCCTTGACGATCTCTACCAGTCCATAAATCTGTCGTGATCAAACAGAATTTTATGGTATTACCAAATAATTTTATTAGTTCTTGTTTAGAATTATTATATGCTTTAGTAATAAGCTTTTTGACGTATTTGTCACTTGGAAGAGTATAATAAGGATCAAGTGTTTTAACTAAATTAATAAAACCTTCATTCTTTAACACATAAAGCGGTTGCATGTCATTCTGTTAACGCTTCATCACACTCTCGCTTGCGCTTAGGATTTTTTGACCACTGTTTTTGAAACATTACATCAACTTTGGCTTGAGTAGGATTACTGCTAGTATTTTCTTTTTCAGATCTAAGTATACCATGATTAGCTTCTAAATGAGACTAAAAATTACCAGTTGATCCATCTGTATTAATTACATGTCCACATATTTTCACATCTTTGCTTGTCCTAATCTCTACATTGCAAGAGCCTTTTTTATGTTTGGGTTTTGGTGGATCCAACTTATTAAAATAACGCCATATATCTGTTTTATCCACAACTAAAACCCTTCTTCTCTTTCTTCCACTTGCTTCTGTACCAGCTGTACTATCAGTTCGAGCAGAATCACTAAAATAAGCATTGTCTTCGTCATTGTTAAGTTCCATTATTTAAAACACTAAAATTGCAAAAGTGAAAATGAAAAATTGAAATTAAAAAATTTTTTCGCCAAAGATCAAAAAATCGATCATTTATATTGATTGTATTACGAAACACAATTACACAACCAGAAAAATCAATTCTGAAAATTCGGAAAGAATTAATTCAAAAAATTCCCGATTCTTTCATTTTTTTTTTAAATTAAATTTACTCATTTAATAAATCTGACTTTATACATTTTTTTATTTATTTATTGATTACTAAAAAAAAAATGACAGAAAACAAAAAATGTCATTAACTGAAAACTGGTAAAAACTAAAAATAAAATATAAAAAAATTAGTGAAATGTAAGATGAAGAAATCAAATGGAAACAAATAAAATATACCTTCCCGAGATGCATCATCAAAATCTAAAGAATAAAGATTGGTTATAAGGACGAAACAGCATGGTGAAATTATCTACTAACCTACTCATTTCTCTTGATAGATCCATCTAAAACTAAGAAGACAAAGAAAGTTCGGTTAGTAAATGTAACAAGGATGAAATAGCAGACGAAACAACAATAAAAATAAAAAAAAAGTAAAAAAAAAAAAAACTAACCTACAGTACCTTTTGTTTCTCCTAATAGGCTAATAAAACGTTAAAACTGTCTGAAATTAATAAAAAAAAAAGAAAGATTGTTTAGTAATGAAACCAAGGACAAAGCAATAACGAGAATAAAAAATTAAAATTTAAAAAAGTAAAAAAAACTCAAAACAGCCTTTAGTAATTTAATTTATTCGCCTCGTTTCTTTCAATCTTTCCGAAATTTAAATTATAAAAAAAAAACCAAAAAAACAAACCTTTTCTGAATGTCTGTCAGTTTAAAGAATAAAATTTAAAAATAAAAATAAATTAATAAAAAAAATAAATGAGAAATATTGCGTTTATGTAAAAAAAATATTTCGGGTTATCCATGGATATAATGGATTATCCGCATATCTGTTTATCCATGGATATAAGGATTATCCGCGGATTACCTACGGATTATCCGTACAAAATTATTTATCCAAGGATTCTATCCAAAATAATAAAATGAGTATCCGCAATCCGTTATCCGTACGGATACATGGATAACGGATACACGGATCCAAACTCTACTAATACTCATCTCTTGTATAAGTTTGTTCTAACACATGAGAATCCTCACTTTCTTGTTGGAGGGTTTATCTGTAGATGTAGTTGCTCGCTTTTATTTTACTGCTAGAGGAAGCAGAGCTTTGATTCTTGGTACTTCCTCCTCATTGATTTCATCCGTCCCTTGAATCTTGATCTGGAACCCCTTCTTTGATTACCGGCGAATTGAGCTGAAGCTGGTTTTACATCTTAAAGTACTGAGAATCTCACCTGCATTATTTATGCTGGAGTGGTACTGCTGGTATAAGTTTTTCTCTGTGCAAAATGGAACAAATGACCACAGCTGAGCGCAGTGAACACCTTAAGAGGATGAGAAAAATACCCCTACCTCTAAAATTTTCATATCCTTGACAAGTCATCGAAAGTTTTAAAGATGTTGTATGCAACACTTTAAGGTCATTAAGTGTCATATTTCTGGTACGGTTGCTTGAACTGTCTATTCGAATATTGTTTTATCGATAATAGAAGCATAGTGTAAAACCATCATCCTAACATGCTTGCCTGAAGAAATTAAGAAATTAGAAAAAAAATATGAATATCACTCGAACGTCGCACAACCCCTGAATATGAATAGATCACGTCTAAAACATTGAAATCTTCCTACAAAAAATAAACGTTATTCTGTTTGGTCTCTTATAGTATTATTGTAATTACGAGCCTGTGATTCATGCGATACAACATTTAAGTATAACAATGATCGCATATTCTCCACATACCGTATAGCGCTGCATATAACACCCTCGGTGTTATTTAAGAAACCCTGCTTAGATTGTATAACTATACTTGCCGCCCATTTAAATGGGATGGGAGTCTCATCCCATCCCAATCCCAAATCCCATTCTCCCAAATCCCATCCCAAATCCCATTTAATTGGTAATCCGTGAATGAATGGGAACGAAAAACGGGGATATGCTAATTTTTTATATGCACGTTTTTGAATTAACCAATTAACATATTCTGAAAAGTTTATTTATTTATAAATAGTCAAGATCTGCATTTCGCCTAATTCTGGTAGAAATTATGTAATTCTGGTAGGAATTATGCAATGACGATCGTTCTATGTATACGAACTGCATAAATAACTTGCTTTATAATAATTTTTTTTTATACAAAAGTAGGAAAATATCATATGAATATATAACTCAAAAATTACTTATAGTTATATTTAATAAATCAAACTTAGATCAGAGGAAACGCAGATTTTGGAATTATTGCAAATTATATATAAACTTTATATATTAAATTTCTATTCATTTATGAACTGACAATTAAATATTTATAAAATTTGTTATTTTTTTAAAAATAAAATTATTTTTTATTTTTATCACCATTTTCAAATTACTGTGATCAGTGGCTTTTTTTTATATAAATAAAAATTGATTTTAGATTACAAAAATTAAAATCACTTTTTACTATAAATATCACAAACATTATTTGATCTGTATAATGCTAAGCCACCATTATACAAACTTTACTAATATTTTTTTATCATTCGCCCTTTTTTACCACAATAGCTTATAAACTGATTCCTCTGATTCCTAGAAACCAATTTCTAAAAACTGATTCCTAAAAACTGATTCTTAACAATTCTAAAAGTTCACTGTTAAGTAATAGGTAATATTTTTTTTTATTTTAGTTTTTTTTTCTTTTTTTTTTCTTTTTTTTTATTTCTAACTATTTTTTTTTATTTAGATCTTTAGTTTTTAATAAATAAAAAAACACTTGTAAAATATCTTATAACATAATAAAGAATGTTAAAGGTTTCAAGTTTAGTGTTTTTTAAGAAAAATATTTATAAATAGTATTTTTTGTATGTGTTTAATAAGAGTATTTTTGATAAATTAATTGTTTTCAGTTGTTTTCAGCTGTTTTCAGCTGTTTTCAGTATTTTTTTTATTTTTTTTTAATTGATCGATAAATCACCTGATCATAGCAATTCAAAAACGGTGATATCAAAAGAAAAGCATCTATTACTAATGCCACACTACTTTCCTGACAATAAATATTAAAGGACAAGTTAATAATCACACTAATATTCATGTAATATACTATAATATTTTTCATTAGATGATCACGCTAATGGCATTAATTTAACATATCAGAATAAAATAACTAAAGACAGTACTCTTAAACTAAAATACAATATCCTTTCATTAGTTAAATATAATAATTATTAATTTTATTAATGAGCAAAAAGCTAAGCTGAGGGTTTCCCCTTGATTACAGATTGTATTTATAATATTTTCTATTCTAATGAATTAATAAATTATATAAGTGATTAATTATCTATTTTATGTTTTATAATGACTAACTATCTACTTTCGTTTATCTATTATAAGTGATTAATTTATTACTAACTTTATTCTACATTTCATAATAGTTATTTTCAATTATCTATTATTAAAAGTTATTATTAATTGATTTCTATTATTACTATTCTATCTGACATTCTAGCCTCTTTTATTAACATAATGCCAAGACTTTCTAACCTTTTCCAATATTTTCTAGCTTCTTCTAATGATATAATTGTATTACTATTCTGTTATATCATGTGTCTTGTATTACTATCATATGACTTGCATTACTATCCAGTTATATTATGTGTTTTGTATTACTATTCAGTTATATTATATGTCTTGTATTAGTATTATCACGTGACAGCCTTAGACCTATTTGTTGAATATTCTGAATTGGTAAATATGAAGGGAGAGAAGGGGATGGATTTTATGTATTTTGTGTTGGTAATCTTCTGATTCAACATAATTATATGTATTAATTATAATTTCATGTCTTATTCATCATTTATTTCAATAATTACGAATAATAAGACTAGTGTAGGATGATAAATTGTAAGATGTTGTATCTGTTTTCTCGCTACTCCTGTATAGTAAAAATATGGATTTTTTTTATATTCTGATATAATAATGTTACTAACGTTCTTTTTTTTTCTTTTTTTGTAGATGTCTTAAAATTAAAATATTAGGAATAGAAGGGAAAGCTTAAGTAGAATTTAATTAAAAATATTATGAAATGCCAGTTATCAAAACAAGCTAACTACAAAGTTTACATTAGTGAAAAAGAACTGGCCAGGTAAAAGAATCGTGACAGATTGTTTTGTTTTATTACACATTTTCTAATGTTTTTATTCGCTTCTTTTTATAGATACTGGCTTTGATATTAGGATTAGATCGGCTAGAAGAGTAAAAATATTTACTTATGTTCAGTTTTAGTTTCAGAAATTGCGAAATTAAATGAAATAGTTCTGATATGTTTGTTAAATTAGCTAAGGTTATCACTTAAAAAAAGATATGGTTTATAATGACAATAAATAAAACAAAAAATGTCATAAAAAGTGTCTAAATAGTCTGATCAATGTACATTTTTTATTGTAACTTCTTTTTATTAAATAACATATTCTAAGCTATATAATACATCTCTAATTTACAAGATATTGGAAGTATATACTAAGATTCATCAATAACAGTAGTAAGGAAATGGGGTTTTTGGCACATTTCGATTACAGGGTTCCAGAATGGTTTCCTGGGTATTAAAAATTAATCTTATAGCGTAAATCCTTTGTAAACATACACGTGACCTTAAGAAAATCAATTTGCTTTCTTGATTGGTATTTGCTCTGTAAACATTTGTTTCCTATATGAAAAAATAAAATTTCACTTTGGCACAAACAAGTCTGAAACCTATTTGGTTTCCATCCTGGATAACATAAATTTTTTCGCATATAATATAACCAAATTACCTCCCTATAGCATGTACACAAGATATGAAAGCAAATAATGTTCACAGTCTGCGAAGCGAAGCAGAGCATATATACATGATATGAAAACAAACAGTGTTAACAGTCTGCGGAATGAAGCGGAGTATATACACAAGATATGATATACAAATTGCCTCCCAATAGCATACTGCTTAGGTAGCAAGAGAGAACAAGCATGAGGAAGAGGCAAAAAAAATATACTTTCTGGGTGCGTGTCTAAGCCAGTAACAGACGAATAGGCACCATATTTTTCCATAAGCAGTCAGTCACTTTTTGTGGGCAGTCAGTCATTTTTTGTGGGCAGTCAGTCATTTTTCGTGAGCAGTGAGTCATTTTTCGTGGGCAGTCAGTCACTTTTCGTGGGCAGTCACTTTTCGTGGACAGTCACTTTTCGTGGGCAGTCAGTCACTTTTCGTGAACAATTATTATTTCTTTTCATATGTTTTTTTAATTTACAGGGATATCTAAGATTAAAAAATATGTGCAGTAAACAGGCTAGTCAAGCAACTGATCAGATTAGTCTGACAAGTAAGCGGGTTAGTCTAGCAAGTGAGCGGGTTAGTCCAACAAGTGATCAGGTTAGTCTAGCAAGTAAGTGGGTTAGTCCAACAAGTGATTAGGTTAATCTTGCAAGTAATCAGATTAGTGATCAGTTTAATGAAAAAAATATGGTGCCTATTCGTCTGTTACTGGCTTAGACACGCACCCAGAGAGTATATTTTTTTCGTCTTCTTCTCATGCTTGTTCTTTCTTACTACCTAAGCAGTATGCTATTGAGAGGCAATTTGTATATCATATCTTGTGTATATCCTCTGCTTCGCTTCGCAGACTGTTAACACTGTTTGTTTTTATATCATGTATACATGCTCCGCTTCGCTCTGCAGACTGTGAACACTATTTGCTTTCATATCTTGTGTACATGCTATAGAGAGGTAATTTGGTTATATTATATGCGAAAAAATTTATGTTATCCAGGATGGAAACCAAATAGGTTTTGGACTTGTTTGTGCCAAAGTGAAATTTTATTTTTTCATATAGAAAACAAATGTTTATAGAGCGAATACCAATCAAGAAAGCAAATTGATTTCCTTAAGGTCACATGTATGTTTACAAAGGGTTTACGCTATGAGATTAATTTTTGATACCCAGGAAACCATTCTAGAACCCTGTAATCGAAATGTGCCAAAAACCCCATTTCCCTACTACTAATAACTAGATTATATTAATTATCACGTAATCATATCGACCTGATCGAATAGTTAGCCTCCCATTCACCTTTAAAATCAGCTGATTTCTGGTACACTCCTAATGGATTAATAAATTATATAAGTGATTAATTTTCTATTCTATGTTTTATAATGGTTAACTATCTACTTTCATTTATCTATTATAAGTGATTAATTTACTATTAACTCTATTCTACATTTCATAATAGTTATTTTCAATTATCTATTATTAAAAGTTGTTATTAATTAATTTTTATTATTACTATTTTATCTGATATTCTAGCCTCTTCTATTGATGTAATACCAAGACTTTCTAACCAGGATCCTGAACAATATATATATAGGTCAGATGAAAATTTCAAAATTTACTATAATCAATAAGCAAATTATTTTAAGTTCTGCTAAGCAAACTCTTATTATAACCTTTGAATTTTTTATTCTGATAAGCAATTTTTTTTCTGATATATATAACTTTATTTAAGTATAAAAAGATAATTTAATTATAATAAATATATATATAGTAATAATAAATTAATTTTTTATATCATTGCGAAAAAAATTATGAAATTTATTTACTAAATATTAATATATTAATAATATAAAATGATATACCAATTTTGGAATTTTTAATTTTATAAATTAATTTTATTCTCAGCATAGGATCCTGATTAATTATAATAAAGATTATATGCAAAAACATATATTTTTTGCATTTTTAATGGGAAGATCATATGAAAAAATAGGTATTTTGAGTAAAGGTTACATGCAAAAATAGAATATCACTAAATTAGATCACAGTAAAAAAAGTATATAATTTTGAATAAATATTTAAGGTCATATATAATACTTTATTATAAAATGTATATTTTGACTATAATGCTATAATACCATACTATAATACCGTAAATTAATATGGATATCATACATTAATTTTTTTCTAGATCAAAATTTAATGCTAATTTAAGATATTTTTCTATTTTTTTTACGTATTAAATTGTTTAAACAAGAAATAGCTAATTGCTTTTTTTTCTAGAAATAGTTCTAGTGGTTTTCTTCTTAATATATTTAGCATTTATAGTTTGTAGCTTTTTATTACAGCATTATAAATAATATACAGCAGAACCCCAAAATATACATATAGGGGTCAGATGTCTTTTCAATTTTTTACTAAGTGTTGTACGCAAGGGTATTCTATAAGGTCAGTACGCAAAATTAGCACATGACATCAGAAAATCAGAAAAAATATGCAAACTAATTTTCTGACTTTCAATTATATGTATATATATATCTCAACTGATAAAGCATTTGTCTTTATTTATCATCTTAATGATGTATACAAGCAAGTAGTAAAAATATTGGGTAAAATTTCTTTACATATACATGAATCTTTTATTTTATTTTATTTTATTTTTTGATATGTCATTGTAGTTTAGGGATCCGAATCTTTTGCTAATCGATTAATCAATTATTTATAAAGTTATTAATCAATTTGATCTGATTAATCATGGTATTAAATTATTTATCATTAATATTTCATCGTTAAATAGCATAATTTTTATTATTGTATCATTTAGTTTTTTAATAACAATTAATACAAAAATACATCATTTCTGTTAAAGTAAATTTATTTCTGAATCAAACATTTTTAATTGATACCCTATGTAAACTCTACAAAAAAAAGGTAAAAAAATGTTGGATTGTAAAACAAAATATACAGTAAAGTTTTGCAAAGGAGCTTACCATTTTTGCATCTCTTGTCACCAAAATTCCCCATTACTGGATTCCCTTTCAAAAGACAAAATCGTCTAAAAAAAATCAGAAATAACAAACCGTTAGTAAACAAAAGAACGAAAAAAATAAAAAGAAACCTAAATTAAAAAAATATATTTTTAAAATACTACGCTTAGAGATCTGTTTGTCAACTAAAAAACAAAAAATTGTACTTAGTATTCATTTTATTAAAAAAAGTTAAAAAAAAGACAAAAAAATAAATTACCTTCACTTAAAGATACTCAAAGACCCATCAACCTACAAATAAAAAGAAACTAAGTCTAAAGCTTTATTAAAAAACTAAAGAAAACTAAAAAAAAAATTCATTAAAGAAACAAAAGAAAAAAACTACCTGAAATCCCATCTAAAGTGCCATCTAAACTCCTGTCTGCATAATGAAAAAATGAACTATTAGTAAAACTCATTAAAAAACAAAAATAAAACTTGAAATAACCAACTTACCAAAATTTCGCATGTCTAAGGAATTGAAGAGCTGTCTAAAAATATAAAGTAAAGAACTGTTAGTTAAAAATAAGGTACAGAAATAAGAAAAATGTTGATTTGAAATATTTACCAAAATCTCATATCCATAGAGCCGAATAGTCACCAAAAAATAACCATTAAAAACTATTCGTGAAAAGAAATGAATTAAAAAATAAAACATAACTTACTGAAATTTGAAGTTTTTTGTTAAACATTGTATACAGTATATTATATATAACATATGCGCGGATCTTAATCCTAACCCCAATTTTTGAAATATAACCCCAGATTTTTGTGTAATAATTACAATAACGGTCAGATCAGTTGACACTGCTAAGTAACACCAATGACGCAAAATTTTTTTTACAGTTTTTTTAAAGCATGAAATCGAGACCGTAGAAGACATAAATAAACATGATGTTGACTTTCTCTTAGTTTTAAAAAATAATATTCAAGTTAAAGAAGAACATCTTAATATTTTCTGTGAACAAGAAATAACCGGTTATTCCTTTCTTATAACAACCGAAGAAAAGTTTAAAAGTTAGAAGGACTGGCAATGATTCTTGTGGATTTTGCTCATAAATGTAAGGAAGAGTGTATGAAAAATAAGAAAAGGCCATTTTCTTCATATAAATTATATATGTATTATTTAAAAAGGTTTAAAATTTAAACAGTTTAGCCTCCATTCCTCAATTTACACTGCACTCAAGTAGCGAAGTAGAATTGAACAATGCATTAATGAATTAAAACGTAGATTGCGTAACTTGGGAGGTTTGGTTCTTGACAATAACGAGGCAATGCGTGATTAGTACATTTCACTAATTCCTCACGTTGCAATTAATATTGTCAGAGAATTAACTAGAACAAATTAATTTGTTCTCCAACTTGAAGTTGTAGGTGATAAAAACAAAACACTGGTCATGTTGATTATGATCTGAAGAGCTGATTTGTATCACTGAAAGCAAGTAACACGCAATTAATATAAGTTTCATTCAAATGTTACAAATTAACAAGAAAAAACTACGTAAAGCAGGCATTACTTTTGGGAATGCTGAATACCTTTATGGTATTATCACAACAGCGACAGAGTGGTATTTTTTATTATACAGTCAGAAAAAATCTTATGTACATTTAAAAATCCAATCACTATCAAATTCCCTACTTTAACAGATTCAGAAGAGGATGCAAAAATGTAAAACGGGTATTGGGATTATTGTTAGTTTATTGAAAAGTAGATTTGAGGATGAAAAACCACCCTCTAAAAAAACAAAAAAATGATCCATAGGGTAATCTTGTGAGGGATCATATAGAAACATTATTATGTATGATAAGAGTATGATTAGTATAATAGGCAATAATAGAAAATTAGCATTGTCTCTATTTATTTTTTTGAAAATTTCTTAGTTTATACAGTGTGTCCGAACACGGTACATGTGATTTAATAATGTAATTTATACGGTGTGAAATAGTTTATTATTTTTTTTTCAGACTTTTTAGGCATGACCTTTAGCTACTCCTTTAGCTTCAGGAAGGTAATAGATAGCTTTTTTTCTTTTATTTTCCTTTCCTTTGACTTTTATTAACTTGTTCGTGCTTTTTTTTAGACCTGGCTGTTTTTAGTTCCATTTTGGCGGAAATCCAAGGTGAGTTTTACTTTTTTTGTTTTCTTTTCGTTCTTTCCTTTGTTTTTTACTAACCTTCTTGTCTCTTTTTTAGACGTGTACCATCTCTAAATATTCAAGTAAGTTTTTTCGTCTCTTTCTCATTGTTTATTTTCTTTAAAATGATATTAACTGATTTTCTTTTCCTTTTTTCTATGGTGGGTGTTTCGGCCTTTCTTGTATTGTTTCCCCTTTATTTCTCTTACTTTCTTTTATCCATTTCGTTATTTCTTTCATTTTTTTCTTTCATTTTTTCGCTTCTCCTTTTGTTTTCTTCATTTCTTTTTTGTTTCTTTCATGATTCTTCCGTAATCTTTCATTGTTTCATTGTATTGATCTTTGGGTTCTTTAATTGTTTTTTTTATTTCTTTCATTGTTTTTCATTCCCCTTTGCTTCCCTTCATCTTCTTTCTTCATCTCATCTTGTTCTTTCTTATTAACCATTCGTTTTTTTATTTCTTTTCACTACCCTTTTGTTTCTTTCATTCCCTTAACTTATTTTTGTTTCTTTCACTTTTTTTATTCCCCTTCATTCGTTCCTTTTCATTTCCCTTTTGTTTTTTCGTTCATCTCATTATTTCTTCATTTTTTTCGTTCAATTTCACTATCCTTCACATTTTTTTTCCTTTTACTTCCTATTTAATTATCTTCATCCCTTTTCATTTATCCTTCCTTTTTTTCACTCCCCTTAATTTTTCACTGTTTATTTTTCTTATATATTGCATTTACATTACAGCATTATGACATTAACAATACAATTAAAATTTTGCAATTCTTGTGATGTAACTTATTTTTTATCATAAAACTAGCCAATAAAATTTAAAATAAAATTGAAAATTTGACAGATCAAGTTATAAATTGTGTGATACAGTATCACTGGTACAAATATATTTTTTTTTTACATAAATTATTGTTATAAAAGGGTTCGTTTAATTCATGTGTAATGTTGATCTGACAACTAGCCAATATGTTTAAGCATTTTGATTGGTAAAGATTTTAGTTATATCTAATGCTATTTATTCAATACGTAAAAAAATCAACTTTTTGCAAATATGTTTCAGTCCAGTTACCCCACGTCCAACATTCTTAAAATTAACCAAAATAGTACTTACTATACTTACAATATTATTAAAAAAGGGTTTTATCCTTTAAATGATATACTTTGTTATACTTCTACTTGTAGTAGTAACCAATTTAAGATTCCTGATGATTATATGATTCATACAAGCTGGGGGTAAAGAAATATCTCGACATATGATACGATGTGAAATTAGCTATGTAAAATCAGTACCAGTTTTCAAAATATGGTTTGGAGAAGATTATCAAAATTATGTATCATCTACAACTTCAGCTACAAATGCAGCAAACACTTATTTGCAGGTGGATTTATTTGACTAAAATTTGTTTATAATGCGTTATATCTAAGTAATTAAATTTCAAATTAATATTTATTTCACAGATTAAGAGACCTAATACTCAAGCTAGGCTTTCTGGTGTTCATGTATTTGGTCTTAATCTTCAAGAATTAGAAAAAGAACGCGAGAGAAAACAAAATTCCCGTCTTCTTAAACCATTTAATAAGCTAAGCAATTCCATGAAAACTAAAAGAGTACATGCATTTAGTGAACATTTAACAGTTGATTTTAAAAACACAGCAATTAGTTGTTTTCATCCTAATGATCATTTGGATCTACAAGAAATTCGTTTTACTGTTCAAGAAAAAACCTTTAAAGCTAATTTTGGAATTCAAAATATGGAAAAGGAAAGTCAGCGAAATGAATCATTTATTAAAGTAATTGATCAAGGGCCTATTTCACGGAATTCATATCAAAAGTTAACTGCACTCCAATCTGAATTGCCATGTGAAAGTGCTATTTACAAAACTAAAAAAAAAATTAATGAACAAATGAATCAAGCAATTCCTATTTTAATTTTAAATATATCAGGCCAACAATCTTCTGTTTCAATTAATGAAGATTCAAATACTATTAATGATTCTGAAGTTATAGAAGAGGTTTTAAAATATATCAGAAAAGCTGGATATCGCAAAATCAAAGATATTTTACTTTTTATACTTCCAGGTCTTATTAATCAAAATGTTCTCAATCCTAATGATCTGACTATTCATTTGTGATTATCAGGTGATGGTTGAAATGTAGGGAAAAAGGTTAAGCACGTTATAATTATGTGTGTTATTTTAAATGACATTATGAATATTCAAAAATCAAATTATCATCATACTATTATTTTATATCCAGGTATAGAAAAATATGAAATTTTACAAGAAGTAATGACACCAATGATTAATGAATTAAATGACTTGGTAATAAATGGACTTAAAGATTCAACTGGAAAAATATGGAAAATTAAACCATATTTTAGTAGCGACTGGAAATTTTTGTCTATTATACTTGGTTTCAATGCCTCTAATGCAAATTATTTCTGTCTTTGGTGTCTGTGTACTAAGAAAGATATTGGTAATAAAAATAAGGTTTATACTATTGAAAAAAATATGAATCAATTGGATCCTGCCTTTTTTAACCATCATTCATCGGAAAAACCACCACCAGGTCATATCAAACCTCCTCTTCTTAAAATAATTCCTTTAGATTATTATATTGCAGATGAATTGCATATAATGTTAAGAATTTGGGATCAGTTATGGCTACTTGTACTTCAAGAACTTAAAATGCAAAATCGGTTTAATGATTCAATTAGAGCAGTTATCATCACTGAGATGCGTAGAATTTCAGTTACATTTCAATTTTGGCAAGATCAGGAAACATAGAGTTGGGCACATACATCATTAATGGGAGGTGACAAGGAAGTTGTATTGAAAAGCTTTAATTTTAGAGTGATTTTTAATGAGGAACGTGCACTTTTAATTAATCGTTTATGGCGAGATTTTTATCAGCTTTACAAAGATATGAAGTCCAAAGAAACTGATCCAACTCAATTTATGAATAAAGCAAAACAATGGTTAGACTTATTTCTTACTCCTTCACAGGGTGAACCTAATACTATTACTTTTAAGATGGGTCTTTATCGTCCAAGGAATGTAACACCGTATATGCATGTTCTAATTCATCATTTACCCGAATTTATGGAACAGCATCAACGATTTGGATTAAGTGTTTTTTCCTGCAGCCCTGTAGAAAAAAAAAATCATGAGCATATTTCTTCATTTTTTCAGAAAACAATGAAAGATGGCGAAAAAGGAGCAGAAAGAAAGTCAGCTATCTTTGAAATATTACATTATGAAAACAGATCACTATATTTTACTCAAAAAGATACTGCTAATAAATACCCGAAACCTCAACGTATTCGAGATAAAGTTTATATCATTATTACTAATAATGGTAGTAATATTAAAAACGCAATTAATAATATGAGAAAAATAAAATAATTAGAATATATTGCACATACATTGCATTTAATAGTCAGGAAGAGTATGATATCTGCTCAAGTTTTAATTATGAAAGCTAAGCATTTAATTGATTTTTTCATGTATTTTAATCAGAGTAAATGATTGGAAATAATACAAAAAAAATTTTTAGATATTGCAAAAAATAGTAATAAAGAAATTAATATAGACGGACTTAAAGAAAAAAATAAGAAAGTTTATAATTTATTGAAAAATAATTCAAAATTTGTAAAATAATTTTTAATTTATTTAAAAATATAAATATTATAATCTTACTTATTTTAATGAATTTTTAGGATATTAGCCAAACTTCAAATTACTTAAATGTTATTGCAAATATTACAATACACTAAAATTTCTTATTTTTGGCTTAGCAACAATTTTTTAAGTTGAAGAATTATATTAATTTACTAATTAGTATACTTTTAATAAAAGTAGATTCAAATTCCAAAAAAGATTACAGTGTAATTTTGTAATAAATTTTGTACCATTCTCTTAATCATTTCATTAAGATGAAGAGGAGAAGGTTGATGTGGTAAACAACATTGACAGTTCCTGATTAATAAAAAGGGTAAATTTTATATAATAATAAAAATATTTCTATTAGTGACAAGGTAAAGTTAATAGTTTAAATACCAGGTAAAAAAAAAATTTTTTTATAAATAAATTAGTTATAAAATGTTTTTTTATAAAACTTGTAAAAAATGTTGTAAAATGTTTTTTTACACAAATGATAGATTTAATATAAAAATAATATTTTATAAGAATCTTGCTAATTTGCTCTGCAGATGAAATCACCTAGGTGATTTCACCTATAAATAATTTATCAACTTCAGGTGATTTCACATGCATAAAAAATTTTTAATAAATTTAATAGTACACAAATCTTTATTAATTAATTTTAAAATTTAATTGGCTAAAATTTATTGTAAATTTCAATATTGTGTATGTAAAAATTTAATGATCGTAAGATTATTGTTCAGTCAATATATCGCTAATTTGGTAATAATTTCTGTACAAAAAAAATAACAAAATTTATTATATTAAACTATGACTTTATTTCTTTAAAATCCTGTTTATCAAAGTTAATATTTTTTACAATTATTTATCTTTAACATAACTAGTAATGATAATAATAATACAAAAAAGAGAAGCCTAACAATTATGATCATAAGAGAGAGAAATAATGGAAATAATATTAGAAACAAATAATTGGAAATAACAAAAATGATAGGAGACAAAAGATATAGTAAAAAAAAGAAAGATAATGAAAAGAAAAGGGGAAGAATGCGAAATAAAAGGAACAGGATTGAAAACAAAAGGAATAGAGACAAAATGAAAGGGGATAGAAATAAAAATAAAAATAAAAAGATAATGGGAGAGACAAAAAAAAAGAAAAGATGACAAGAAGAGGATAAAAAAATGAAAGGATGACAAAAGGGAGATGAACAAAATGAAAGGATGATGATAAACAAAGAGATGATAAGAAAGGAATGAAAAAATAAAATGATGATGAGAAGGAGAAATGAAAAGATGACAAAATAAACGATGATAAAAACAAAACAATGATAAGAACGAAATGATGAGGATGAAATGATAATTGATGTGAGGACAAAATGATAATTGATGATGAAGATGAAATGATAATTGGTGATAAGGACAAAATGATAATTGATGATGAAGACGAAACGATAATTGATAAGGATGAAACAACGATAAGGACAAAATGGTAATGAAGATGAAACGATCATGAGAATGAAAAAAAGGAGCAATAATGAAAAAGAAGAAAGTGAATAAAAACAAAAAAAATAGTTAGTAAAAATGAAATATGAAAACGAAATTGAAAAAAGATAAGAAAAAACGCCATACCTTGTTCACAAAACTAAGACCTAAAAAAAATAAAAGGAGGCGAAATAATAAGGATGAAATGAAATCGATGATGAGAATGAAATGATAATTAATGATGAAGACGAAATGATAATTGGTGATAAGGATGGATTAAACAATAATTGATGATAAGGATGGACAAAATGGACAAAATGGTGATGAGAATGAAACGATCATAAGAATGAAAGGAAAAAGGAGCGATAATGAAAAGAAGAAAGTGAATGAAAACAAAAAGAAAAGGGAAATAATTTAATGAAAGATAAACCATAAAAAGAAGAAAAAATAGTTAGTAAAAATGAAATATGAAAACGAAATTGAAAAAAAAGATAAGAAAAAAATGCCATACCTTGTTCGAAAAACTAAGACCCTAAAAAAAAACAAAAGGAGGAAAAAAAAAAAGAAATAATATAATATCATTTAATGTAAACCTGAAAAAGATTAAAGACCTAAAAAGAAAGGAAAAATAATAAATGGAAAGGAAAATGAAAACAAAAAGAACAACAAAAAACAATATACCTTTGACACAAAATTAAAAGAGCTTAAAAGGCCTAAAAAGAAAAGAAAAAGAAATTAGAAATAACTAGAAAGAAAAGTGAAAACAAAAGAAGGAAAAAAAACATACCTCGAAACTAGAAAACCTAGAAAAAAAAATAAACAATTTAAAAATTAAAAATTAATCAGGTGATATCACTTGCCAGGTTAAATCACCTATATCGAAATAAATAAATTATAAAAATCAATCAGGTGATATCACCCGAGTTATATCACTTCCGGTTAAAACTAGTTATAATCATTTTATAATATTATTTTTGCAAAACTTATAAAAAATATTGCAAAATATTTTTACATAAACAATTAAATATAAAAAATAATATTTTATAATATTATTTTTCCATTTTATTTAAAAATATTGCAAATTATTTTTTATGTGGGAAATTTAATATAGAAAATAATATTTCACAATATTATTTTCTTTTTTATTTGAAAAATATTTTTATAAAATAATTTAATATAAAAAAATGTTTCACAATATTTTTTTATTACTTTAATAAAACATTTTTTATAGATGATTTGATAAAAAAATCATTTTGCAACTTTTTCTTTTTAAACATTGCAAAATATTTTTTACTAAAAATGTTTAGTAAATTAATTTAGTTTTTAGTAATTACCAATTAGTTTTAATAATCATTAATACTGATACTGATCAATTTAGTTCAGTATCAGTTTTTGCAAAAACTGAACTAAACTAACTAATTAGAGTTCTAAATATTATTGCTCTAATACTAATACAACCAAAATATCTTTATTTTTTCTATTATTTCTATTATTTTTTATTTTGTTTTATATTTATTTTATTTAATTTTTCAACTAAGTCATACTCAAAAAAATTAAAATTATCAAAATCATAAATATTGTCAAATAAAAAAATATTATATACAAGAAAAAATAAAAGATTTTTGGCTTGCATTTTTTTTAAAAATAAAATTAATTTGTTTTTTTATTATTTTTATTAATTATACAATATATATATAATATCTCTTTAAAAATATATATAATTATTACTTACTATAATAATAATCTGAAAATAAATTATAAGATCATTATTTATTTTATAATCTATTTTTTATTCAATTTAATAAAAAACTTTAATTGTATTTATAATAATATTACCCATTTTATTTAGTAATAATTTTTGATTTTTTATAATACTATAGCTTTACTTATTTTACTGGTAATCTTATATAAGTTTTAAAATTCTACATATTTTTTTTTTTCATCTTATTAGTCTTATACTTATAGTTAAATAGCATTTTAAGTAATATTAAGATTTCACTTATTTCTAAGATAGATTACTTATAGAAGAATACAAAAACTTTATATAAAGATTATTAATAAATAGGTAAAGCTATTATAAAAATCAAAAATTGTTATTGAATAATTTAAGTAATTATTATATAAAATAAGTAATAATCTTATAATTTATTTTCAGATTTATAATATTAAAAAGCAAAAATATGTAGACATGCTATTCATTATAAATTGATCTGAATAAGTACCAATTTTTGTAGATTTATTTGACTGACTAATGATCACAGATGCAAATTTATAATAAATCCAATCCAGTCTAGAATTGAACAGGGCTAATAATAACAATTTATTGTTAGACTAATAGTTTATTATGATTAATCAATCAAATTGAACTTTAATTATGGCTGAGATTAGTATGACTTAATCAAAAACCAATTATGACCTGCCTTTTGAGTTGATAAACTACATGCATATTTTAATGATCATAATTTTTGTGTAACCTATCAAAAATCAAAAAAGTAGATCACAATTTAAAGATAAGCAAAAAATAAACGTGTTAATTAGTCATTGCTGAAAATTTGGGATCAGCCAATTCTGATTTTAATCACATATTCAGATTGGTCAATGGATTTTGCGATCAAAAACCCGAATGATCAGGCCTAATGAATAAATATTTTTATAGTAAAAAAATTTATAATTCAATTTAATCGTTAAATAAAATTATTTTTATTTTAATCTTATTATATCATATTTAATATATTAAATAAGAACTATTAAATAAAAAAAAGGAGTTTATATTAGTTAATAATAGTGTAATTTATAATCCTTATCTGCTATACGATATCAAATAAATTTGTTAAATCTAATAAAAATTTTGACAGTAAAAAATAATTAACTCTTAATGTCATGAGCTAAAACTTACTTTTAATTATTTTGAAGAAAATTATTAAATTAAATCTTTATTTAATAAAACAAAAATACTATTAAATTATAATTTCTCTATAATTATTAATCTCAAATTGCATATAAATAAAACCATTTATACCTATTACTTACCTTTCAAATATAGAGTAATTATCTCTTTAATCGTCCTTCATTTTTCTAATAGCTACGATTAAAGTAGAAATCATAATACTCCAAGTTCTCTAAAAACTACAATCATTTAAAGTAGTTAATTTGGTAATATTCTACTAATAATATTTGACATAAATATGTATTTGTTAATTTAAATAGAATGTATAAGTGTGAATAATTTCATCTTTAGATCTTTGCAATTAACTTGATAATAACTAGCTATCAGTCCTTTGTCAAGAACCTGCTGTTATATAAGATAAATCAACCATAAATATATTTGCACCAAATTCTTAGAGCAAACTATTGTCCGACTGTATTATGATAAACTGTAAAGGTCATCATAGGAAATAATCTGGTACTGTTTTTTTTGCTGGTAAACCACGAATTTCCTAAATATAAAATCAAAATCAAAAATTTTGTTTAAAGACTAAATATTAAATTGTAAAGACAAATTAGTCATACTTGCGCTGCTGCATCGAAAATTTTATAATTTTTATTTAATTTATCATCTAATTCAAGAATTGCTGCTACATTTCCACATCTAGAAAAATTAAAAATATTTATTGTAAATAAAAAGGCAGTTATATAATTTAGAATTAAATCTTACCTATAACAATAATTTGGTGCAGACCACACGGTTACTATTGTGTCGTTGAACATCAATTTGTAACCTTCCATTACTAATTGGTGAGCACGTGCTATAAGTTCTAAATCATTGGTATGTAAAAACTAAAAAAAAATGAATTTTACCGCATGCTAGACGGAATAAGAATCGATTAAGAAAAAAAAATGAAATTTTCGATATTCTAGGTTAAGATGATCTTACCCCACTAACAATTTCGCTTCCAAACAAATAACCTGCTCCTCGGGGACTTAAACCCCAACTGTCAATATCTAAATTCAACATATAGATTAAGTGCATTTGATTTATATAAATTCAATATGCTATTTAAAATCGTAATTAATTACCATCTGGATCAGACCATAGAAGATCGCACATAGCTCCATCATGTGGAACTTCCTGCTTCCTATCAATCATACGAATCTATAATTTAAACCACAAAGAAAGATTCATTATTATATAATATATAATTTTCAGATAAATAATATTATTAAAGAGATATAATACTTGATCCAATGTAGTGATGGATGGTGATAATCCACCATGTACACAAAATATCTTATCTTCAATGACTGCTGATAAGCTCATGTAGTCAAAAATTTCACAGCAATGACGCCACACATTAATCGAACCATACTTTCGAAGACATTCATCGTAAAATCCGTATACTTGTGTGATTTGTCGTGATTCATGATTACCACGTATCAAAGTAATTCTATCTGGATATCTTACCTAAATTTATTTGACATTGTTTTAGCATAACAGACTTAAATTTCAAAAAATTGAAATTTCAAAAAACAACCTTGAGTGCAAGAAGTAACAGAAATGTCTCTACACTATAAAAACCACGATCTACAAAATCACCTATACCACAAAAAAAGGGTAATAATATTAGTAATTCAAAGTTCGAGTCAAATAAAATAAATAATTTAATTACCCAAAAAAAGGTAATTCGTATCCGGACAATCTCCTCCGACTTTGAATAATTCCTTTAGATCGAAAAACTGTCCATGTATATCGCCACATATCTGAACAGTTAAGAACCGTTAAACAAGAAACGGAGATAAGATGCAAACATAAGTAGAAACGACTTCAGCATACTGTTACTGGCGCGTCAACTCTTTGCACATTACTTTCTTCTATAAGAATTTCTTTTGCTTTTCTGCAAA
This sequence comes from Rhizophagus clarus, assembly GCA_015698045.1. Classification (NCBI taxonomy): domain Eukaryota; kingdom Fungi; phylum Glomeromycota; class Glomeromycetes; order Glomerales; family Glomeraceae; genus Rhizophagus; species Rhizophagus clarus. The sequence goes on along the minus strand of BLAL01000205.1, from coordinate 118,616 downwards.
GTTCCCTAACTTCAAGTTCCGAAATAAGTTCGCAATTTCTTAACTTCCCGATTTGCCTAATAAAATGATTTTACTTTAAAACAACGATCAAACAAGCATAAAGGACAAAATTATTCTGACCTATCAAGATCACTTTGTCCCATAGCAAATCGTTTGAGACAGGAAGGGGAGACTTTGAAATTAATTATTCAGAAAAATTCGTGATTGTTTGTATCCCGATTGTGACACCAATTTTTCACAGTCAAAATTGGATTAGATCACTTTTTATTAGTGATAGAAATAATATTATTAAATGAAATATTTTAAACCATGTGCATAAAGTAATAGTAATGGTTTCAACTGTACAGTTTTATTATTTATTAACCCATTAATTTACATATCCTATACGAACCATTATTTAAGGCTCTTATAAAATCCTACAATATATATGAAGAAGAAGTTGACCTTACACCATCAAAAATCACCGTATTATTCATAGGAATATATTGTTTGGTGATGAGTTTGATAACTTCTTGCGAAACCATGCCCCCAAGCAAAGAAGCAATATTTGCCAATTCTGCACCCCCAGCTCGGCAGCTAACAAAGTATATTTAATAAATTTCGATTAGCAACTTGTGAGTTCAACGAAATAACGAGAAACAACACTCACATTTCATGAATATAATTATCTAGATGTTCTGGATAATTTGTTATTCCCCACTCCCCCAATAAAATATTAACATAAGTTTTTAAAGTATTAAAATCGTTTCTTGCTTCCTCGCTTACTTCTTCTGCATCATCTTCAAGGAAAAAAGTTGCGGCATCTATAAAGTTATTGAAGATTAAGATAAAGATCTAAAACAAAATGAAGGTTGTATATGTGTAAATGTAAATACCAGGATAACGATTGTGAGATTCATAAAATCGATCCATTGCTCGGATAAGAACGTAATGAACAATATTTGCTTGGGGATCTTGTAACCATCGTCCTATTAATTCCAAAGTTATGAATGTTGTATGTTTATTACTGTTTATTACTTGGAAGATATTAATATATATCAAATTACCGATATCGAGTTTCTTCGATTCAGTTATGTATTCTTCCTGTAATGATCTGTATCGAATAACTTGAATGAAGGATGCATGCTTGCAAAAACTATCTATTTCGTCATCGGAAATGGAATCAGCCGCCCGCCCAATAGAATTCAATATATCGTGAACACGCGTACGAACAGCAGATACGTCCTCTTTAGCTTTCTGACGATAACTAAAGAAAAATTAACTAACAATTAAACTATCATATTTTTTATCGGACTATAATATCACATATTTCTTACATGTTTTGCATCGCAATATAATTAGAAGTGTCAGCTTTCATATCCGGTACATTTCCGGCGAGCGGAAGTAAACCTAGACCTTCATTTGCTACAAAATCACGAACAGCTCGAACAATAATCCAGAAATTCGATGACTAAAAAGCAATTAGAATAAGTAATTAAATGCAAGTAGTAATTTATGTATAAAACGTCCATATCATACCTCAGCCGTTATGTCTTCACATGATGAATCCTTAAAGATTTCCTCAACATGACGAGGCACCTTAGTAGCTGTACAAGCTTTCCATACACTTGCCAATGCTTCATCGAAGTTTTCCTCGTCAATATTGCGTCTACCACTTTGAATAAGTTGTTTGAATTCATTCCTTTCTGAAGAAGTACTGGGTAATTTGCCATCGTGCTTTTTTTTTATAACAATAAATTAATAGGCTATACATTATTACATCATTAACTTTTAACTTAACGAATTCTATAAATATTTACGTCTTGTTTCCATTGTTTCAGATATTTCAAAAGAATCACTACATAGGGAACATGCGCATGATCCATACTATCTAAAGCTTCAAAATTAAATGTATTCGCATATTGCTCAAGAGCTGGAAAAGAAACATCCAATCGTAGATCAATAATGTTTTCCGGGTGCGTCTCCACAACTATAATAAAAAATGAGAGTAGAATTTATAAATTTATTCGAGGAAAAGTTTATAAATTTTGCAAATCTTATCTTACTCGTATGTTCTGACAAAACGATACGAAAATATCCTATGAATCCAACAGTGCGTACGATAACAAGAGGAATTTTTGCATTCCATAGAGTATCTGCTAACTTGAGTAAAGGTTTTTCAGGAAGATCCGCAGTGATCACAATAGTAAATTGCAAGAAATATTCTGGCTGATTTTCAATTAGAGTAATTGGGTCCTATAAAATAAATAAATTATATCAGTCACGTGTTAAAAGAATGATTGATCAGGAAATTTAAAATCATACCTCAGAAAGATGAAACCCCTTTACGTCTTCGTTTAGCTCTTGCAAAAACTCTGTAACCGCTTGAGCTCTATTCGTGCCTATACTGTCGGATACTAGGAAAAATGTGTTCCCAACGTCAGAGCCTTCAACAATTTTTCCATCGACCACAGTGAAAGATCCTATTCCTAATGATAGTTCGATGATTAAAAACGTATTTTTTTTTGATAATAGTGATATTTAGATATTTACCAGGCAAAACCAAGTCCTTTAGAATTTCGCAGCCTGTTGCTGTACCATTAATGAAACATACTTTAGCAGTCTCTAGTGCTGTCTGGCCACTTGCCTGCCACAAACTATTTATTGTGAATAACGAACCCTTGATAACTTCGGTATCATAACTTCTCACTAAAATTAAATACTTACCGAAGCTGACGATCATATTTTTGAGTTTTTTTGTCAACATTCATTTTCGTCAAAATGAAAATAGAAAATAAGTTATTTAAAATTTCCGAGTATATTAGAAAGTGAGTAACATTAAGTCACATGTTTTAATGGATCCGTGACCAAAAATTTTCGGGTTTTGCCACTTTTATGAGCTAATCACACGTGCATTAATTTTATTAACTATAACTATTTTTTGTTAATTTACAAAAAAAATATATAACCAAAATTAAGCAACTCTGTAATAAAAAAAGGTTGTTTAATTTCAGAACTATATGGTATTTATATAAAATAGATTAAACAGTATATTATCTACTATGTAATTGAATCTTATTTCACTCTAAAAACAAATTATTTGAAATACTTCCAAAATTCCATAATTAAAAGTATAAGTATGCTTAAAAGATGCACTAGTATATAAAATAAATTTTAAACAAATAAAATTACCTTTTTATGATTAAGTAAAGTTATTTAGCAGTATTAAAAGTATTTGTATCTTAATTTTGTTAAGGTTAGGTATAATATTTATAAAGAAATTTATATTTTTCATAGTACTAATTTCAAAAATTTTTTTTCTTTTTTTTAATTTTGGGATGCAATAATATCAGGAAATTTTATAGTATAGTTTTCAGGCATTTGTATGTATATTTTCTAAGTCATCATCTTATAGTAATAAAAATATAAAATATATATTATTATATAAAATAACTATCAGGTTGTCAATTATTTTATAGTTTTAGTTGGTATATTTATAGTTGATTATAAATCCTAATATTATTGATACTTATACTCTGCAAACTTACTATCTTTAGGTATTTAATAGGATTTTATATATTTTTTATTATCTTATATTTGAAGTATAAAATATATATTATTATATATTTTTTTAAAAAGTATTAAATTTATTTAAAATATATATATAACTATATAAAAATTGATGTAATTTGTGAAAATTTAATATTATAATATATTGTTAAATTTAATTAATTGTAATTTTCAAATTATTAAAAATTGTGTCTTATTAATTAACAGAAATATTATTTTTTATATTGATTATTAATTAAAATAATTTTATGTAATTATAATTGAATATGTGATTTTTAGTTCTTTTCTAATAAATTTTAAAGAAATTATATTATTTATTTTATCAATTTTATTTTTTTTTTTATATTTTAGTCTCTTATTTTATTTTAATATTTTTTTTTTCAAAAATTTCTATAATTATTCTATTAAAATTATTATTAAATCCAATAAATACATTAATTTAATTAGTTTTTGAAATCATATAATTTTATTAATCACTTATAATTATGTTTAATTAATAATATATTAAATTTGAAAATTACAAGTAATTTAATTAATTATATATTCTAATACTATATTATTAATCTTTTTTAAAGTAATAAGATCATATTTATAGTCAAATAAGTTATGAATTTTTCTTGTTTTATAGATTATTATATATAAATATTTATTAAAAATATCTAAAAAATATAGTTTTATTTTAGAGTAAATTTGTACTATATATCACGGGCCACAGTACCCTGGGTATCTTGCAAATTTTTGAGGGTTTTAGCCTGTACCTGAGGGTACTATACACGGGTGGATACTATACATAGGGGGGGTACAGGATTTTTAAAATACCCAGGGTACATGCCATGTATAATACCTGGGTTTAATTAGATTAGTGAAACACTGAAACTAACTGTTCCAGCATTTTTATATGTAAAGTAAAAAAAAACGCTGAAACTGATTGTTCTGGCATTTTTATATATATAAAAACGCAAAAAAAATGTCAAAACTGACTATTCTGGCATTTTTTATATGTAAAGTAAAAAAAAATGCCGAAACTGATTGTTCTGGCATTTTTATATATATAAAAATGCAAAAAAGAACGCTAAAACTGACTGTTCTGGTGTTTTTTATATGTAAAGTAAAAAAAATGCCAAAACTATTGTTCTGGCATTTTTATATATATAAAAATGCAAAAAAAACGCTAAAACTAACTGTTTCGGCATTTTTATATATCTGGAATATACATTATATATAAACCTAGTATTATACCCCAGGTATTTTACAAAATTTTAAGCTTTAAATTGGAATTCTCTATGTAAAGTACCCAGGTACTTTAAAATTCTAGCAAATTTTTTGAGAGGAGTACTATGCATAGGAGGGATACTGTGGCCCATGATATATGGTAATTTTGCAATTTTTACAAGTTTCTTATTTTTAAATTTAAACTATCTTTAAATTTTTTAGAATATAAATATTAAATTATTATTTTTATCTATTTTACTTGATTGATTTATTTTTTGTAATATTTATTTAGCAGAAGAAATTGGCAAATTTTAATACTTATTAATTTAGAATTTAGCATTTTAAAATAAAAAAACTTTATATCTTGAAATTATCTAACAAATTCAGTTATTATATTTAGATTTACTACCAATTTATCTTAATTATTAATTTGATTAACAGTTTTTCTGATTTCTTCTAATACAGTATTTTTGAAGTATTTTAATAATCAGCTTTGCTAACTATTTTTATATTATATAGTATTTTGAATCTATAATAGAATTTGTGATACATTTTTGAGTCTAGTTTTATAAGATATTTGCAATTTATGAGATAACTTGATTTTACTGAAATTTTCTGAAAAAAATACAATTATTAATTTTATTAACATTTTTGTTTCATTCAAGTTATTAATAATGGCAACTGTATTCATTGTACATCTTGAATACCTTTTGCCTTATGCTGAATTTTTTTCTCCTTATTGCATTACCTAATATTATTATCAATGCTTTTCTTATATGCCTCATCCATATCTTTCTCCTGTAGGGATTTTTCATGATAGTTTGTGCCTAAATTGAAGTTAGAAGAGTTGTTATTAATAACATCATTTTGTGAATGATTTTGTTTCAATTTAGGAATTCTATCAGTGGTATCTGTCTTATTTTTCTCTAGAACCTCAATTCTAGCATCGCATCTGTTATTCTCTTCCATCATCTGCTTTATAAGTTCCGCATTTCTGGCCTCAATCTAGCTATATTTCAACTATGGAATCTTGAATTACAGCCACTAAAGCAGAAACTTTGGCCTTTATTGTCGCCCTTCTGATAATTCCTGACAATAAATCTACTACAATAGTCTTAAAACCAATATAATAAACTCGTAGAAAATCTTAATAACATCACGCTAAGAGATATTTTGAAACTCACTAATAATAACATTTACTGGTCCTAATCAAAGAACGGCTAACTTGGATATTAACCTAAAAAAATAAAAGCACACATTCTACACGACGACTTAGATAATTGGATTAAAAATTCTTACAAAAACATAAATAACGTAGATACTATAAATTTAAATCTCGCGAATTTAAAGGAATTTAATTTTATACAAACTTGGAATAATTACACTATAGAAATGAATTTACGTAGATTTATCAGAAAGTCTGGAAAAATTCTTGAACTTACACAGAAACAGCAAATATCGAAGCATAAATATCCAAATGGAGATAACCTTTGACTACATTAATCAACAAACTGAAGAAGAAACTACTCTCAAAACAAATCAACTCATTTGCAAAATGAAGAGAATGAAAATTCAGAGACTCTGAGAAGAAATACCTACAATAGATCAGCTTAAAAAAATCATCGTACAATCTATATAAAAATATCTTCTGTTTTCTGTCGAAAGAAAAAAGAAGATTTTTATCATGTTTGGAAATGTAAACACAACAAAAAACGCACCAAGACCCTCATTAAAGATTGGATTAAATTTTTAACGAAAGAAATTCAACAAAGAAACGTCGATATTGATATTCCTGAAGTAGAAGATTCCCTAGAGAATTTAGATATTTTCCGATACGAAACTAATTTTAACACTTTATTAATTTAATTAATGGCATTCTTCCTACTAACCTTTTTTCCATAATAGCACAATCTACAAACAACAACGAATCAAAAAAGATCGCTAAAGACCTACTAACTCGTTTTTTCCACTTCAATAGAATTAATATGGAAACCGCATTGCGAATACGTTAACAAATGGAAAGAAAATTAGGAATTACAAACAAATTAAAGAAAACTCCAGATTCTATTAATCTACAAGAAAAACAAGAATATTTATTAAGAGATTCCTCGCTACAATATTTTTGAAAATTTAGGAGGAATAATAGAAAACACACAATATGGTCGTGAAATCCTGGGTTTTACAGTGTATGTAGACCGGGTGGGTAAGCTCTTATATAATTTTATTTATTTGTAGACGGAGTTTAGTCCTTTTTATTTTTTTCTTTACCCTAAACTTGGTCCATTACGATGTAACTTTTCATGGAGTCTGTAATTACAAGAATTGTATTTGTTTTAGTTTTTACTATGTTGTAATTTCAACCTGTGGTCAGTTAAAGAGGAAAGAAGGGTTATTTCTTTAAATCAGAAGTGTTTTTTTTTATTGTAGAACCCTCTGAACACCTTAGAACTAACGGAATGGCACATAGAAGGTATTTAAAGAGGAGAAAGGAAGGTATTCAATAAAGTTTCGAACTTTTGCAGACCAGAAAAAAATCTTTTTAAAATAAGATAAATGAAGTTTAAAATCACCCGATGAGTGAATTTTTATTGATAGATTACGCGTTTAATTGTTAATTCCGGCTAGAATTAAGTAATCTATTCTGGTTCACATGTTAGACATATTTGTAAACCATTGGGCAAAAAATAAAACGCGTTTATTGACATGCATTCTTCAGCTAAAGGACAAGCGAAAACCAGTCAACAGGTATTACTTTCGGTTGCTTAATAAATTAAAAAATATTATTATTAAAATACTTGTATAGGAAGTTGTTCCAAAAGAATGGAAACTCGAACCCGAACATGAGTTTCGGTTTGAGGTGGATTTTGGAACTACAGTGAATTTGAAGGTGAGATAAAGATAAAATTTACATTTTATGCAAGTTATCTATCCTCAGTAGTAGAAAACTCAATAGAGTTTTAGAATATTAACATACTTTAGTAGATAACGTATTCAATATTAATGTAAATAAAATATACTGAACTAATCGAATAAATTAATGATAAATTTCGTCTTAGTTGATCTCTGGTACGGCAGAAATATTTGGTACAGAAATTGGGATAGGACATGTGTATGAATTTTCGGGTCGCAAAATTGCAATATTTACCTGGCACGGTTGCACATTTGAGATATCCTCTATTATTTAATTTAGTTTTATGGAAATATGAAGTCATCCTTAGCATGAACGTTTTAACACATTAAAGGAGCATGTAGTGTTGAATATGTTGCTAATGAAACTCCTATGACAAGTTATCTCAACATGCACATTGCGCTCGAACAATGTAGAGAAGCAGCAGCCAAAACGAAAGATGAGCAGGGACCAAGGGTAAGCATCGAGCAATATAATAATAATTTCGCTTTTATCTATTGCTGTTATTAATTATAATGATTCTTAAGGTCATGATTGTGGGTCCTGAAGACGTAGGGAAAACTTCATTAAGTAAATTGTTACTTAGCTATGCAATACGTCACGGTAGACAACCTATATTTATTAATCTTGATAGCAATGAGGCAAGTTGGTTGTACGTAATTTCCACATATTACCCGACGCTTTTTTGTTGATATAATCATTAATTTCCCAGGGTTCAATTACAATGCCGGGTACCTTAACTGCGACGCCAATAAACCATATTATTGATGTAGAAGAAGGTTTTGGTTCATCGGCAACAACTGCACCATCATTTAGTTCTTTTTATATGCCAATGGTTTTTTATTACGGATATCCAGATCCTAGCGAGAATGTAAAACTTTACAAGGTACTGACAAAAAAATTGGCCGATAATGTTTCACGACGTTTGGTTGAGGATGAAGTTGGTAAATTATTTTATTTTTCATTTTAAGTAATGTTTTTTTAATTAAATCCTTATCTTTTTCTCCGTAGCTAGAGTTTCAGGAATCGTGATCGATACCAGTGGACTTGTTGATGGCACAGGCTATGAGATCATACAACATTGTGTAGATATATTTAATGGTAATATATATTAGCAATCATGATGTATACATTGTGTCATTATTCTGATTTTTATTTCTCATTATTTAATTTGTTAAGTAAATATCATAATTGTACTTGGTCACGAACGATTGTATAGTGATATGGCAAGATTATATAAGGAGCGTTATGATGTCAATGTAGTGAAATTATCAAAGTCAGGAGGGGTAAGTAAAAGAATTAAAATTTGAATAAGTATGATCGATATTAACATGTGATTTTGTAATTTACAGGTAGTCAATAGAGATAAAGCATTTCGTAGGCAAGCACAAATGCGCAAAATTCGTGAATATTTTTATGGGTTACCAAAATTTGAATTATCCCCCTGTTCAACCTTAATTAATTTAAACGATATTTCCATTTATCGTGTTGGAGTTGGTGAATAAATAATTTTTAGCACACATTAGGGCAGTGACATATATTAGCTAATATTTTTTTATTATAGGCGCTTACCCCACCCCCAGGTGATATCTTGGTCACGTGCAACCAATCATATTTTTTAAAAATTGTGTAACCTAAGATTTTCGCTTCCCCCCCACCCCCTAAAATATTAACTAATATATGTCACTGCCCTTACAGCTTTCATTTTATACCAAAATTCTCAAACTTGTCTTTTGATAAACAGGTTCATTGGCACCCTCTTCTGCGCTTCCAATCGGAATTGACAGAAAAGTTAGTGAAACTCAATTGGTAAAAGTTGAGCTGGATGATACGTTGTTGCATTCCATTTTGGCAATTAGTTCTGCAAATAACTCAGAAGAACATTCTTTACTCGTGTCAACAGTTATCGGATTTATTTATGTGTAAATATGGTTTATTTCATTTTTAAATCATATTATTATTATTAATGAATATTTGTTTTACAGATCTAATATTGATATAAGTAAGCAGAAAATGACAATACTATCACCATCACCAGGTCGACTTCCAAAACAATATTTGATTATGGGATCATATAAATGGATGGAAAGTTAAAACAATGAATAATGAATGTTTTGCATTATAAATGCCAAAAAAAAAAAAAAAAAAAATAATTATTATAATTATCACAGTATTTGTAATAAAATTAATTATACAGCCTTTACTTTACTTTATAATCAACAATATTTTATCTTCATATATCTTCAAATCTTCTAAGTATTTTGGAAATAAATTTTTTGGTATAAATTATTTGTTAAACATTAACTGTTAATTATTAAATACTAAACTTATATAAGTTTATATTATAAATTTCCTGATATTTGATTATTTGCACTTTCACCTATTAGGCTGTTACAACTTAATTGTTTAATTTTTACCCTTCTCTATTTTTTAAAAATTTAAATTCTAATAAACATATAATGATATATATGTTTAAATGCTTCTTATAAATTTAATTTGCAATTTTCTCAAAAATTTATTATGCTTATCTATTTATTTAAAACCTTTTTTTCTCCTTAAACTTTTTTCAAAATCTGAATATTAATTGTAATCTTTAATACTTAAACAAAATTCCAAATAATTTTTTTTTTTTAATTCAAAGATTATGTAATAATTTTATTGTAGAAGATTTAAAATTAAATATAAAAACAATTTAATAAAATCCACTCAGTATAGCCTAGATGTGACCCATAAATTGAAAATCACCTAAACCTATAAATTAAATCAAACTAACTAATAAATTAATAAACACTATATTCTAATTCTAAACTAAATAAATTCTAAAGTAAAATCCTAAAATATAATAAACTAAAATAAAGAAAAAATAATAAAATAAAATAAAATTAATTAAATAAATAATAAATCATCTGTATTCCCATTAAAAAACCCAGATAACAGTTTATAGGTCCAAGTGAAATAATTGCCAGAATGAATTAATGTTTTTATTTGAACAAAGATGAAATGTAAAGTATTTCTCCTACTTTCCACTAAATTTACTTATGTACATTTTAAGTTCAGGTTCGTTCAAGAAGTTCAACAACCTAAAAAAAAGAAATAGAAGAAACGTTAGTATGTTTCTTCAATATATTAAAAAAAATTTCTCCCTACTAACTTGTATACATTTTAAGTCTGGATTCGTTCAAGAAGTCTGGCAACCTAAAGAAAAAAAAAGAAATAGAAAAAATGTTAATATGTTTCTTCAATATATTAAAAAAAAATCTCCTCCTATTCCCCACTAACTTACTTACGTACATTTCAAGTTTAGGTTTGTTCAAAAAGTCTGACAACCTAAAGAAAAAAAAAGAAATATGTAAAAAAAACATTAGTATGTTTCTTTAATATATTAAAAAAAATCCCCTCCCATTGCTCTACTAACTTACTTATGCATATTCCAAGTTTGGGTTCGTCTAAGAAGTCTGGTAACTTAAAGAAAAAAAAATAAAATAAAATTTTTTTTTTATCCAGTTTAAAAAAAAACTGTAACCATTTTTTGTTTCAAAAAAAAGATTATCTACGATCAGTAAATTAGCTCATATGATGATATCAAAACTGATCTGAAATCTGCAAACCGCAGATTAGTGAAGTCTGAAACTATAAGTATATCATATGATATACTACGTTAAAATGTTGAAATAGTTTCAGTATGTCAAAACTATTTCAGCATTTCGACAAATCAGAAGGACAATGTCAAAATATCGAAATAGTTTTGACAATTTTGACATGTCAAAAATTCCTTAGTTTTGGCAGGCAACTTTAATTAAATCATATGTTTATAATGTATTATAATGGATACGGTATATTTAATATATATGTTTATAATGTATTATTTTTTACTATAGATACAGTACATAAAATTTATACATTTATAACGTATATTGTAATAATTGTATAAACATATTTTAAATGTACATGTAATATTTAATGTTTCCTACAAGATTATCATCATAATGTACAGCTTTTAACGATGAAAATTCATTATGCATCAAAGTAATTTGCAAGGAGTAAGTGAATAATTTCTCTCATCATATAGGAATATTTTTTGCATTGATTATTAGGTATACACTCAATAGTTCAAACTAAAGTTGCCTGCTAAAACTCAACAGATTAATATTAAAATTTTGAAACTAAAATATGTTAAAATACCAAAATGCAGTTTTTAAATTAAAAATATAAAATTAGTATCAATAATAACAAATTTGTTTTTAAGTATATCAATAAAAAATATTTGATTCATTAATCATTTAAGATTGATAAACTTTATCAATCTTTTTTTATATAACATAATAATTTTTTTTTATTTTTAAAACCCATTTTTTTTCAGTTTTTTTAAACTGATTTTTTTTTTTTTATTTTAAAAACTTTTTTTAAAAGAAATTATTTTTATTTAATTCATTATTAAAAAAAATACATGAATTATGAAATATGAATACTGAAGTTACAAGCCAGAATTTGAAATTAAGATAAGAGGAGAAGGGATTTTTCGTGTGTTCTTTTCTTTAAGAAACATTTCTAATGTTTCTTTTTTCTTTTTTTAGGTTGCTAGATGCATTATATGACCCAGACTTTTGAATTTAAGTAAAAGAGGTGGGAAGTGTATATTCTTTAAGAAACGTTATTAAATGTTTCTTTCCTTCATTTTTTTAGGTTGCTAGACAAAAATTACGAACCTAGACTTTAGAATTATGTAAGTGGAGAAAGGAGGATTATAATATTTCTTATTTTTTTAAAAGAAACATTTTTAACGCTTCTCTTTTTCTTTTTTATAGATTTCTGGACGAATAATATAACCTGGACTAGGTAAAAGGGTAGGGGAGTGGATTTTTTTTATTAAATTCTTTAAGAAACGTTACTAACTGTTTCTTTCTTCTTTTTTTTAGGTTGCCAGACGAATAATATGACCCAGACTAGATAAAAAGGTAGGAGAATTTAAGAAACGTTACTAAATATTTCTTTCTTCTTTTTTTAGGTTACCGGATACATTATATGACTCAAACTAGGTAAAAGGATAGGGAAGTAGGTTTTTTTTATTAAATTCTTTAAGAAACATTACTAAATGTTTCTTTCTTTTTTTTTTAGGTTGTCAGACGAATAATATGACCTGGACTTTAGAATTTAGGTAAAAAGAGTGTTGAGGAGCGAGTTTTTTTATTATATTCTTTAAGAAATGTTATTAAATATTTTTTTTTCTTCATTTTTTTAGGTTGCCAGACAAAAATTACAAACTTAGACTTTGGAATTATGTAAGTGAAGAAAGAGGAATTATAATATTTCTTATTTTTTTAAGAGAAATATTTCTAACGCTTCTTTTTTTCTTTTTTATAGGTTTCTAGACAAATAATATGACCTGGACTAGGTAAAAGAGTAGGGAATAGGGGTTTTTTTATTAAATTCTATAACTCAGACTTTGGAATTTAGGTAAAAAGAGTATTGGAAAGTGGGTTTTTTTGTTATATTCTTTAAAAAATATTACTAAACATTTCTTTTCTTCATTTTTTTAGGTTGCCAAACAAAAATTACAAATCTGGACTTTGGAATTATGTAAGTGGAGAAGAAGGGATTATAATGTTTCTTATTTTTTAAAAGAAACATTTTTAACGGTTCTCCTTTTCTTTTTTATAGGTTTTTGGACAAATAATACAATAAAATACCAATAGTTATTTGCGATTATTAATTTTATATTTGCATGATTAAATCAAATTTTAAGTAATTGAAGTTGTGTTTGAAATTATGTTCAATCTGTGTTGATAATTCTGGTAAAAATTTATTAATTTCAGCCAAATTTCATTAAATGTATTGAATGTGTGTTGAATGTATGTTAGTAATTTAATGATATACAAATGTGCATAATTTTAAAAAATGTACATATATAAATATAAAAAATGCGATTTAATTACTAATTATATAGTATAAGATTATGATTGGATAAATGTCATGTGATTGCAGATCATTTGTTATTATTTGCATACATAAATAAGATCAAAAAATAGTTTTTCTTTTATCCTGGTTTTCTTTTATCTCTTATTTTTTTTATTCATTACTTTCTTCTTTTATTTAAGTTATTAATTAAATATTACATATATTTATTTTTATTTTTATAAAAGGAAATTTTATTAAACAAAAAGTTGTTTTAATAGGAATACTTTACACAAAAAAATAAAATATTTGGCGTTCGCATAATTTTTACTTTTAAATATAATTAATTTTATCTGATTATTATTCTTTCTATTATCTTTTTAAAATAATGAAACATGTTTGTATAATTTAATAAAATAAGTACAGATATTTTGTTTTCTTTATTTTTTAATCTTTATTATTTATACTAATTGTATCATTTTTTTTATTACTATTAATTTTATTTTTTTTTATCATTATTAATTGTATTTCTTTTACTACTAATTTTATCTTTTTTTGTCACTATTAACTTTATTATATTTTTATTGTTACTAACCATATTTTTCATTTATTATTACTAATTATATCTTTTTTTATTACTAATAATTATTATGTTTTCCTTCTTTTATTTGTATTTATTATTTTAATTATTTCTTTATCATATTATTATATTTTAATTTAAATAATAAATAATAAATGTATTAAGAATAATAATATAATTGCCAGTACAAAATATACATTACAAACTGGAATATTATACTATTTATAAATAAACACCTGTGTAAAATATATGTTATAAACTGGAAAATTATACTGTTTATAAACTGAAATATTATATTATTTGCAAGTAATTACCAGTGTAAAATATACATTACAAACTGAATATTATACTGTTTATAAATAACCATCAGTATAAAACATACGTTATAAACTGTGATATTATATTGTATATAAATATAAAGTATAAAATCTTCATATTTAAAAATACCATATATATGATACAATGTGCAAAATACTGAATATATATCATATGTGAAGTATAATACTTTAATCATATTGTATTCATACTGTAATGATTAGTGTTCCGCAAACAATTTGGTCAAATCAAATCAATTCAGATTTGATTTGAAGTTTGATTTGATTCGATTTGATAATTTTGATTTGCAAATCAAATCCAAACTTCAAAATAAGATTTGAGTTCAAATCCAAATTAAAAAAAAAAGATTTGATTCGATTTCAAATCAAATTCAAATTAGCTTAAATTAATTCAATCAAATCTGAATCAAATCTGACAAATCCAAATCAAATCCAAATCAAATCGAATTAAATATACATGACCTGGTTAAACGTAATTACAGGACCCCGAATAATACTAAGATAACTCACAAATGTATAAAGGCAGGGTCATGTGACTTACCGATCTAATCAGATAATCCGAATAGTCCGATCTTTTTTTTAATTATTTATCAGTTTATTTTTGTGGTGTTGCCAGACGAAAGGCACAACCGGACTTTTGGAATTAAGGTAAGAGAGG
This sequence comes from Rhizophagus clarus, assembly GCA_015698045.1. NCBI lineage: Eukaryota > Fungi > Glomeromycota > Glomeromycetes > Glomerales > Glomeraceae > Rhizophagus > Rhizophagus clarus. Next base: position 103,482 of record BLAL01000205.1, on the reverse strand, counting down.
GTGGGAAGTGTTTTTCGGTGTTTTTTTAACTAATTAATTAATTATTTTTTATTTTTATTTTTTGTAGTGTTGTCAGACGAAAGGCATGACCAGACTTTTGGAATTAAGGTAAGGGAGGGGTTGGGGGAGGTGTTTCGTTGTTTTTTTAATTAATTTAAGTATTAACTTTTTTTTTACTTTTTGTAGTGTTGTCAGATGAAAAGCATGACCAGACTTTTGGAATTAAGGTAAGGGAGGGTGGGGAAGTGTTTTTCGGTGTTTTTTTTAACTATTTAATTAATTATTTTTTTTTTATTTTTTTGTAGTGTTGCCAGACGAAATGCATGACCAGACTTTTGGAATTAAGGTAAGGGAGGGGTTGGGGGAGGTGTTTCGTTGTTTTTTTTTAATTAATTAAGTATTAACTTTTTTTTTACTTTTTGTAGTGTTGCCAGATGAAAAGCACGACTGGACTTTTGGAATTAAGGTAAGGGAGGGTTGGGGAAGGTGTTTTGTTGTTTTTTTTAATTAATTAAGTATTAACCTTTTTTTTTATTTTTTTGTAGTGTTGCCAGACGAAAAGCATAATCGGACTTTTGGAATTAAAGTAAGGGAGGGTGGGGGAAGTGTTTTTCGGTATTTTTTTTAACTAATTAATTGTTTTTTTTTTTATTTTTTTGTAGTGTTGCCAGACGAAAAGCATGACCGGACTTTTGAAATTAAGGTAAGAGAGGGTGGTAAAGTATTTTTCGGTGTTTTTTTTAACTATTTAATTAATTATTTTTTTTTTATTTTTTTGTAGTGTTGCCGGACGAAATGCATGACTGGACTTTTGGAATTAAGGTAAGGGAGGGATTGGAGGAGGTGTTTCATTGTTTTTTTTTTTTAATTAATTAAGTATTAACTTTTTTTTTACTTTTTGTAGTATTGCCAGATGAAAAGCACGACCAGACTTTTGGAATTAAGGTAAGAGAGGGTTGGGGGCGGTGTTTCATTGTTTTTTTTAATTAATTAAGTATTAACCTTTTTTTTATTTTTTTGTAGTGTTGCCGGACGAAAAGCATGACCAGACTTTTGGAATTATGGTAAGAGAGGGTGGGGGAAGTGTTTTTCAGTATTTTTTTTAACTAATTAATTATTTTTTTTTTATTTTTTTGTAGTGTTGCCAGACAAAAAGCACGACTGGACTTTTGGAATTAAGGTAAGGGAGGGTTGGGGGAGGTGTTTCGTTATTTTTTTTTTAATTAATTAAGTATTGATTTTTTTTTATTTTTTGTAGTGTTGCCAGACGAAAAACACGACTGGACTTTTGGAATTAAGGTAAGGGAGGGTGGGGAAGTGTTTTTCGGTATTTTTTTTAACAAATTAATTATTTTTTTTTTATTTTTTGTAGTGTTGCCGGGCGAAAAACACGACCGGACTTTTGGAATTAGGATATTAAAACCCGAAAAAGAATAATAAAAATAAATAAATTTGGTATAAAATACCGAAAAAAAATGAAAAAATAAATAAAATAAAATAAATTTTGGTAAATACCGAGTAATTTAATTTACCGAAATTAGTATTTTTTAAAAATAAATCCACGTATATCTATTATAAACTCTACACAAACATAATATCCCAAATTGACCGATCTACGCAAATTCAATTTGTAGGTTTAAAAAGTAATTTCATATAAACTCTACGCAAACCTGTATATGAGTTATATTGGTATTATTCGGGTCCTGTAATTACCGTAAATATTATTGGTAGTTACTGCAACCACATGATGTCCAACCCACACTAAAGAAATACGTTTCGCAACATTTTTTTATTAATAATGCGTTGCAAAACGCATTTTTTTATTAATAATGCGTTGCAAAACGCATTTTTTATTTAAAATTCAACAAATCAAACCAAATCACAAATCTATTTGAATGAATTTGATTTGATTTGAATTTGAATTTGATTTGAATCGAATCAAATTTAAATCAAATCAAATCAAATTCGAATCAAATTTCAAATCAGATTTGAATGGTTTGATTCAAATCCGAATTCAAACTTTTCAGATTTGATTTGATCAAATCAAATTTCAAATCTAACCTGATTTGGTCTAATTTGATTTGTGCAGAACACTAGTAATGATACTGTTTGCAAAATATGGTAAGGAGCATACCAGAAATCAGCTGATTTCCTTCAATTAATAGCCCTTACCCCTCCACCCCCCCATCTGATTGTATTTTGATTAGTTAAAAAAATACATAATAATATATATAATTATATTTATATAATTAACTTGTGATCTAGTAATCCAATTTTTATGAATTTTTTTTTGTTTTATAGCTTTAAGAAGCCCTACAAAATAAAAAAAAGTTTAGATAAATTGAGCTATTAGATGGTAAGATAATTGCAAAAAACTATTTTAATATATAAATAGTAATAATATATTATATATTATATAATTTATAGCCAATCATAAGAACCTGATTTTTAGGTTAACCCCTCACCTCTCTATTAAATCAACTGATTTCTAATACTGTATAATAACTATATCCATATTTTTTATAGAGTCTAAAAATTACATACTCTAACTATTATTTTAAAATTATATATTTAAATTAGATTTAAAACTTTATTATATATTATAAAAATTAGATTTCTAATTTATTTATTTTTCTATTAGTTATTTCTTAGTTTTTTTAAATGTACTATATATATCAGACATCAAAAATGTCATTTGAGTTAACAAAAATAATTTTGTGTAATCATCATCGAATATTTTACCCCATAGCTAAAAAAAGAAATTTCTTACACAATGCTTACACAAATTAAGTAAATTGATAATTCATCATATGTATTATAAATTTTCATCATCATTTCCACTTTAGTAAGAAGTGATTTCAATATATAAGACATTTCCATATGAGCTGATTTTGCTTATTTTATTAAATAATATTTTGGGATATTTATAAAATTGTATTATACTAGTATTACATATATTTAGACTATCAATTATCACTTGAAAAATTATTTTTCACTATTAGAATTATAAGTTTCAAATGAGTTGTAGATTAGTTTTAAAAAACTCCTTACAAGGCTAAAGAAATATTAAAAAAGGTTAGAAAAGTATAAAACTATATATTAATAATATAATAGATGGTTTTTTTCAAAAATAAACTTATTTATAAATATTAAATAACTTATACTTTATAATAATAAATAGAATAATTATTCTGTAAAGTTTTTATTATAAATGCCACCCAAATTATTTTAAGTAAATCCTAAATTAATTTGTACATTTTGATAGCCATAATTCCTAAATCCCAAATGTATAAATTGTAAAATTTATATATGTAATTTGTAAATTAATTTGAATTTATACATTTGGATTGCCATAATTCCAAATTATTTTGGATTTGAGTGGCATCTATAGTTCTTATTATATATATTTCAATAGTTTTTTATAGATACTTAATATACACTTTCAAAAATAAGACTTTTTATTTAATTACAAAATAATATAATAAAACAACTGTTATTTATTATATAAAGAGTTGAGAAGGTAAATAAAAAGTATATTGTTTTATAATAAAAATTTACAATATCATATAATTGTTTTTTCATAATTATTATAAGCAATTTTCAATAAAAATATAACAAATTTATAATAAATAAAATAAACAATTGATATGCTATAGTTTTCATAAAAAAAAGATACTATTATAAAGTATCATGCACAAAAAATTAAAGTGGCTTAGTGTTATATCACATTTTGATCCAGGTGATATAATTGAAGATGAGTAAAATTAGCCTATACACTTTTTTTAAATTTCACAAATGATTGATTTAACAGGTGAAATGTTATTTATTCCTTTATGAGATGAAGTTAACATTGTTTTTTTCCATTAGGATAATATTTTAACTTTTTATAACATATAATAAAATAGTTATTAAAAACCTAATAAAGTAGATTGATTAATTAGTTAAATTGGTTATTATAGAGATATTATCATTATACTTATGATATTTAATAAACAGTTGCAAATTAACTTAGATTTTAGATTTAGTTTTTTTGTAAATTGATTTAATAAAGACATAGTTTTGAAACAAACTCTTTCCCACTCTGTGCAGTTCACAACGCAACAAAAAATAATTTTTTTTTATTTTTTCAAAAACTGTATATAGTGGACCGAATATGACTTCAGAATTTATAGTCAACGAAAACACAGACTTTGACGCCATTTTTGAACAAGTTCATAGAGTTACAATAATGAATGACTTTTTCGATACTTTTACTACTTTACTGGATAACCAAAGTTTTGGGTGGGCTCTTAAACACTCTTTGTTATTTGCCAAAAATGCGAGTAAAGAGGAATATTAAGGCTACTTAGGGCATTTCGTGCCAGTGCCAGTAAAAGAGCAATTTAACAAGATAGCAGACAAACAGAAATATAGTAAAAACCTCCTCTATATTCTTTACAGGACCACCTTCCTCATACACGAAGATGCTTTGCATAAGGATGGTGACAAGATACTCAAGAATATATTGGATGACTCATATGATCTTAATCACTTATCAAATGAATTTATGGATATAAAAATATCTATAAATAAAGAACACCAATCACAATCTAGTGCTGCATCAACAAGTACCAATCAGAATGAAGATGGAACATCACAGAAGCAAGATAAACAAAAGGCTAAGGTTGTGGAACAAGTCAGCCCTGACATACCCACATCAGATCCTGAACCTGTTGTAATACCTCAGCCACAAGTTGTACTCCAGTCTGCTTCCAGTTTCTCTTTAAAACTTACGGCCAAGCTCTTTATTTTCAGGACAAAGAGTGAAAAGAATAAAGATAATTTCAAGGCCAAGGGTGATGATGCTGCACAAATAATAACAGGCTATCACCCTAACCCAAGTTTAGAACAATACTGTACGTGCGTGATATTCTTATTTACGATGTTCCTGCCAAGTGGAAGAATATTACAATACTTGACTATTTAAAGGCATGGGTAACGTAATCTCTATGACAGTTAAAAAGCAGAAGAAGTATAAAACTGTTCGGTGTAAGTTAGAAATTATGCATGCTTTCGATACTTGGGAACAAGATCGCCTTTGAATCACTCCTCTTAGTTCTGTGGTTGTCTGATGGTTTCCTGCTTCCTGGTCTCTCAAAGAACATAAAGAAAGAGAACGATTTCAGGCTGTTGTTGAAGGACCTCCAGGTTCTTTTACCGCAGACGCTTTTGCAGTTAAGGAACACCTAACAAATTTTATTAACCCTCTATACATCAAAGCTTTTAAAGAAGTTAAGAATCTGGATGGTATGCGCAAGATGATTACCTACTTCGAAAGTTGTGAGGACTTACAAAATATTATCAGTAAGGAATCATTTTGGAATGGAATAAAACTCAGTTGGTGTCGCTATACTGTGCCATCTTTCATTACGTGTAGGAAGAGTAGTCAGAGGTCCAGTTCTGATAGACAAGATAAATCTAACAAGTCAAATCAGGATCCACCTTCCAAACGTATCAAAGTTAGCTCAAAATCCAAGTCAGGCTCTCCTGCAACTGGGTTTAATCGTGTTCCCATAAGGAGTCCATTGAAGGATTCATCCCAATCCTCATCTAGTGACAAAACTGGAAGGAAGAACAAGAAAAGTCAGAAGACAAAGGATAAGAGTACAGGCACTTCCTCTTCAAAGAAACTGTCCAAACGACAATTGCATACTGAAATTGTAGAATTAAAAACAGTTTTAATAGATTTTATTAGGAAACAGTTCCAGGATTAGTAATAATTAGTAGGATTTTTATCTTGTTTCCCTAGATGAGATAGAATTTTTCTTTTTTTTTATCACTTTTCCCTTTTATTCTTTTATATATTTTTATTTTTAATGATCAAGGTGATGTGGTTGGACTGGCCCTTAGGTTGGAAACGTGCTTTCAATATTTTGTACTGAGTGCTCAGCATACTAGTTGAAAAAGGAATATTCGGCCTTAATGAAATTTGGCCTATATTAAAATTATTCGAGCACAATTAGTAATGATCAATAATTATACATATATTCGACCTTTGTTAAATCATAGTCAAATCTAATATTAATTGTATGTTACGTGAACTCGTATCATGTATCATGTAATCAAAATTTAAAAAAAAGATCTTTATGCTTTTTTTAAACTTTTAATGAAACTCTTTCCTTTTTTCCTTCGCCATTCCCTTTTTTCTTGCCCTCCTCTCTCTTTCGTTTTTCACATTCTTTTGTCCTTCCCTGTCCTTTATCTTTCCCCTTTCTTTTGTCTTTTTCCTTCCCTTCATCTTTTCCTTTTCCTTTCCCTTTTCTCCTCTTTCTCTTTTCCCACTTCTCTCGACCTTCTGTTAAAAAAAAACCTTTACAAAATATCTGATTTTTACGTAGTTATTTCAGTTTTCTTAGACACAAAACTTCAAGTAAGTTTTTCTTTTTTTTTCCAAATTACTTTTATTTAACAAACAGTTTCTAACAGTTCATTTTCTTTCTTTTTTTTAGGCGTTCTCTCAGATCTCTTTCTTGGAACTCAGTGGGGGAACTTATTTTTCTTTAATTTTTTAACAAACTTTGTTAATAGTTTATTTTTTTATTTTGTAGACAACTGGTTGGCTCTTCGGGATATCCAGACATCTGTCATTTCTTTTTTTGTGGCTCTTCGACTCTTTAGAGCATTTCAGTGAGAGATGAAGGGGGAGTGGTTTTTGTATTATTCGATTTAATGAAACGTTGCTTAACATTCAGTTTTCTTTTTTTTTAGGTGACTGACCTTTGGACACGAAGAGCTTCTTTTAATTACTTCTTAACGAAACTTATGTTTCATTTTTCTTTCTTTTAGGAAACTGAACTTTACGTGGAATTTCGACGGTTAAGTTTGTTTTTTTTTAATCATTTTCTTTTTTTTTTCTAACGAAACTTACGGTTTGTCTTTCTTTCTATAGGAAACTGATCTCTAGACTCAGAATTTCAGTGAGATTCTTATCTTTTTTTAATTAATTTTTTTAGTTCCTTCTTTAATGAAACCATACTTAAATTTTTTTTTTTCTTTTTTTTAGGTGATTAGTTCTTCAGATTCTTGGCGTATGAATAGAGAACACATAGGATCTTGGTGAAGAATTGGACGGTAGAAATTCAGTAAGCAATCTGGTAGACAAATGTCCTTTTTTTGTTTCTTTTCGCAATGATTATTAACATTTCGTTATTATTCTTTTTTAGATGATCAGTTTCTCGAATATTTGGATGCAGTATTCGGCAAAGTAAAAAAAAAAATAATTTTTTTTTTGTAATTTAACAAACATTGCTAATGTTTGCTTTTTTTTTCTTTTTTTTAGGTGGTTTTCAAGTTTCTCTTAGGATCGATTGAATATTGGTAAACGAAAAAAAACAAAATTTTCTTTTTGCTTTTATTTTAATGAACTATTGCTAAAGTTACCAGCCGAAATGGTAAAGGTAAATGCCGAAATGTCGAAATTAAAATCTGTCGAAATGCCAAAATGCCGAAATAATTTCGACATGTAGAAATTATTGAAATGTCGAAATAGTCGGAATTGTCAAAATAATTTTGACATGTCGAATTGACGAAATTGTCAAAATGTACAAACTGTACGAAATTAATTTTGACATGTCAAAATTTTTAGAATTGTCAAATTGACGAAATTGTCGAAATGTACAAACTGTACGAAATTAATTTCGACATGTCGAAATTTTTAGAATTGTCGAATTGACGAAATTGTTGAAATATACAAACTGTACGAAATTAATTTCGACATGTCGAAATTTTTAGAATTGTCGAATTGTTAAAATTGTCAAAATGAAAAACTGATGTATTCAAAATTGATATTGTAAATAAATGAATATGTAAATTTAAATAAAAATAATTAGTTAATGTTTTATTTAAAGCAAAAATTCTTATTTATTTAGTGAAAAAAATAAACAAAATCATCCATAAGTGGACAAAATTGTCCAAAAAAAAAGTAAAAAAAAAAATAGACAAATCGCTAAAAAATTATAAAAGTACGAAATTTGGACAAAATTGTCCAAAAAAAAGTAAAAAAAAAATAGACAAATCGCTAAAAAATTATAAAAGTACGAAATTTGGACAAAATTGTCCAAAAAAAAGTAAAAAAAAAAAATACAAAGTATGAAATTTGGATAAAATTGTCCAAAAAAAATTGCCTACAAAGTAAGAAAAAATTGCCAAAAAAAAAAAATATATCGTCATTTATCAACAAATTCTTTTGCCAAATCTTCTACATTATAGTTTATAATCCCTCTTCCAGATTCTTCTTTATCATTTTCATTGTCGCGGAAGGTGTTTTCGACATATTCAAATAAAGAAATACTTGATAATATTTCGTATGAAATCAAGAAGAAAAATATTTTTTTTTTTGATTTTATGACGTGTTTATTTATATTCAATTTTGCCAGCCACATCATTACATCACAAAAAAATGATGATCTGCAGCCAATCATTATTTCGACAATTTCGCCAATTTCGACTTGACGAATTTATTTCAGCTTTTTGCCATTTTGATTTGCATTGACGAATTGTTTATTTTTTTTCGACATTTTCGACATGTCAAAATTCTTTATTTACGACATGCATCTTTAACTATTGCTAACAGTTCGTTTTATTTTATTTTTTTTTTTAGGCGATTCAGTGATGATTATCTCGAAAGTTTGGACTTGGATTTTAGTAAGTAAAAAAGTGATTTTTTTTTTCACTTTTATTTTAACGATCATTACTCATTGATTATTTTTTTTTAGATAATTTCTCAAGTCTCTAATGAAATACCTGCAGGTAAAAATGTTTTTTAATTTTTTCGTATTATTTTAACAAATATTATACTAATATTCATTTTTTTTCTTTTTATAGGAAAATCAGCTCCATTGAAACCAGATAAAGTTTCATAGGAGAATAGTCTTAAAAAAAGCGATCATAAAGCTCTATGTAGGTATACCTTAGGCCACCATCAACAACCTTCAGTTTTTACCTAAAAAATGTTAACATTTTTTTTCTTTCCATTTTTTTTTTAGAAAATTGGTCTGACTTTGAACTATAAACGTGTTTCTTTGCCACATGGGTTTTAATAAATAGTGGTTGTAGATAGATGGCGAATGGATGGATGGATGAGAATGATAATATATAGATAGATATTAGATAGAATTTTATATGTATAATATGTAACTATTAATAAAATGTAGCTATAAATAAATGTTAATAAAACTACTATTATTCGGCCTTAAAAAATCTCTAGTTTGATCTATTTATCAATAATATTCAGATTATATATAGTAGTCGAATATAGTTTTTTTAAGTCGAATAAATATGTAAATGTCCTAATATAGGTCAAATTTTTTTTTCCAAATTTGAGACAATTGGCACCCTAAATACGCCAAAAAAATCGGCTTCAATTTGACATAGGTTAGATCATCATTCGACCTATATTCGACCTGGTTAAATTTAGGCCAAATTGTCCTTTTTCGATTAGTGGCATCTTATATTTATTAAATAAAGTTATATGGTATCAACGCCTTTAAACTTAAAAAAAAAAAATTTAATAAAGACAAAAATAATTTGTAATAAATCAATTTATTTAATCATTTATATTTATTATTATATTATATAAAATTTTAAAAAAAATTACATGAATTTTAATTAACCAATAGATTTGCAAATTGCATAGTTATAGCTTTTTGTTTACAATTATGACAACTGATAATCTTTCTATTATATTTGTTACTATCTGATTGAATTTACAGTTTCTTTGAATATTAAAATTTACTGATTTTAAGCAAGATTTTCTATTTTTCTTATCTTAAATTTCAATGGCACTTTTTATTTTTTTTATCAACCTTTCTTTTTTAACTGTAATAACTGGATTTACTATATTTAATTTTTTATTATTTAACATTTCTTTTACTTAATTTTAATTGTTTAAAATTTCCTGCTTATTTACTAAGAAATCTTGATATATATCAATTAATTCTTCATATAAATTTGTGGTAAGTATTAAATTAATAATTTTTTTTATCATACTATGTACATGCCTATATTTTATACAATTATTATTAAGCTCTTAAAGATCTAAAATATATAATTCATTATTTCTTATTTTTATTATATATTCTAAATCAAAACTACTTATATTACTAATTATTTTATTATCCAATGTATCAGAATAGAGGTTAATAGGAGCTTAATATCATATGAATTCAAAAATATCATATGTATTTTTTATATTATACTTTATTATTATTTTCTTAATATTAGACTTAATTTAGTATTAATAAAAAGATATATAATTAATTAAATAAAACTTTTAAAATACTAATAGACTTATTACTATTGCGTTTTTTTATAAAATTTTAAAAGCATGTATTTCTTTTTTATTATAAATATAATTAAATTAATTTCTAGAAAAAATATTATTTGAGAATTTAATAAATAGCTATTTTATTTTGCAATAAGATTGATAATAGGTATTACGTTACATTACGTTGTACGTTATATTACTACTGCGTAACCAAAAAATGGTATTAGGTAAAAAAAAAAAAAATCACACCCAAATTTGGTACATCAAACGCGATAAATACGGTCTTTACGCACGTGACTAAAACACGAACATTAGCCAAAGCAGTTGTAGCGACCGTGACCCATAAATAGTGGTTTGTATAGTTGTTGATTCAACACGCCTTCCCTTTAATTACATATTACAAAAAAAAAATTTATTTTTTAAACATTACACTGTTCGCTTCTTCTTAGTTTTAACCTTAATTAAAAAAAGGTGGATCTACAGTAAATTTCATAAAATAAAATGTCTCAATCTTACCAAATTCCAATGGAAAAAGAAAAGGATAATAAGACTTCACTCCAAGCACGAAGGTCTGATTCTGATTCTGTTACCATGGTGTCGGCTACACCACCAAATTCCGCGGTTAAACCAATTCAGCAGCTTCCTGCTTCTACCTTAAGTCACCTTGAAAATATTTTTGAGGCTGTCAAGAAACAGGTATGTAAAGATTATAATAAGGAGGAAATAGCATTGTCATATTCACACGTTAGAATCTAGAGTAGATAAATGATTTTATTTATTTATTTATTTTTTTTTTTTATTCTTTGGAAACTTTTTGAAAAAAATAGAGGATATAGCCAATAAATAAATATGTACATAATTACTTTTTCATTTCTTAAAACCATTAGTTGGTTATAATATCATACCGTTTATTGTCTATATAAATAGAAAATTCTATGATAACAAGTACTGTGAAAATGGGATTATCGAAGTTAAAAACAATCAATAAAATCATGTTGATTACAATATATTTAATACCTTCCCAATTTTTTTTATGATTAAATACTTGATTTTATAGGTTTCTATATGGGGGGAACGTGCTAGATGGAAAATTGATTTAGTTTTATTGCCTGCCGAAGACGAAGAAGACACAGAAAATTCAAATCAAGTTGTTGGAGGTTTTTTAATTTCTATTTAATATATGCCTTTCCTTCTTGCTTCTTGACAATATCAAATCATGTCAATATATTTTAGTTTTAACTTTTATAATTTTAATTGGATATTTAAGGGTCATCAAATCAACAACAGTCTGGTTTACACACTCCTACAAGTGATAATGCAGGTGATACACCAGTATCAACTAATGGTCAGTTACAATTAACAACGACATCAACGCAGACACAGCCACCACAAGTTCAGTTTTATACGCAGGTAAGTTTTTTAAATGATAAATATTAATGTTCAAAATACTTAAGAATATAATTTTTTTGGTTTAAGGCTGAAAATGTAAGGGTGGAAAATCCCATGCGTTATACATTAGACGATGATACTATAGAAAAATTAGATATTGAGACGGCGAAACGTATGGTAAGTTCGTGTTTAAGAATGATTAAAATGAGTTCCATACATTATCAATTACTTAACAAATTACATAATGTTGATTGGGTTATCGCTTTAAAGCTAAAAGAAGCAATACTTCACATTCGTGCCTGCGAATCAACATTAAATCGTGTATCTCGCGAAACAGAGTCAAAGGTTTGTCGAATGTTTTGCATTATTGTTATTCGCTTAATAATGAATTAACAAATGAATTAACAAATGAAATAATTTATTTAGATAAAGGAAGCACAAGCGAGAGCCAAAAAGGCAAACGAACATATTGAAAGCATGGCGAAATTCCATTCGATAAGAGTTAGCAATACGATCATCAGTTTTAATGGTTGTTATTAAACATTCGCAAACGTTTAATTGCTATTTTTGTTCTTTTCAGGAGAAAGAAAAGGCCAGTAAGCACTCTGTAGAACTTAAGATATTACAAGAAGACGTTAAAATTTTAAGTCGAAAATATAAAGAAGCAAATGCACAATTAGCCGATGCTAAAGCAAAATATGCTAACTTACAAGAACAAGTAGTTCGTAGTAAAGAGGTTGGTAAAAAAATTCACAACTTTTATTTTTATACTATAAAAAGAGGATATATTAGGTTCAATATATATGCTTCACTTTGCATCGTCAATGTTAATATTTACAAGAAACATGAAAAGTTAAAAATTTTTTGTATTAGTGGATTCTATAGCAATAACAATTACATTTGAGTAATATTTCCAAGGAATGAAATTAAATATTTTTCTGGAATGTAACACAGGTACAATCAAAAACAACAGATATGGTTGGAAAAATTGTTGAGTATGTTCCTCAGCAACAGACGAATGGATATTTAACTTATAATTTCCCATATGTACAAAAGATACCTCCGCAAAAGAATCCACAACAATACTTACAAGTAATTATATTTACCATAAGATCAGACATAAATAGTTATTATGATTTCTAATTTTCCTTTTACATATTCACAGCAAAATCAGCCACATCAACAATTAAACGTGAGATATTAAATATCATTACTGTATTAAAAAAAAACTTTTCTTTTATTTACATCTTTTAATGTCATTAGCCACCCCTTCCTAGCTCATCATCACCCTCGGTGCAATATTCAAATGGTCGACCTGTTATTCCACCAGCATATACCTCGCAACAAGATCCAAATCGTCGAAATTTCCCTCCTTATCAAATGACACAAACAATTCAAAATAATTCATCGCATTATCCTCCCTATCCTTCAAATCAACTTCATTCTGAAAACAATCGTCCAGTATTTTCCCCATATTCTTTTCCACAGCATAATCAACCTCCGCAAGATATCCGTCAAACTCAATCAGCTACTTACCCAATACAGATGAATACTCTCCCCGCTTCAACTCAACCAAGAGTAGTACCTGCGTACACTCATATTCAGCAAAACATTTCTACATATGTTCCAGTTCAAAGATCGGAACGTAGCGGTTTAGATAATCTTTCATTGGCTGCAGAATTGATATTATCTTCTTCGGTTATTCCTTCATCTACATTGATACCGAAAAAAGACGGACTACAAGTCATTTCCAATTCCAATACTGCGCAAAGAACTCCTAGCAGGGAAGTGTCGTCATCGTCAGACTGTTCAACAATTTCAATGGAAACGCCAATAAATATTGTAGCCACCTCTTCGGCTAATACTTCACTTGTTGAAACACATGCTAGCATTAAACTTACTAATGGAACGTCAACGCCATCGACACCACCACCCAGATTTAACACAAGACTCGTTAACTCATCAAAGAACATTTCTACTCCTGATACAATAACAGCGATAGCAGATGATGATACTGGATATCAGAGTACGCCAATTTATGCTGATGGACATTCAATACATACATTATCACCTTCTATGGAAGTATATGAAGATAACCATTCATCTAGTGGTGATGAGACAGAAGAATTTATAGATGGTGGTGAAAGAGACCAAGTTTTGGAAGAAAATAAATCTGATGTTAAAAGTGACTTAACAACAGAGAGCATTAATGAGGATGTAACTTCTAACCATAGAGAAGAATCAGGAGAAGAATCAAATGGGCCGCCTAAGAAAAAACGACGTTTATCAAATGTAAAACGCATTCCCCCACCAATGCAAATTTTTTAATTTGCTTTTATTTTATTTTATTTTATTTTTTTACTATTCTGCTATAATGAGGAAGAAAAAGTAAGGAATTTTTTGAAAATTTTCCTTATAATTTTTATTTTATTTTCATTGTTGCAAAAGTTTTAAGCTCAAAATATATAATGAAAATTTTGTAATTATTCTTATGGAGTGGGCGAGGTAATTTTTTTCTTCATATAAAATAAATTTTTAAAAACTCTAGGATATTAAAAAAGTTTTTTTTCAAAATCTAAAATCCTTGATTGTATAGAAAAGTATGTTAATATCAACTTGTTAATTTATTAATAGTCTTTAATTAAATGGTATATTAATTATATAAAAACGACAAACTTATTGAAAATGGATTTAGAAAATTGCTGTAATTATTTTCCGTTTTAAATAAATGATATTTATATTTTAAGTTAGACTGCATTTTCTCTTGATTTTGTATATGTACAGTACGCATAATAAATACTAATAAAAACTTAAAAATAACGAATAATTTAAGATGTCACATTTTTTAGACTCCGATTGGAATCTAGTTATTAGAAAAAACGTAAGTTTCCAATTTTCTATATTCTCTTTGCCAAATACAATTTTATGTTTGAAATTCTTTTCCATATACAGTCAGACTCACTATGCGATATAACGAATTCGATTTTTTAAGATTTTACCTCTATATATGAACATATAAAAATCGTTATACCAAACCTATAATCTCGATAAAATTTTATGTATTCTCCAGATTTCACTTGTCTAATTTGTCGTGTTTGGCATCGGGCACCTAACAGACATAGACAATAAATTCATTTGAACTCTATATGGAACACAGTTTCATCATTCACATTGTAAAGAACTTAGGTTAATCGAACAAATAGAGCTAGTTTACGATCTCCATAAGTAAGAGAAATAAGAGACGATTATATTCAAGATATGATATTGCACCTTGCATTGAATACAAGCGAAAGTGAAATTCTTCAAAGGATGAAGAATTTAAAAACAAGACAATTGCCGTTTGCAAAATTACTTCACCCATTTTATCATCTTTTCTAATAACTCCCCGTTCTTGCTCCTTTCAATTTACTACTTCAGACTTTTCTCCGAAAAACTAGCATTCCAGCATATACAGTACTTCGTTGTGATTACAGTTCATAAATCACACCAAAATTGTCACGAAATGCTAAACATAATTTTTGTTGCTCATATATCCTAACATTATTTATGACAGCACTTACACCTACTTACACAGTTATCTATACTTGTTAATTGCACCCTCCTCCTAGACAATATACTAGGTTTTGTTCAGAAATCGACGTGGGTGTTAATTTCACCTTCAGATGAAATGAGGAGGCTTTTAACTGCATTAATACAAAAAAAGTTTCCTTAATGAAAGTATTTTTTAATTTTTGATTTTAAGCCTTAAGGTTTCTTAATTTCTAAACTCGGGATTTGGAATTATTACAATAAATCTATCGGGATTTCATAATATAATCTTGAAAATTTAATATGGAAATTTTATTAGTAAGGTTTACATAACAAGCAAAATTTATTACGTTTTAACTGTATTGAAAAATTAACAATTTATTCCTATAACTGATAAGTGATAACCATTTGAATATTGATCATATGACTTGTATAACCAAGTATTTTTCCGAAGAAGGAGTATGTGACGAATAGTGATCTACATAAATATATTACCAAATAAGGGGTTCGGCCAAAGCAGGAGTAACCATAATGTCGGCCGGCACTAAGGTTATAATCGTTTTAACGCTGGTAGATATTACGTCTTAATGCCGCCTGGCGGCTTCAGTTAAAGCCGCCAGGCACTATCTTAAAAGTCATCCTTAGCAATATAATATATTGTTTAGATCACTTGAACCAGAAATCTCATCATGATAATTAATGTAATATCTATTATATTTACTAATATTAAAATAACCAAAGTATATATAATTACACTTATATTACTTAAAGAAATTATTTTTAAAGTGTATGAAACAGTTATCTTATTGTGTTATCTTTGTATTTAAAGGCTATTGCCAGCTATAAATACCCCTGCTTTAGCCTTACCTCAAATAAGGAAATAGTCTAGACTAATTTATACTATTATCATTGATTATGGTGTAGTTAGCCAAAAAAATTCAGCCAAAGGCATAGTAAAATATTTTCATAGGCGTGACATTTATTGCTAGTTAATGATCGACATATATATTTATATCAAAAAAGGATAGGTCTAGACCAGTCCACGCTGTTTATCACATATATAGTGTGATGAATAGACTGCGCCTTCAGCTGAATTTTTCGGCTAACTACACTATTATTTATCATTGTATTATTTATTATTTACAGAAAACTTCTTTGAAAAAATATTTAATTATACTTTTAAATGAAAAAATTTTATATATATAATGTAAAATAAAATTTTAAGTTTATAAACATTTTTAATATATTTTTATTTAATAATTTAAATAAAAATTTAATAGTAAATTCTATTTTAATTTATAGTAACAATAATTTTAATTTTATTAATAATAATATTTAAAAATATTTTTTAATACATTTTTAATGTATTTTTTTTCAAACATATTTATCAAAATACAGTAAAACATATAATACAATAATATATGAATTATCAGTTATAATATAATTTTGCATAAGATTATAGACATTGTTATAAATTATACAATGTAATATTTATATAAGTTTATAAATTTTGCAAAATTTAATATTTTAGAATTATATATCAAGAATATTTCAGCATTTAGTAATCAAAATTTAATATAATTTATACCATTAAATTTATCTTATTGAGAGAATAATTCAAATAATAGTAATTATATTAATATAAAATTAATATTTAATACATAATTATGATTTAATATATAATTATGATTTCTCTAAAATTTTTCTTTTATATAATATCTTGATTATATATAATCAATTCTTAATATAATAAACTTTCGATATAACAAATTTTTGTTAACATATAATATTTAACCAATCAAATATATTAAAATTCTCTCATTATATATAGTAAAATAATCAATTAAATTACTAAATTTTTTACTATAGTCTTATAGCAAAATTAAAATATAAAATCTAAGATTTATTATATCAAAAATTAATTGTAATTATAAAGCATTGAATTTTAATTTATTAGATTTATATTATTAAAATAATTTAAATGATAATAAATATTAATGTATAAAATTTAAAAAAAATTATGTATATGTGTGCATATATAAAACATTTTTTTTATGCATAATCAAAAGATTTTTGTATATAATAATACACATTTTTACTAATTTTAATAAAAAAATTTTGTGCATAATAATATATATTAAATTTTAAAAATTATACATATAAAAATTAAAATATGTATATTGTATATATAAATTTTATACGTTAATAAATATATTATGATAGGATCAATATTAACTAAACTGTAGTATTTTTAAATTATTTAAGATTTTTTAAAAATTTTATTATATAAATTTGAAAATTTATATAGTAACTGATTTTAATATTTGTAAAAATTTAATAAATATAAAATATAAATAATAAATCATATAATTTTTATATTATAATAATAATTGGGATCTTTACAATAGAAAGGTACAAAACTTAAAAAAAAATAAAAATTTAATTAATATTAAATTTACACTTATTTTAGTATAAAAAATATAATTAGCATATAAAGTAAATTTAAAAATTTTTTTGAGTTTTGTATCTTTTTATTGCAAAAATCTCATATGTAATAATTAGGGATAGGGGTTAATTAACCATGGTTAATTAACAGTTAATTTAATCAATTATAATTAAATAAATTCAGTTAATTAACGGTTAATTTGGTTAACTATATATTAGCCAATTAAAAAATGTAATTCTAGTCACATAATTAATTTTCTGATTTTTATCGATCTTTTTTTTAAAATTTATTTTTTAATTTTTGATTATAAAAAAAAAGGGTGCTATTTGGAAACATTAGACCATTACTCAAGCAGAAAATAATGCTAAAAACAAATCATATCCTTCTGTATAATGTAATTATTACACTAAAATTTTTGATAAAGCTGTTCCTTTACGAATGCAAAATCATTTTGATAAAGATTGTTTAGGAGCACCAGATAATGCAAAATCTAAACAAAATGTTAATTCAAAAGTTAATACAACTAGCACTACTCAAACTCCAACTATTATTCTAAATACTTTTTATACTGATAAATCAGATATGTCAA
The DNA here is from genome assembly GCA_015698045.1 of Rhizophagus clarus. Lineage (NCBI taxonomy): Eukaryota > Fungi > Glomeromycota > Glomeromycetes > Glomerales > Glomeraceae > Rhizophagus > Rhizophagus clarus. The sequence continues at coordinate 85,227 of BLAL01000205.1, read as the reverse complement.
ATAAACCTATAAACAGACCTGCAAAATAAATTAAATTAACTAAGACATTAAAAATTGAGAATTTTACTGATTATATAAGTGAAGATGAGCAGAAAGACCTTGAATTCCTTTTAGCATAAGCATTATTTTTAGCTGGAGTACCTTTTGCTTTTGTTGATAATCCACTTGTTATTCAATTTTTTAAATATCTTTGGCCATCCTTCAAGTTGCCAAATAGGAGAAAACTTGCTAATGATTTATTAGATAATGTTTATGAAGAAGTAAAATCGCAAACAGACGAACAAATTTTTAAAGCAAAAACTCTCTGTATGGTTTCAGATGGTTGGTCAAATATCAATCGTGAATCTGTATAAAATTTTGTTATTTGTACTCCCAAACCAATTTTTTTCAACACCATATTTTCAGGTGAAGAATTCCATACGGGTAAATAGATTTCAAATAAAATTATTTAACAAATGGAAACTATTGGAGTTCATAAATTTTCAGCTGTAATTACAGATACAGCTAGTATAATGAAATCAGCATGAAGACAAATTGAAAAAAAATATACCAATGTTGTTTGTCTTGGATGTAATTCTCATATTATTAATCTTTTAATTGGAGATACTTTAAAGATTGATGAAATTAAAACCATAGTTGATAATGCTAAAATGATAGTAAACTATTTTAAGTTTCATGTGCAAGCAGCAATAAAATTGAAACGTATCCAAGTTGAAAATTATAATAAAGAGATTGCGTTAGTTTATCAGTACTTACATGATAGGGTACACATCTTGGCTGCCTTTAATCACTCCAAAATTCAAAAATCGCTCTTGAACAAACATTTATGGATTCTGAGATTTGTAAAAAAATAGTTGGTACAGTAAGAAATTTTGTATTATTAGAGGATTTTTGGGATATGTTGGATACGATTATAAAAATTCTGGAATCAATAGTCGTAACATTAAAATTATTTGAATTAGATTCATTTACACTTTCAATAGTATATTTTCATTTTAATAAATTAATGAATCAAGTTAGTGAACTTTCATATGATTTTTCTGACAATATTTAACAACTTGTTCAAAAACGGTGAAAGTATTTATACCATTCAGTTATTATGACTGCTTATATGATAGATCCATGTTTTATAGAAGACAGTAAAAATACTGATATAGAAGCAATAGGATATACTGGTCAAAATCAATTCTATCAGGTACATATCAGGGACTTATATATCAGCAGCTAATCAGATAAATATCAGGTATTTTTACATATCGGGTACCTGATTTATTACACTTCAAAATATGCCTAATTACCAAGACCCTAATATCTAAACTATTAGTCACCGATATGTTATTTAATATATATCAGGCTAAGGATGGTGCCGCAATTGATTTATCAAATCCGCAATATTGCGGATTTTGGAGTTGAATTGCGGTTAGTGAACCGCAATTCCGCAATTCACCTGATCAGTTTTGGCAGTTTACCGAACTGATTTAATAAAAAAAATGTTTACGCAATGTTTTTTTAATTAATTTAACGAAAAAACGTTGCGAAACGTTTTTTCAAAGTATTTTAATTAAAAAAAACGTTTCGCAACATTTTTTAATTAATTTAACAAAAAAACGTTGTGAAACGTTTTTTCAAAGTATTTTAATTAATAAAAAACGTTTCGCAACGTTTTTTCAAAGTATTTTAATTAATAAAAAGCGTTTCGCAACGTTTTTTTAATTAATTTAAAGAAAAAATGTTGCGAAACATTTTTTCAAAGTATTTTAATTAATAAAAAGCGTTTCGCAACGTTTTTTCAAAGTATTTTAATTAATAAAAAGCGTTTCGCAACGTTTTTTCAAAGTATATTTAATTAAAAAAAACGTTTCACAACATTTTTTTGGATTGCTTTAGCGAAATTGCAATTCCGCAAATGTATCGCAATTCTGCAAATGTGCCGCAATTCCGCAATTATTCCGCAATTGAATTGCGGTACTTTGCAGAATTGCGGAATATTTGCGGAATTGCGGACAATTGCGGATTGCGGAATTGCGGATATTTAGGTTTAAAAATCCGCAATGTTCCGCAATACCGTAAATTGCAATTATTCCGCAATTGCTTATTTGCGGCACCATCCTTATATCAGGCACAGTTCTAACTTACACATATTGGGTACCTGATTTGTGATACAAATTTTAATACGTTAGATTTCATATTGTATAACGTATTAAGAAATTTTTTAGTTTACTTTTTTTATGGATTTTTCTTTTTAATTTGTTTAATGTAGTTAAAAAATGTTATTGTTTTATTTGTTGAATGCATTATCAAGTTATAAAAATTTTATTATTTTATTTGTTGAATGCATTATCAAGTTATAAATTTTTTGTAAAGTGTTTAAAAGTATAATTATTATTGTTAATATTTTTATTTTATTACGTATTTTATATTTTATTACAATAAATTAAAAAAGTTAGTCATTTATAATACAAGTTTAAGAAAAGTTTGCTCAAACTTTTCTTAATTGTGATCACGTTAGGATCAAGAGGAATAAAGGAAACTGCAATCTAAAATAAAGAAAGAAATGTTAAAACTGTTTCTTTAATATTCAAAAAATATCCCTCCCTCCCTCCTTACATTTCAAGTCTGGTTTGTCCAAGAAGTCCAGCAATCTGAAAAAAATAAAAAAAGAAACGTTAGTAACATTTCTTTAATATTAAAAAAAAATTTCCCACCTTTTCTAACTTACATTCCCAAGTCCGGTTCATCCAAGAAGGCCGGCAACCTAAAAAAACAAAGAAAGAAATGTTAGTAACATTTCTTTAATATTAAAAAAAAATAACCAGCCTTTTTTAACTTACAATCTCAAGTCCAGTTCGTCCAAGAAGTCTGGCAACTTAAAAAACAAAGAAAGAAACGTTAGTAATGTTTCTTTAATATTAAAAAAAAATCCCCCGCCCTTTTTAACTTACATTCTTAAGTCCAGTTCGTCTAAGAAGTCTGGCAATTTAAAAAAAATAAAGAAAGAAACTTTAGTAATGTTTCTTTAATATTAAAAAAAAATCCCCTACCTTTTTTAACTTACATTTCTTAAGTCCAGTTCATTCAAGAAGTCCAGCAACCTAAAAAAAATAAAAGAAATATTAGTAATGTTTCTTTAATATTAAAAAAAAATTCCCTCACCCCTTCCAACTTATATTCCAAACCAGAAGTCTGGTAACCTAAAAAAAAAATAAAAAAAAATTACGGTTTAGAAAACTGATTGATCATAATAATCAATAATCGTCAAATTAAATTACAATTTTTTTTTAACCTTTTAACCTTCGTTTTTCTCTTTCTTTTGTCTTTCTTCTCCTATTGCCCCTTCTACTACTTCCTTTCGTTCCCTTCCTGACTTCCTCCTTCTTTCATTTCCTTTTCCCTTTCTTCCTTTTTTATGCGGCCTTTCAGCTCTTTGATGATGGACTTCAGTAGTCAAAGTTAATATTGTATATATATATTTTTTTTTACTTAACGAACAATTTCTAACGTTCACTTTCACTTCTTTTTTTATAGGCGGACAACTTCAGTCCTTTGCGTGATTTTTAGGTAAATTGTTGTAATATTTTTTTTTTCTTTTAAATTTATTTACTTAACGAACAATTTCTAACTTTCATTTTCTCTTCTTTTTAGGTATTTCTATTTGTTTTCAGACTTCAGAACAATGACAAGTTGTTTTATTTAAGGAGGTTCTTGACACGTAATAGGTATAGACCTGACTTTTTTTAAAAATACTTGTTTTTTTTTAACAAACTGTTTCTAATAGTTCGTTTGTTGTCTTTTTTTAGGCGGGCCTTTCAGTTCACTTTAATACAATTCATTAACCATTTCTAATTAAAAATATATTATAGGTTTCAAGCGAACATGAAAATGAAAATGGTAAGTTTCACTTATTGTGAAACTGATTATTTTTACTTTTAGTTAATTAGAAATATTTCTAACGTTTCTCTATTTTTTCTTTTTTAGCAGTTTGTTCTTTAAGATTTTTGGATATACGGATTTATGGTGTGTTTTTTATTGATTTTAATTTTTTATTTTCACGAATTGTTAATTTATGAATTTGTTTTTTATTTTTTTTTAGGTTGCCCTTTGACTCTCATATGATGCGAATTTAGGATTTTTTTAGGATGCATGATTGTGTAGATGATGGTTATGGATAAATGGTGGATAGATTAATGTGAATAATAACAAGTGATAATAATATATAGATAGATAGATATTAGATTAAATTTTATATAATATTATAATATGTACATTGCTATAAATAAAAATGTTAATAAAACTACTATTATTCAGCCTATTTATCAATAATATTTGGGTAACTGATAAATGACTGATAGGTGACCGATTTGTGGCTGTTAGTAGAACTTAGAAGCATGTTACATTATATTGCTTTATCAACAAATAATTGATCATAAAATGTTAGAATATGAAAGATGATTTTGACTTTGCAAAAAAAAAAAAATAAAAATTTGCAGCATAATTAGTATATAAAACTGAATAATTACCAAATAACCAATAAAATTTGATAATTTTGTTAATTATGTGATTGCATAAATTATTTATTTATCTCCGTATTTTTTTTTTTTTTTTTTTACCAAAAAACTTTTTCTCTCTTTAAATATTTTATAAAGGTATTTTTTATTGAAATTTTTTTTTCTATTATCATGTTATTTTTAATACTCTTATTAATATATTTTTCTAATGTATTTCTTCTTTTTACTAATGTTCTAACTAATAACATTTTATTATTGATTTTTTTTACTTGCCTGTGTAAACAAATAGAAAATATATTGTTTATCTAAAAATAAATACAAAGGTATAGAGTTTTTTTTCTCATCATATTATTCTTATCACTCTTATTAATATATTTTTCTAACGTGTTTTCTTTTACTAACATTTCTACTAACAATATTCTACTATTAAACATTTTATTCCTTTTCTTTTACTAATACTTCTATATTCTACTATTAAACATTTTATTCCTTTTCTTTTACTAATACTTCTACTAATACTTCTACTAATATTAACACTAACATTAATACTTATATTTTATATTTTTTTATTAACATTTCTTTTCTACTTTTATTAACCTTTATACTAATATTAATATTAATACTATAACGTAAAAAAAAATTTTATTGACGTTTCTTTTCTTTTGCTAATACTTAGTGAATTTTTTTTTATAATATTTTTTGTATAATTTTTTTATTATTAATTAAAATAAATAAAACTTTCATATAATTAAATGAATTAAATTACTTTAAATTACGCGTATTTAAATTATAAATTTATTAATATTAATATTATAATTGTTATATGATATGTACAAAAATTATGTCTGATATGTGCCTATTAATATTCAGGTTTGATTAGTAAATTATAAATATCTGATATATTTCAGTTATATATAGGATACATAGGACCCCGAACAATATATATATAGGTAACAAAAAAATTTGCTTATTTATCATATAAAATTTTTTTTTAAGTCATATAGAATTTTGCTTATTAGAAAGCAAAAAATAAAAAAAGTCGTAATTATAGATGCGTAATAGGGAGTTAAAATTGTTAAAGTTATATATAGATTTTGCGTAGCAAGGGGTGATTTTCATATTAAATATATAAGAAAAAATTTTAATTTTACTCGTACTTTTAAAAATTTTTTTAAAAAAATATTTTCTTTTTTCAATATATTATTGATTTTATATACTTTAGTTTTCATAAAATTAAATATTATATTTATAAAAAAATACATTTTTTATAATAATATTCTCTTATTCTTGTTTTTTGTTTACTAAATTTAACTATATGTAAAATAAATTTTAGTTGAATGAAATCACTTTTTATATTTAAGTAAAGCTGTTTAGCAATGTCAAAAGTATTCAGATCTTAATTTTCTTAAGGCAAGGTATAATATTTATGAAGAAATTTGTATTTTTCAAACAGTACTAATTCCAAAATTTTTTTTTTTCTCTTTTAACTTCAGGACATAATTACATACTTTGGTCAAATGAAATCACTTTTTTCCGCTTAAGTAAAGTTGTTCAGCGGGATTGAATCTACTTGTATATTAATTTTTATAATGATTGGCATAATGTTCATTGAATATTGGCTATTTTTGTATTATCAATTTTTTTGCAAAAATCTGTTTTGCAACTTCAAAGCGTGATTTCACCATTTTGGTCAAATGAAATCATTTTTTTTCCTTAAGTAAAGTTGTTTAGCGGGGTCGAATCTACCTATAGTAAAAATTTAGAATAATTGGATTAATATTTGTAAAATGCGACCAAGTTTTGTACTTTCAATTATTTATCGTTTATTTGATTTTTAAAGTGTAATTTTACTATTTTTGGTTAAATGAAATCAACTTCTTGTGCTTAAGTAAGTTGTTCAGAACGGTTGAAAATAATTGTGCTTTATTTTTTATAACTCTAGGTATAATATTTATTAAAAGGTTAGTATCCCTATAACAGTATTAATTTTTAAATTTTTAATATTTTGGGTATTTAAATTAAGTTATTTATTACATTAAAATTTATTTGTATTATAATAAATTGTACTATAAATATAAATTTATAAGTTATTTATAAAAGTTTTTATATATGTCATAAAATGAGTTGCTTAGCAATATAAAATTTTTGATGTTATAATAAAATTTTGCTTAGCAAAGTTTAAAATAATTTGCTTATTGATCATAGTAAAAAATTTGGATTTTAATGTAACCTATATATATATTATTCGGGGTCCTGAATACATATCAGGTATATATAGAATACTTATTAGCGGTATCTGATAAGTGTCTAATATTTATTATAGTAATATTGGGTATCCAATAAATTTATGATATATGACCAATATATAACCGATATCTAACTACCCGATATGTATGAAATATATGACCGATATCTAACTACCTGATATGTATAAGATATATAACTGATATCTAACTACCCAATATGTATGAGATATGTATGAGATGTATATACTATGTATCACCATTTTTCTGCATCTGACGGATACATATCGAGTACCTGATATGTGTGAGATTATTAAATATCATACACATATCTCACATATATCTCACACATATTTCACACATATCAGATACCTGATATGTACCCGATAGTATCGATTTTGACTAGTGATATAACGAATTTACAATATTTGCAAATAGCAGATTTAGCCAAGAGGAATCTGTAAATTTGTTTGTAGAATTAGTAAAATTTCACCAAAAAAATTTGCCATATAATAATGAAACAATTTGGCTATCATCTGCTAACCTTAGTCCATCTGTATGGTGGCAATCCTGGCCAAAAAGTAGTTTTCAGAAACTGGTTACAAAGATTCTTTCAATTCCAACATCATCTGCAGTCGTGGAAAGAAACTTTTCAACATTCAGATTTATTCATAATAAAATTCGTAACTGATTACAAAATAAGTATGTTAAGAAATTGGTTTACATTTATGAAAATTTTCAGTTATACGAGAAGGAGTTAAAAAAAATCAATACATAATCGAACTGATCTGTATAATAATAATGATAAAAATAATGATAATAATATTAATGATAATAATAAAAATAACAATAATAATGATGATAATGATAACAATGATAGTGAAGATAGAATGTTTGGATTAGAATTAAATATTATGGTTTTAACAACTGAATAGTAAATTTTGTTAACAAATTTTTGTTTTTAATAAATAAAATATAAAGTTTAAAATAAATTTTAGTATAAAAGTCAAAATTATAATTGGGTTAATTAACTAAATTATAATTAACCGTTAATTTACCATCCTTAGTAATAATATATAATGACTTCTAAAAAAAATTTAACAAAATTTTTAAAATTGTTATTTACTCTTATAAAATCAATTTAAATCCAATTAAAATAAAATTTAAAATTTAAATAATATATAATATAATTTATTAAAAGCATAAAATTTAATATAAATTTATGGAGGGAACTCTTTCTGCAGATTTGTAAAACCAATTTTTTGCAGAAGAAAAAAATTTTATTTTTCAATATGAAGAAAAGTTTTCTATTAATAAAACTAGCCAAGAAAGTAGAAAAACTGGACTTGTCATCTTTGGTTATTATAAACTATGACTCGAAGAGTTCAACTTCTGACCATTTTTATGACATTATTACAGACTTTTTGTTAGACTTTGTTGCTAAGAACTCATCTTTTTTCAACTCCATAATATTTTTAGACCCAAATGGAGTTGAGATGTTTCTTGATAAATATAAGGACTAACAACTTCTTGGTAGCAAGTTGATAGAGAAAGTAGATACTGATAACTGCTACCCTCAAACTGCTCGCTTTTTAACCTGCATTCTCAATACTCTTTTCTTAGACAACAAACTTATGGAAATATTATCCCTGAATTCTAAAATTTGCCAAGAGTTGAAAAATTACAATGCACAATATCCAAATATAGAAAATTTAAGGGATCTTATGCATTAATCAGACATGTCAATTAATGTTGATGAGATTGATGAAGATTTAAAAGGATTATTAGATGATGAGTCAAGTGCTACATCCCCACGCAATAACACACCTTTACCTATCACACAAAAAATGAACGCTAAAAAGAAGGCTTATAAGGAGAAGAAGAAAATATTGCAATTACAAACTCCTTCTGAACTAGATGAACAAGTAGTACCCACTTTTAGCGCTAAATCTCCTGAATATATACCCTTTAGACCTTCTGGTTCAAGGTTACTTTTAATTAAAGTTTGCTTTTTCCTTCTTTCACACCTTTTAAGCAGTTGAAACAAGATTCTAAATCACAATTAACGCCTATTGATAATAGAAAGAAATTAAAACAGAAAGAAACAGACAACACTTTTAAGAATAGCAATATTATCATTACTAGATATTATCAGTTATCCTCAAGGTGATGAACAAGTACAACTACTAGATCTTGTAGTGTATGATATACTGGTAAAATGGGATAATTATACTCTATTGGGCAATTTAGCAAAATGGAGTAAGATCATTTCAGTCAGTACTAGGATACACAAGAAGTATCTATCAGCGAGAGTAAGACTAATTCCTGACCATAAGTACTTGAAATGTTATAATGGGGGGGACTGAACTATCAACTTGAAAGGAATTCCTATTCAATGGTTTTCTGCTTCCTGAAGTCTCTCAAAAAGGAAACAACATGAGAAATTCTAAGTTATTGTATACAATATTTCAGAAGATATGACAGATATCTCCTTATTTCCAAATGGATACCCATACCAGTTTTTATTGGATAGTGGCATAAAATTATTTAAAATAGTTAAAGAAGTTAATAGATCTAGAAAGATGATAGGTTATTTTAATACATGAGATTATATTTTCACTCGCATTAATAATCCTCAGTTTTGAAATAATATATGAATTTTTTGGTACCATTATTCCACTTCCAACTTCAAGAATCTTCATAAATCTGCTAAAATTAGTAAAGCAGACAAGTTCTTAAGGATACTACCTGATCTATTAATGCCACCCAAATCCAAAATAATTTGGGATTATGGCAGCCTAAATGTACAAATCCAAATTAATTTACAAATTATATATATAAATTTTGCAATTTGTACATTTGGGATTTAGGAATTATAACTGTCAAAATGTACAAATTAATTTGGGATTTACTTAAAATAATTTGGGTGGCATCTATAACCTGATCTAACTTTTCTTTTTCAGGTTTCAATACTAACAATCAAAAAAACAATCAATATAAAGCTTCTAAATCTGATTACTTTACCAAAAATATTAATTATTCAAGAAAGGTCTAGTCTAGCAAGCCTGACATAAAACATTTAATAGTTAAACTGAAGGTATTGTTAGAACATTATATTTAGTTTAATTAGAAGGTTTAGATAGATAATTTTATACTAACTTTTTATTATACTTTGCATTTGCTTTATGTAATGTTTTTTGTTTTATTAAATCATAGAATTTTTTTTTTATTTTGTCATTTCCCTTATTCCTTGAACTATTTTTAACTAGACTTCCTATTACATTAAAGAGAATAGGCTAGAGATATAATAGTCATGAAATATATCTGTGACCCTAATGTAAAGAATGGGTAAACTTGGTTTATTTGAAATTTTATACACTTATCTATCTTTTTTCTAATAATAAAAGCACTTTTTTTGACTAAAAAAAAAAAATTAATATAAATTTACTAATTAATTTTTTAATTATATAATAATTATTATCAGAAAATACAACTCAATTGATATCAGATATATAACAAATAGTGACTACAACTTAGTTATTATTAACTTATACTTGAAAGACTTTTTTATGCAAAATTGTAGGCATATCATTATGATTTTTCAAATGTACTTGAAAGATAAAGATTATTCACAAATAATTATTAATGTAGACAAAATTACCAATGACACATAGATTGATTTCTAAAAAGTATTGTAAGACAAATTCGTTGCATAATTTTTTCAAACTACTATTAACAAATTACATCTGGCCAGTGATAAAGTCTTGCATGACAAGACCAATTTTTATTCTAAAATAGATCACTTGTAAAACAACATTATTACCGCTATTCAAAAAACTATAAAACTATGCTTTTTACTTAAATGCCACAAGTTGAAGCAAAATCATCACAATCTAATCACACTAGATATACAGACTAGCAAATATACTAGCAAATTTAAAAACTTGATTTAGGCTAAAATAAAGAGCAATTAGCAAAAGTTGGCCAACTCTGATCTTAACAAACATACCTTCTAAAGTAAACAGATACATAAATATAATATAGATTACAATTTTGCTGAAATCAAAGAACTTATTGATCACTCTCCAATCCTTATCCTAACTGTCAATTTATTCTCCCAACAATAGTTTAACATGACTCATGATATTATTTGTAATCATTCAAGACTAAATCAGAAAATTATAAAATTCTACAAATCAAAACAGATTAACAAGTGTATAGAATGTTTGTTTAAGATTGTACATTTAAATCAATCCAAGTGGATTAATAGCACATTCAACAAAAACCCTTGTTACATTACCATTGACAAATTAAACATAGCATTACCAAATGGCAACCAATATTTGGAAACATTACCTAAGAATATTAAATCTCTTGTTATCACCAAATTTAAAGATATTGTTTGTAAAAGACAAATATCTTTTGACGTCCTTTTAGAATATTAGGAGGAAATTTACAAATCAACCAATAAATAGAATAGCATTTTGGTAACTCTCAATCAACTCATACAACTATCAGAGTGGATTAATATATTAAAAAAGCTTAACATTTCTTTAACTTTAGGATCCTTAAGAATCAGTTATAGAATTATTAAACAATATTCTGATAAGATCTATCAAATTATTATTAATTATAATTCTTTATCAATAAATATAAGCATCATTTCACAATAATAGCGCTAATCTATTATTTGCTCTATATCAAAACCAGATGTATTTAATTACGATTTTAACAATATATACCGTAAAATTGTGAAAATAAACACCCCTTTTTTTGCAATCACGTGATCACAAAAATTGATAAGGGTGCTTATTTTTGCGATTTTTTTTACCCCTTAATCTTTTTTTTTTATGCAAAAGAATATACTTTTTCTTAAAGAAATGACAAACAAAAAAGTTGGTGTAAGAGAAAGAACTTCATATTTAATTGAAGAAAAATTGATAGTAGTGAAATATGCTCAAATAAATGGAAGAAATGCTGCAGCAAGACATTTTAATTTAAATGCTCCAATGATCGGAAGATGGATTAAAAAAAGTGATGATTGGGAAAAAGAGAACAAAAAAAAGAAGTATATTGGATCTGGTAAAAAGGCTTTTTATTCAAAGGCAGAAGACAAATTATATAAATGGATAATTGAACAAAGAAAAAAAGGCTTAGCGGTTAATTATACAATAGTAAAATTACAAATGTATAAAATCCTTAATGAGCCTACAATTCAAAGATTATATCCAGTAGGAGATGATGAATTTCAAGGAACCCTTTCTTGGATTCAATCTTTTATGAAAAGATTTGATTTATCATTAAGAAGAAGAACTAAAATTTCGCAAAAATTACCTGAAGACACTGATGAAAAATTGGAAAATTTTAAGCACTTTATTATACGACTAAGATCACAATATAACTTTGATCTGAATAGCATTTATAATATGGACGAAACTCCCATATGGTTTGATATGGCAGGAAACATGACTATTAATAATAAAGGAGACAAAACAGTGCATATTCATACTACTGGTAATGATAAAAATTGGTTTACAGTAGTTTTAACTTGTTCAGCTAGTAAGAATTTTTAAATTTCGTAGATTTTATTTGTATTTGTTTAAATTTAACAATGTTTTATTATTTAGATGGTTCTAAATATTCAGCCATTTGTATTTTTAAAGGAAAACAACTTCCTCGTGGAGAAGTTATTCCAAAAGGTGTTATCTGTTAGTTTCAAGAAAATGGATGGATGACATCAGATTTAATGAAGAAATATATTGAATTTTTATTTAGATTACGTATGGCTGAGAATTTGTCAAAAGAATCTGCCATGATGGTGTATGATTCTTTCTGGGGTCATTTGAAAGAAAGTGTAAAAGACAAGTTTAAACAGTATGATTTTCACTTAGCCATTATTCCTGCAGGACTAATTAGTATATGCCAACCATTGGACGTATCAATAAATAAGCCTTTCAAAGATAATATGCGAAAAGAATGGCATGAATGGATGTGTCAAGATGGTGCTGGTGAAATAGAAGCTGGTAATTTGAAAAGAGCAAGAATTAGTGATGTATATGGCTGGGTCAAGCATTCATGGGATGCTATTTCTGATCAAATTATCTTTAATTCTTTTAAAAAATGTGCTATTTTGAATATGTTAGACGGATCTGAAGATATTATGGTTTACGAAGAAATTAACAAATTAATTGCAAAAATTGAAGAAGAAAATTTAGACAAACTAGATGATAGTACCGAAATTGTTGACAATTAAAATTCTTATCAGTTTATTTCTCAATAAATTGTTGCAATCTTAACCCCGTCACAAATCGTAAATTGCAAAGCTGATAAAAATGTATTTCCTACAAAAAATTAAACAAAAAGAAACATTAGTGAAGTTTCTTAAACAAAATGCTGAAGTTTCCTCCTCATACCTACTATATTTTATTTTACAGATTATATCCTAAAAAACTTTTCTACAAAAATAATTGTAAAAGAAGTTAGTGTTCGTTTCTTTAAGTAAATGTATGAGCTCCCCTTTTATACTTACCATATTTCCGTTTAGAGCTGAAGTACGTTCTCTTTAAAGCCGTTTCTTATAAAATTTAAAAATAAAATATTTAATACCAGTAATATTTTTAAATAAAAATTACCGGTGAATTTTTTTTTAAGAAAAAAACTTTTTTTCACGTATTACAAATTAATAGCAATTTCAATTTTTGGGGGTGCTTATGAGGGGTGCTTATTTTTAATTTTTTACGAATGCTGTTGCAAATTGACAGGGGTGCTTATTTTCGAGGGGTGCTTATTTTCACGATTTTACGGTATTCCATTATATTATTGGATAATATTAGGAAATGTGCAACTAAACTGTTAAACAACAAACTAAGAAAGTTAATTAAAGATCATAAGATTCTCTCAGAACTAAACTTCTGTGAATTAAAAGGGAAAAATAGAACCCTGAACAATATATAAATATGTTAGATTTGAGTTTGTTTAATGATTATATAAAAAAAAACCCCTATGTAAGACTTTTATTTGCTTACTTTAATATAAAATTTTTAGTTGGTTAGATATTTAAATGCATAGCTAAACTTATTTTTATTTCAGCTCAGTAATTATATTTGCGTAACAGAACCCTTTATTCATATAACAAAGATTTTCATATATATATAGAGAAAATTTTAATTTCTCACGTATATCAAAAAAAATTTTTACAAAAAATTTTTTTAAACTGATACTTCTTTTCTATTATTTTACACATTTTAATTTTATAAACACAATATTGTATTTAATATTTATAAAAAAAAATTATGTTTTTATAATAATATTCTTATATTCTTATTTTTTGTTTACTAATTTTACTCATATATAAAATGAATTTTAGACAAATGAAATTACCTTTTATGTTTAAGTAAATTGTTCAGCAGTGTAAAAAGTATTTGTATTTCAATTTTTATGATTCTAAGTATAATATTTGTGAAGATAATTATATTTTTTAAACAGTACTAACTCCAAAAAAATTTTTTTTTCTCTTTTAACTTCAGGATGTAATAACATCACTTTGGTCAAATGAAATTACTTTTTTATGTTTAAAAAGTTGTTCAGTGATATCAAATCTACCTGCATATAAATTTTTATAATGATTGGACTAATATTTGTGAAGTATTGGCTATTTTTGTATTATTAATTTTTTTGCGAAAACCCATTTTGCAACTTCAGAGCATGATTTTACTACTTTGGTCAAATGAAATTGCCTTTTTCCGCTTAAATAAAGTTGTTCAACGAGGTCGAATCTATTTATATAAAATTTATAGGATGATTGGATTAATATTCATGGAATGCGACCAACATTTGTACTTTCAATTATTTATTGTTAAGTGATTTTAATTTTAAAGTGTAATTTTTTTTATTTTAAATCAACTTGTTAACTTTAAGAAATTGTTCAGAAGGGTTGGCAATAATTTATATTTTAATTTATAAATCTAAATATAATAATATTTATAAAAAATTCCAAATTTTAATTCCAAATTTTAAAACTATTTTTAAAATAGCAATAGTATATTAATATTATATTAATATTAATTAAAATTAAAAATTCTGAAGTCATATGCGCCAATCCTTGAAATTAGCTTAAATTAAGAATTTTTAATAAAAAATTAGTAAACAGTGCAAAATACGATTGTGTTACACATTCATCTTATCAATCTTATATAGAATAATCAGAAAATAAAACATTTTTTTACAACTCATGCTTAAAAATTAAAATAATAACGACTTTTTATAACCCATCAACTATTTTAAGAACTCATCACTTTTTACACCAGTTGCAAATAAAAGTTTTGTGAATACAATAGTAGTTATTTGCAGTTGTTAATGGTATTATTTATTCTTCAAAAGCTTTTCATGATGTAAATAATTAAAAATAAGGCTATAAGAAATAAGGCTGTAAGAATAACTGGATTTTATATGAATTTGCTATCATATTTAAAGAATTTTGAAAATAAAGAAATAACCAAAATTTTCATTATCTTTTATTAATTTTTAATTTTAAAAATTTTGTTTTTAAAATATAGAGACTAAGAATCTTCCTTTATATCATTTATTGATGATGATTTTAAAACTCATGTAGGCAACAAACTTTCCTCTTAGAGAAATCACTTAACAGACATTAAAATCTCGTGATATTTAAATCTGCCAGTATGAAAGCTTTAACTTTAGATAGGTGATCGTTAATTAATTACAAGGTTGAAATAAGTGTTGAAATTGATTACGATTTATGAGGATCGAAACGAATTACAGAGTTGAATCTTTTATGAATTTATAAGACAACGAGGGTCGATAAATAATAGTTTTATCAATTAGGCAAATGTCAAATGTCAAAATTAAAATATATTTTGACATGTAATTGTTTTTTTTTCATTTAAAATTAATTTATATGTAATTAATTTTATTGTTTTAATTAATATTTGACTTTATTGTGATAAAAAAAAATTTTTTCATTGACTAAAAGTCTGGCAACCTAAAAAAAAACAAAAAATGTTTAGTACATTTAATATTAAAAAAAGTCCCTTCCTCCTTCCTCAAGCTTACATTCCAAGTATTCCAAGTCATGATTCTGACAACCTAAAATAAAACAAATAAGAAATGTTGGTACATTTTTTTTAATATTAAAAGAATTTTTAACCCTGTGGTCCTCCTCTTACACTATCTTGCGTAGGTCCTGATTCATCCTGCCAGCAACCTGCAGAAAAAAAAATAGAAATGTTAGAAATGTTCTATTAAAAAAACAAATCTCCTTTTTCCCCTCTCACTTGCCTCAATTCCAAAGTCTGGTTCGTAGTATTCATCTGGAAACCTACAAAAAAGAAAAGAAGAAACGTTAAAACTGTTTCTATTGATAACAAAATTAACCTCCCCTCCCTCCACTCACCTCAATTCTAAAGTCCAGTTCGTATTATTCATCCGGCACCCTATAAAAAAAAGGAAATGTTAAAAACATTTCTGTTAACAATGTTTGTTGACCTCCTTCCTCCATTTACCTAAATTCTAAAGTCCAGTTCGTATTATTCGTCTGGAAACCTACAAAAAGAAAAGAAGAAGCGTTAATCGTTTCTATTAATAACAAAATTAACCTACCTTCCTCCACTCACTTCAATTCTAAAGTCCAGTTCATAGTATTCGTCTGGCACCCTACAAAAAAAAAGAAATGTTAAAAATGTTTATGTTAATAATGTTTGTTGACCTCCTCCCTCTATTTACCTAAATTCTAAAGTCTGATTCGTATTATTCGTCCAGAAACCTACAAAAGGAAAAGAAGAAGCATTAAAACCATTTCTATTAATAACAAAATTGTCCTTACCCCTCCACTCACTTCAATTCTAAAGTCCAGTTCGTAGTATTCATCCGGCACCCTACAAAAAAAAGAAACGTTAAAAACATTTATGTTAACAACGTTTATTGACCTCCTCCCTCCATTTACCTAAATTCTAAAGCCCGGTTTATGTTATTCGTTCGAAAACCTACAAAAAAGAAAAGAAACATTAAAACCGTTTCTATTAATAATGAAATTGAGCTTCCCCCTCTCCACTCACTTCAATTCTAAGGTCCAGTTCGTAGTATTCGTCTGGCACCCTACAAAAAAAAGAAACGTTAAAAACATTTCTGTTAATAATGTTTGTTGATCTTCTCCCTCCATTTACTTCAACTCTAAGGTCCAGTTCATAGTATTCGTCTGGCACTTTATAAACTAGAAAAGAAAAGTTACACAGTTTTTAAAAAAATCAGACAAACAAATACACCCTGCCCTCCCTTTCCACTTACATAATTTCCAGAGTCCAGCTTCATATTTAGTTCGTATATTTGTCCAATAATCCTACAAAAAAGAAAAGAAACGTTAAAAACGTTTTACTTAAAAAAAAAACCAAATAAATACACTTCCCTCCCCTCCATTTACATAATTCCCAAAATTCATTTTGTATATTTCATCCGGTACCCTACAATAATAAGAAAAAAAAAAATTTTTTTAATAATAATTTTTAAAAATTGAATATGAATATGTATGTATCTTATTATTTTTATCCCCAGATCTGAAATAAAAAATAATAATTTTTTTTTTCTTTTTCAAATAAAAAAAGATTATCGATGAGTCAAAACTGTCAAATGATCAATATTTGATACCAAACTGATCTGAATATTTGGGTCATTAATAAAATAATAAAAATAATAAAATAAATAAATAAAATACATATTACACATTCCTTCCTTTTTTTATGTTAACTCATAAATTAAGACTATCATAAATGGTAATCATATTATTTGATATTACCTTGACCTTTTTTATTTTTTTCTTGATAGCGTTCAATAAATGGATTTTTTTAAAAAAAAAATTTAATTAAAAAAAACGCTTTTTTTAAGCGTTTTTATTTTTATTTTATTTATTTCTTTCGATTATTTAAAAAAAAAACAAAAAAACAAAATAAAATAAACTGCTGTAATAGACTGTTATTTTATAATTTTATTCTTTCTTTCTAAAATAAATAAATAAATAAATAAATAAATAATTTTAAAAAAGAATTTTTTTTTCACTAAAATGGTTGTTGAACCGTTAAGTTTTATTTTTTTTAAAAAAAAAGAAAACCAGTTATTTGAACTGTTATTTTTTATTTTTTAAATCGGTTTTAAAACTTTATTATTTTTTGTTAGATATGGCATTAGTACGACTTCCAGACTTGAATTTTGTAATACTGAAAATGTAAGTTGAGAGAGGGTATTATTTTTGGAATGTTACTAACGTTCCTTTTCTTTTTTTTTCTAGGAAAAGCTCTTGGCTTGAAATTTGGCGAAATGGTAAGATATAAAGGAGTATTGTATTTTCTTTATTACAGGAATGTAATTAACGTTCCTTTTCTCTTTTTTTTCTTTAGAGGCAACACCTGGCTTGGAATTCAGTAAAATATAAGTTACAAAAGAGTAATTGTGTTTTTTTTTATTGCAGAAACATCACTAATGTTTCTTTTCTTTTCTTTTTTTTTCTCTAGTAATGGCTTCTGCTTGAAATTGATGAAATGGTTACAGAAGGAAGAGTCATATTTTTTTTATTGCAGAAACGTAACTAACATTCCCTTTCTCTTTTTTTTCTTTAGGGATATCTTTTGTATTTAGGATTCACGAAATAAAATGTATTTTATGAGGTTTTTTTTGTTGTAGGAGCATTAATAATGTTGCTTTTTCTTCTTTATTGTAGGATTGCTGGGTGATTACTACGAAATACAAACCAGATTTTGAAATTTAGGTAAGGACCGGGTGAGGGATTTTTCGTAAAAAACATTGCTAACGTTTTTTTTTTCTTTTTTTATAAGGTTGACTTTTGAATTACTATTTACAAGGTAAAAAAGGACCATTTTTTCATGATTTTTTTAAGGAATGTTGCTTTTGGACATTTCAGAACAACACTTGAAAAGTAATTAAAGGATAGGAAATTAACCTATTATAGGATTGTTAGTTATGAAAGTGCAAAAGATGATATGGAAAATGATAAACAAAAATATATTGTAAGAAATGATGAAAAATGAAAATATATTATAGAAATAATGGAGAGCAAAAATATGTTATTGAAACAAAAAAGATACAAAAATATGTTATAGGAAGTTTTAATTTATCAAATAATCTATTAGTGTTTTTTAGTATCTTTAAATTTGTATGATGATTTAAATAAATCTAACGATATAATAAATCTGACCAAAATTATGTTAATTCTGGTCAAAATTAAAATTGTGCTAGTTGCTTTTTTTTTTATTTTTTAAAAATCATATACATTTTTTTTTGATCATTATATTGCACATCCTTAACTAATATATACTTTGTATAACAAAATTTAATATATTCGGATGAGTGGACAAATCTGCCGATATGTAGTATATCATTTTATATTATTAATTTATTAATATTTAGTGAATAAATTTCACAATTTTTTTTTGTAATGATATAAAAAATTAATTTATTACTATTATTATATATATATTTATTATACTTAAATAAAGTTATATATGTCAGAAAAAAAATTGCTTAGCAGAATAAAAAATTCAAAGGTTATAATAAGAGTTTGCTTACTAGCAAAACTTAAAATAATTTGCTTATTGATCATAGTAAATTTTGAAATTTTCATCTAACTTATATATATATTATTCAGGGTCCTGGAAAGATACTTCTGTACACAGGTCAAATGAAGTTAAATCAGTCATCAATTGGTCATGTGGCTGATTGGTAACTGATTGGTTACCTATTGATGACTGATTCTTTCAATCGGTCATCAATCAGGTATAAATTCCAAATCAATTATCAACTGATCATATGGCTGATTGATGACTGATTGGTGTACAGTTGAATTTACCAGTTATTAATAGATCACATATCAGATTGATAACTGATTGGTTGCTAATTGGCTTATTATATATTAGCAGATTTTTAGATTTTTTCAACAATAACATTTTATTTATAAAACTTTTTAAATTCGATAGAAAATTTTTTTTGATAGATTTCCTAAGATTCATATAGAATATTATTGATAAATATATACATGAAGTTAAAATTAAAACCCAAAAGTCAAAATATTTCAACTTGGGAAGGTCAAAAGTCAAAATTAAAATCAAAATAATCAAAATTACATCATAGTCATATGATTTTTATAATTATAATTTAATACTAAATTTTAAACATAAATAACTCCATCAATATTGATGTTACAGATATGCAACACATATCATTGGAATCATCTTGATAAGCTGAATCCAACCACATTAAGATCATAAAATTCAGATCACTGAATGCAGAGATTATTAACTTTGAATTTTAATATTATTGTTTATTATAAGAGTAATAAGACTATTTAATACCAAATTTTAAACGTGAATAACTCTGTCAATATTGAAGCTACAAATATGCAACATATATCATTAAAATCCTCTCGATGAGCTGAATCCAACCATGTAAAAATCATAAAAATCAGATTACTAGATGCAGAGATCGTTAACTTTGAATTTTAATATTATTGTTTACTATAAAAATCATATAATTATGATGTAATTTTGGTCATTTCGACTTTTGAAGGGGTTCAGATTAAAATCATTTTGATCATTTCAACCATTTTAAGGGTTAAAATTAACCAATTTTGGTTTCATGTATACCTATATCCATAATTCCCTTTAAGAAAAAAGTAATTTGATTCTAGTAATATATAGTAATATTTGATCGTAATTATAAAAATGTGCTTACCATTTCTGATTGATAATGATGGCTATCCCTAAACCTTTGGCTTTATCTTGTTGTTTGTTGTTAAAAATAATGTGAAAATGTTTATTCTTTATTTTTGCTAATACTAGTATAAGATCAATCTTTAAAAATTTGCAAAATACCTGAAGTATTATGACCTGTAATATATAATAATATAATTAAACTTAATTTTTTTTATTATTATTTTATAGTTTTATTTTGCATTTATTAGCAAATAATAGTAATTTGAAATTTATTTAGTTTATTAATTAGAATTAAATTATATATACTGTAATTAAATTTTTAAAAAATACTACTTTGAATTGTAGATTAGAGCTCTGAATTTTCAATTCAGTTCTGTTTTCAGTTCCATTTTCAGTTCTGAACTTGGTTCCTTACTGGATGCTTTTTGGAATAAGATTTTTATTGAAAAATGTTTTCAGAATCATCTTTTAACTGAAAAACATTTTTTTAGTTAAAAACTTCATCTGAAAACATTTTTAGTTTGAAGTATTTTTTGAAAAAATGGTTTCAGTTTCATTTTTTGATCTAAAAATGAAATTAGAACTAATTTTTCAAACTGAAAATATTTTTTCAGTAGTGTTTTTTAACTGAAAATATTTTTGATTAAAAGCAAGTATGACCTGAAAACGTTTTTCAGTAAAAATTTTAAGCTGAAAAACACTTTTGGTAAAATTTTATATTAGAGAATCAAATTAGAATCAAAAACAGAACTGAACCAGAAATTCAAAACTCTATTGTAGATTTATTATTTAATTTTAATTTATATAATATAACAAGAGAATTTTAATTTATACATAGGTGTTGATCACATGTTTATTATTAAATAAGCACATACTGCAAATCTGTTATAACACAGTGATAATTGATTAATAATCAACTAATCGACCAATAAATCCTTTTTTCTAAATACTTCAAAACAGTACTTGTAAAATAAATAGAAATTTCTTTATCATTATAGAAATATTAGTAAATATTACTAACATTCATTTCATTTGTTTTTTTTGTAAAGATGCTTCAGAACAGCCCTTGGAAGATAAATAGAAAGAAGAGAATGATTATAAGAACATTAGTAAGCATTACTAATGTTCTTTTCTTCTTTTTTATTCTTTACTTTAGTTTTTTTGTAAGAATCTTTTGGACACTTCAAAATATTTCTAAAAGGTAAATGGTGGAAGATGGGTAACTATAAGAATATTAATAAACGCTACTAATATTTTTTTCATTCTGCTTTATTTTATAAGAACCTCCTAAGCATTTCAGAATGACTTCTAGAAGATAAATAAAAAATGCACGTAAAAATGTTTATTTACTATAATAGGAACTTTTGTAAACACTATTAATATTTTTTTCTTTGTTTTTTTTTCATCACTATGTTATTCTACATTAACTTTTCCCATTACTATAATTTCATTTTACATCAATTTACCATTATCATTTCATTCTTTACAATCACCTTTTTACTTTTTACCATGATCATTTCATTTTTTTCATCTTTTATCATTACCAGTTTGTTTTATATCAACCTCATATTATTTATTCCCATCTTTTTATTTCACACCAATAAAATCTTATTAACATGAACTGTTACAATACAAATACATTTTATATTTTCATGTTAATAAATTTTTATTAAACTTAATGTATGTTGTTATAATATAAATACATTTTATATTATTAAGTTAAACTTGTTTTAATAAAAATCAAAAAAATTAGCCAATAAAAATTTTTTATGTAAATTACATAATACAGGTTTCAAACAACTATATACAAATAGAAATTGCCTTTAAATAAAAGTCAAGAAATAATAATTTTTAAATAATAATAAATTTATATTAAATAAAGTAAATATTTTAAATATTTAAAATTTAATTACTTATTGTATTTAAAACTTTATTTTATTTTATTTTTAAAGAAATTATATATTATTTATTTAAAAAAAAATTTTAAAAATAAAATAAAATACTTAAAAAAAATATAAAACATTTACAAGTTTACAAAAAATTAAATAATTCATTTTAAAGAATTTTATTTGCAAGTAGAAAAATTGAAAATTATTAGCAAGTTAAAGTAAATTAAGAATGAAGTATTCAACTTTATTTTAACTATAAAAACAATATAATCAATTTTTAATATAATGAACTCTAGGTTTTATACTTCAAATTTGCTATAGAATTATAGTAAAACTGAAAAATTTAAGCAATTTAATTGGTTGCTTCATTATAATAAAAGAATTTTAATGTATTTGATTGGTTAAATATTACATATTAATAAAAATCTGTTATATTAAATAAGAGTTGCTATATTATAAATTGATTATAAATAACTAAAAGAAAAACTATAAAAAAAATAAGCAATAGCCTTGTTAATAGTTTATTTTTAGTATTGGAAATTCGATATATGAAATGTGTGTATGCACATTTACTTCATATAAAAAGTGCATTTTTTTATAATTTTATATAATGCCATATATAACAAGTAAAATTTTTACATTTTTTTAATTTTGAATTTCCAATACTGTTTATTTAGTAATAAAAAGCAATATAAAGGTACTTCTATATTGGAATACTTATTTATTATCGTAGTATAAAAAACAGATGCTAAAATTTTTCTATTCGGTAATCTGTTGTACTGTTCAATTTGGTAATACAGTTTTTTTTTTATATTTTTTAGAATAATGTAACCCATAAAGTTCTGGCTAAATGATCATCAAAACACTTGCCAGGTATACTCTTTTTTGGTTATGATCTACTAGAAAACTTTGCTTGCGAATTTAATTCTTAGTTCTTAGGAATAATGAATCTAAATCTTAAATCTAAAATAGAGTATTTCGCCCACCCTCCTTCCTGACAAATAGACGTTTATTATATAATAAAAAAAAAAATTTTTTTCGTTACATGTTTATTACAAGATACAAAAAAAAAAAATAAAAATAAAAAAATAAACAAATAAACATTAAATTTCAAATGATCTTCCTTATATAGATTTATTCTATATTTCATAATAATCTTTTTTTCCGCATTAAATAAATTATGTAAATAAACCTGTTAAAAAAAAAAAATTTAAAAAAAATTCCTTTATACGTTATAATATATATCAAATGATCACCCTTATAAGGATATATTTGTCAAACATTTCGTAATAATCTTAGCAAATATGTAAACAAACTGTTAAATAAAAAGAAAAAAATGAAATATTTCATTTTTTTTTTAATTTGAATAAAAAAAAGGGAAAATGGAATTGGCGATCCCGGTCACCATGGCGACCCTTATTATAATCACATGAACAAACAAATTTTATTGGCTGATCAATGTAATTATTTGTTATAGATAATCTTTTTTTTAGGTGCGACATTTTTCTTTTAAATAAAACAAAAACCAGGTATATTTTTTACTGTTTTATTCCATTTCTTTATATTTTTCCTTCTTATTCCCATTTCTAATTTCTTTTTTATTTCTTTTATCTTAGGATTTTTAAGATCTTTTAGTTACACAGGTATGTTTTTTTCATTCTTTTTTCTTATTTTTCTTCATTCATTTCTAATTTATCTCTTTCTTTTAGGTTTAAGTTTTCCGATTTTGTGTTAAAGGTATGGTATTTCTTTATACTTTTCATCTTATTTTTGTATTAGTTTTTTATATTTTGTTTTTTATACTTTTCTTCTTTTGCTTTTAGTTTTCTTCTCATTTTAATTTCTTTTTTTTTTAGATCTTTAGTCTTTCAGTTTTATGAATAGGGTATGCTTCTTTTTTCTTTTTTTTCTTTTTTGTTTGCTTTTTATATTTCGTTTTTACTAACTTTATCTATTCTTCTTTATTGGTTTTGGATTTTGGTTTTTCTTTTTGTTATATTTTGTTTTCATCCACTTTCTCTTTCTTCTTATTTATCTGCCTTTGGTTTCCTTCATTTCTTTATTTATTCCCTTCATCTTCGTTTTATTTCCTTCATTTTATTTTATTTCTTTCACCTTTATTTCTTTTCATCTTCGTTTTCTTCTCTTTATTTTTGGTTTTTTCTGAAATATCTTTATTTTTATTCCCTTTTGTCTTTATTTTTGCTCCTCTTCACCTTTTTTCGTTCCTCTTCACCTTTTTTTCATTCCTTTTTACCTTTTTTTCATTCCTCTTCACCTTTTTTTCGTTCTTCTTCACCTTTTTTTCATTTCTTTTCACCTTTTTTTCGTTCCTTTTCACCTTTTTTTCATTCTCTTCTATCTTTATTTTGTTCTTTTTTATATACATATATATATATATGGAGTAATGTAGGCATATCTCATCTTGATAGTCTGCTTTCATGGCCAATCTTAATATAATCCTTGAATACCAACTATTGGAAATTATATCTAGAATGAATCCTCCCCTATTTTCATAATATCCTCATTGACAAATTATTTATTTAGCCTATTTGATTCAATTAATGACTAAACTCATATTATATATCAACTAATTACTGCTAACAAACATTTATTTATGATTTATATAAAAAGATAATTCTTTCCACAAATATTAAAAAAGAAAAATAATTATATTTCTTCATATTATCATCTTAATTTCATCAATTGTTTAATATCATATAATACATTCATTGTTTATTCATAAAGATTATTTTGTGAAATAAAATCAATCACTGACAAGAATAAATGTCACACATTTTTTTAACCAATTAAAGTTTAACAACCTAATCACGCGATCATGCTTACAATATCCCTATCATAGGTACTACTGGCTAGTTAGTTATTATAAAAATACATTTATATTTTTCATATTATCATATTTTAGATTATAAAGAAAATAGAAGTATTTATTCTACTGACAATAAAAATTACCTTCTGCATTTACATCTGCCTTTCAATATGTAAAAGGTATGTAAAATATTGTATTTTAATTTCTGTAAATTTATTAAATTATCAAATTAATATACAGATGGTGCCCAAAATTATCTGGCCACTTTATTTTGCCAAAATTATGTCAATCATCACGTGTTATTATGATGTAAACAAACAATAATTTTGTATTTATAATCGCAATGAACAATCCTCTGCGCCACATTTCTTCTGGAACTTTCCGGAAAAATGAAACCACTTACCCCAAAAACTCGTAGTGCAATTGTTTACGGTCACATTCAAGTCGCACAATTGCTAAACAACTGGGGTGTGGGAAAACAACAGTTAATAACATACTTAAATGCCTTCGTGAGACTCACTTTTTAACACCAAAAAAACAAACTGGGCATCCACCACTTCTCGATTCACCAGCTCAACAAAGACTTAAATTCTTCATTAAAGAAAACAATAAAAATCGTCGACTTTGTTCAAAAAAAATTGTGACCACTTGGACAGCCCAAACAAAGCAACCTATTTCTTGTAATACTATACGCCGAAACCTTAAGAAAGTTGGACTTACAGCATGTATTCCTCATCGTAAACCTGCAATGACAGAAGCACATTATCAGGCTCAACTTGAGTGGGCTTATGAACATGAAAATTGGATAGAAAGAAAATGGAAAAGAGTCCTATTTTCAGATGAAAGCACTTTCACTCAATTTTAACAGGGTCAGCAGGGAATAGTATGGCGTGAACCTGGGGAGGAGTTAAATCCTGATTGTATTTCAGTTACTGTGAAACACAGTCCTAGCAAAATGTTTTGGGGGTGTTTTTCCTGGAGCGGCCTTGGGCCAATTGTTCCATTAAATGGTTCAGTTACTGGCCAAACACATGCTAAAGTTATTAATGATTTTATTGTACCTACCTTGCACACATATTTTCCACGAGGTAATGGAATCATTCAGGAGGATAATGCTGCACCACACCGTTCAAAAGTTGCTATGGCCGCACGTGAAAATGCTGGGATTGTGACGCTTGACTGGCCAGCTCAGTCACCAGATATCAATCCTATATAAAATATCTGGGCTGAAATGAAGATGATGATTTGATGTTATTCGCCACCACCATCTAGTATTAGTGTGCTTATGGAGTATGTTACAGATGCGTGGAATGACATTCCTCCTGAATATTATAGAAAACTGATCAAAAGTATGCCTCAGAGGGTTGATGCAGTTATTTCCGCAAATGGAAATAGAATAAATTATTAAATTTTTGTAAATTTTAATAAAGGAAGGCACATCATATTTAACATATATAAGTTTTTTGAATTTGAAAAGTGGCCGGATAATTTTGGGCACCATCTGTATTCTTTACAGATCATAACACTCCTTTAAGTAATAATAATCAAACTTCAAGCTGTTTTCTTTAAGAATCTATAAATATATAGAAAATGCTACAAATATTATAACAAATGATTTTAACAAATTAAATGAAATTTTTAAAGAGGACAGTTATACATTTAATAACTGTATCTTTAATTTTCCACAGAAGTTAGCTCATAGTTTATTAATGTAATAGTAATCTCATAATTATTTGATAATCATATATAAATACTATTGGATAACTATAAAACTTTGTTATACATGATCCTATGGAATATCGGAGAAGTACAGTATATAATTACTAAATTTATCCATAGATCAGATGCGTCATACTCGGCATGTTATGCTGTATCTCGTTGGATATACAAATTATAGAATATAGAACAGTTACAGTTATCTGAATAGAGCAATTATTAAAATTATTATTAGAATCAAATGAATAATCCTTGTGAAATTCTCAATTTTCAGGTTTGCTTTAATATTGAAGTGGTTGCATAATTTATCATGGTCATGTAAGAAGGGATAATATAACCTTTATTAGACACTTCAATATCGAGTGATTGTTGTCATGCCACACAGTGGATATAGGATTTAAAAATTCAAATCATATGTTTTTTTTTTTACTAATTCTTAAAATAAAAATAATACAAAATTATTATTTTTTATTTATAATATTGCTAAAACAAAAAAATTTTGTTAAGATGAAGTTTGCATTTTCATGAAATGGTTCGTAATTACTCTTCTTATACTACTCTATCACGAATGGAACAGATCAAGGGTGTGATATTAAAAATTTTTTCAGTGAAGAATTTGTAAAAAACTTTTTTATCCTCCTAATTTCCTCTTTGTTTTTTTATACCTTAAAGTTTGCTATTTAAGTAACCTATATACTATAAACAATTCAAAAAAGTATAAAAATATAGTATATTAGTAATGATTCACCTTTTTTTCGCTTTTTTATTATTTAAAACTTTTCTTTCTTAAAATGAGATGATTAAATTAAAGTTATTTACCTGATTAATTAATTAATAGTTGGAATAGAAATATCGGTCGAAATTAAGAGAAAACGATCTTATAATCGCAATCTTAATAAAAAATGTAACATAGATATATACAGTATATACAGTATATAGTAAACCGATTTTTCATAACGGACAATTATTTGTCTAGTATAAGTACGGGTTTTGACCCTGATCTAACCTTAACTCGGAGATTACGCAATTCTATAACAATGATTTTTAGCTTCTTTTCTCGCTGGTAAATTTAAGTATATAATTATATAAATCGTAACGACTGACTATTCACATGATGAATATCAAAAGCAACACAACATAATATGATTTTTTAAATCGATTTTATTATTTTTTTTTTTTTTTTGTAATTTTCGTCTATTGAATTTCTTTTTTTAAAGAGATAAATAAATAAAAAAAGAAAATGAAATGAATAAAGCAAAAGGAAAAAAAAAAAATAATAAAAAAAAAAAGAACAAGCGAGATAATAAAAGGTTTCAAATAATAAAATCTAACGAAAAATTATATCAAATAAAAATCGATTAAAAAAAAATATAATAGTAACGAACGTACATGTAAGTAATATAGCTAAAAGTTTAAATTTTCAGATTCAAAAAGCAATAAATTTCTCTATTAGAAGAAAAGCGAACGATGATTACGACCATACAAAAACGATGTAATGGAATTCATTAATAAAATAAAAAGTATACATCTTTGTAATTTGATGTATATAAGGATTAAGGAGGAAGGATATGTTATAAATTCGTATGAATTTTCATCCAATTTATTTCCAATGAAATAAAAAGAACCGAAATCGATAAAATAATAACAATAATAATAATAATAATAATAATAATAATAACGAATAATCAATTTACGAGAGTTAGATAATGGCGAGGGAATATAAAAGCTTAGAGTTTCCAAGCTAGTTTATTTGTAGATTTCATAATTTTTATAACATAATAAAAAAAAAATAACGAAATTTGAGATCAGAATTTTTTCATAAAATTTCAATGTATTTTTGGACTTCATATGTATTTAATAATAATAGGTATTAAGATGTCTTCATATATGTAATGCTTAATTCAAGAAGAGGTTTAAGGGAGGGTGAGTTGTTCTTAATGATTATCATCATTTTTTTTCTTCTGATCTAATGATAAAAAAAAAAGAAGGCAAAGAAAGAGACGCTTTTATAAGAAAAAGTTCTTTATAAATTCAAAATGAAAAGATGGATGAGAACATATTTAATTAGTAAATCGGCTTAAACTCAATTACAGATTCATACAAAATTACCAAAAAAAAAAATTATGAATATTTATTCTTTCAAAACAAAAAGAAGAAAAAGAAATTACGTTTAAAAGTAGTACAATTGGATTGTTACATTTTCTTTCTATTGCAGCAATTAATTTTATTGTAAAACGTCGAACAGTTTAACATGTTTTGATTAAATAGTAATACAAGTGGATAAGAAAGTTAAAAAACAAGTACTACGAATTCCTTGATATAGAATCAATGATATGAAACGTATTATTTCAAATGAATTACTGTACCTTATTAAAATTTGAAGCACGCATAACACAATTACCCAGGATATTTTTAAACAATGTATGAGTTCAGTTTTCACCGAATTCAAGAATTTGAATTAAATTATGTAACATAGATTTGGATTGAAATATAAGGGTTTGGTAATAGCTGAAACTTTAATATTTGATTATCCCGAGTATTTTGGTATAATTAATTCCGTTTATATACTGTATATGTTGTGATGTTTATTCTTTTTGATTTCCTCTTTTATGCACATGATTAGCATTGTTATGTTGATCTGTAACACTGGTATACGCCCAGAAAACAAACGTTAAGTTTGGTAAATGATACTCGCTTATTTTTTCCATAAATGACGATAACGTTTATTATCCAATCAATATGTAATATATATATATATATACAGTATAATATAATAATATAATAATAATAAAAAAAAATTAATTCTTTTCATAAATTATGATACATTTGCCGTAACTCTCCTGTCTTTTTGTATTCAAACTTAAAATTATCCATTAATTCTTTAATTAAAATAACCGGTTACACTTTAAAAAAGTTATACTTTAATTATGTATTTTATTTTAAAAAAAGGTTTTTTAAATTGAATGTTCCTCATTTTAAGATTAACAATTCGTCCCAGTGCTTTTCCTTAACAAATATTGTATTATTATTCATTAAATAATTTATATTTAATTATTGTTATCCTTTATAATTTTTAATCCAGTATATACAGTAATTTTTCTTTTTCATTTACAAATAAAAAAAAAAATTATTGGACAATAATATTTTTTATGATATTATTGATGATAATCTAAATTAAACTTTATAGTGATGCTGCAGTGCAGTACGTAAAATCAAATAGCACGTGAAGTTCATCATCATCCGGAAAAATCTTTCAGAAATCGTATTTAAAATAATTGGATTGAACTAAACCGAAGGAAATCAACCGAGCCAATGGATTGAAATTTCATATTATGAAACTTTGATCTTAGCAATTTACCGTTACACTGTCACGTACTAATTTTGTTAATTAACCAAAGTTATTCTCTTTATAATACTTCTCTCAAACAGTGTTAGGGGTACAATTATGCGTGATATATTGTATATCGGATGATCCGGCTTTAAAACTAGTAAAGTAATTTTTTTTTTTGCGCATATTGTAAAACGATAAATAAATTCTTTTTGGAAGATAAGGTTTTCATTCACTATTTAAGTGAATGATATGGAAGATAATAATATTGATAATATTGATAATATTGGTAATAGTGGTTCCAGACACCAGTTACAAGCGGCTACAATAAAAAAAAAAAAAAAAAAAATTGCCAAGACCTATATAATAAATTTATATGCATTTCTTTTTTTCTTTCTTTTTGATAATGCATGAAATTGCTTTTGTGTTGAAAGAATTTGAGGCGGATAACTACATACAGAAGTTTTGGTATCTCCAATCATTAATTGAATTAAATTAATGTAATATGTTGTTTAATTATGCATGCACAGATTTTAATTCACATAAATTGAATTGAAAGAAGCTTTTACATGCGTGATACAGAGTCGCCGTATAATAAAATTAAATCTTTCAAAACTTATGTTAATGTTATTTATTGTACTCCCGGCTGATTGTTAACATGTATATAAGCTCGAGTTCCCAAACTGATTCACCACCATTTCTCCCTTTATAGAAGTACCCCTTAATATAATGTAATGTTATTCCTGAACGCCACCGCGATTCATTCTCTGTCATGAAAAGAATGTTAGAACGAAACTTTATTGTTTAACACTGCATAAAATAATTATCCCTTTTAAGTGTACCCTCATTCTAAAGACTCGATTATTTTTAATTGAAATATTGCTAAATTTGTTCAAATTACTCGTCGGCCATCGGTATTTTATGCAGTGTTGGATGGCTTATCAAGGTATTGTAAACAACAGTAACAAAATGATTGTTAATGATGGTTAACGGATGTCTCTTCTTTTTTATTTTTTTTTTTACCACAAGGACTTGAATTGTAAATTTTACTTTTATACACAATTTGGTCCAATTTTCATTCATAAAAGATTCCAATATGTAATAGAAGGATTAAAGGATGTTTTAATTATCATATTTTTCATCTTTACATCCCAAAACATGTTACTTTAAATGGTTGAGTAGCCAAGCGTACAAAATAACACTTATAATTCTCTTAATCACCTCTACAAAAAAATAGCTATGATGGAAATATTCCGTTCAAATATAAACTAATATCATACACAATTTCCACCAATTTTACTAGAAAATCCTTGATATCCGTTAGTCACTTTAGACTATCCCTTCGTTTTACTTTTCGAGACTTTCTCCAAAGGATCAGATTTCGCTAGGGCGGTGGTTTTTTTAACCTGTTATTCGAATCCAACCTAGCATTTCTCATAGTATCTTTGTTCGATTCTGTCGCGACGTATTATTAAAATTACATGTATTCAAAAATATTCAAAAAAAAAGAAAAAATAAAAAATAAAAAATAAAAAATAAAATAAAAATTGTAGTTTTACCTTCGGGAATGTTAAGTCCCACGATCTTCCGCTACTTTTAATTGGTTAATAATCATATGACTTTTTTTAACGCTAACTCTCAAACTTAAGTTTGTTTTTTTCTTTAATATGGAGAAAAACCATGCGAATTTTTGTTCCATTTAGAATAGTTCCGACTATTGTTAGTTCAAATGTCATTAAACCAACATCTAATATAGATGCCATTCAACGAATAACCGATTTTTTTAAAGCAAATAATGGAAAGTTATTAATATTAACAGGTGCAGGTAGGAAGAAATTTTTTATTATAATAACAATATAAACCTGCTTCTATTGAACTAGATGTATGATTGTTATTTTCGATATTATTTAAAGGAGTGAGTACAGATTCAGGAATTCCTGATTATCGAGGACCACAGGTAATACCGTAAAATCTATATCAATGATTGTTTTATTTTGAAAGATTTTTTTTTTTTTAACATGTGGTTCATCTTTTATTTTATCAGGGAACCTATGTAATAAACAAAAATTATAAGCCAATATTTTATCATGAGGTTTGATGGTTATTAATTATTATGCCTTTTTTTTAAAAAAGATTATTATATCTTATATATTATTTTCCATTTTCAAATAGTTTGCGGGTCAACATAGATTTCGTCAACGTTATTGGGCAAGATCATTTCTCGGATGGCCACTTGTACAAAAAACAAAACCAAATTCTTCTCATATTGCTTTTGCAAAATTACAATCTTTAGGTTATATTCAAAATATAATCACGCAAAATGTTGATGGATTACATCAAATGGCAGGAACAAAAAATATTTTGGAACTTCATGGTACTTTACATGAAGTTCATTGTATGCAATGTGGTTATATACAAAAAAGATCAAAATATCAAGATATATTGAATGAATTAAATCCTAAATGGGAAGAATTTTTAAACAAAATTGAATCATTTAAAATTAAACCAAAGGTGAGACCTGATGGTGATGTGGATTTACCATCAAATAATACATACGAAACTTTTAGATATCCATCATGTGAACAATGTAAAAAAGGAATTTATAAACCTTCAGTTATATTTTTTGGAGAAAATATCAATTCTTCCGTTAAATTAATTGCTTCTGATATGGTAAAGGATTGTAGTGCAATGATGGTTGTGGGATCTTCTTTGGCTACTTATTCGGCTTTTAGGTTAGTAAAATCTGCTTATGATTCTGGTAAAAATATTGTAATTATTAATTTTGGGGATACGAGAGGAGATAATTTAGCTTGGTTAAAATTTGATCAGTTTTGTGGTGATATTTTACCTTTAATTTCTCAGCAAATGACAAACTTTATCCCAAATAATAAAACATATAAAAATTAATTTAATTTAATTAATAATTTAATGGATTGAGTTATATTTTTGTTTTTACTATATTCATATACAAATTTATAATATAGTAATTAATCTAATCATTTATTAAATATCAATAAAATAAAGTAACAGTTTATTATAAATATTCTGGACTATTTTTTTCTTTATTTAATATATAATAATTTACTTTATCTTTAAATAATTCAACTAAAATTTATAATAATTTATACTTCTATTAAATAAATATATTTAAATTTATACTTAAAAGATTTTGTAATAGTTAAGATACTTACAATATAATATTTTACATTAAATATTTTACCTAAAATTACAATTAAAATTAATAATTTTAAAATTAGTTATTAAAGTAAAATTTTATAAATTAAGTACTTATTAAAAGTATTAATTTTTCTAAATATAAAAAAAAAAAATATAAAATTACAAACTATTTTGTAAAATATAAACAATATATATATATATATATAAATTTTTAAAAGATTATTATTATAAATTTAAAAAATTTTTTTTTTTTTGGTAAAATTCTTTATTTTACTATATTTTATAAGTTAAATGCAAATTTTAAATTTATTAAATTTTAACATATTATTTATAATATACAGAAAATTAGTTTAAGTAAATTAATTTTTATTTACATATTTACAGTATATATTTTTTTATAATAAAAATAAAGAATTTA
Source organism: Rhizophagus clarus (assembly GCA_015698045.1). NCBI lineage: Eukaryota > Fungi > Glomeromycota > Glomeromycetes > Glomerales > Glomeraceae > Rhizophagus > Rhizophagus clarus. The sequence continues at coordinate 51,388 of BLAL01000205.1, read as the reverse complement.
TACTAATTTGATCTTTATTATTATTTTAATAAATGGATTTAAAAGAATTATTTCTTTATAATTTATTATTATTTCTTATTCTAAAAAATTTAAAATATTTATTTTATTTTAATTATCTAGAAAGAAAAAAAATTAATAAAAATAAAAATAAATATTATAACTAAATAAATTATAAAAATATAATATTTATTATATATTTATATTTATTTGATAATAAAATACAATATAAATGATAAAAAAGAATATATAAAATAAAAAATATAAAAAAATTATTTTAATAAAAAATAAAGAAAAAAAAAAAAGATAAATAATAAAGTTATATTTTATAAAAAAATATTTGTAATTTTAGTAATATCAACTATTTATTATTATAAGTATTATATTTTTAATTTACTAAAATAAAAAAAAACAAAATCTTTTTTAACACTTTTGGTATTTTAAAAAAAAAATAAGAAAATAAAATTTTTTAAGATTATATAAAAAAGTAGTAGAAAATTACTCTTTTTGAAAAAATTTTATATTATCTGATTTTTAATAATTCTTTTTAAAAAAAAATATTAGTATTTATTAAAGTGCTTAAATGGTTTTGCCTAATTTTAAGATTTTTTTCTTTTTTTTTAAATATAAATAATAATCTTGTAATCTTAATTTAAATTTAAAAATATCAATAATATATGATTACTCTTTATTAGTATTTTTTAATTTTTATTAATGGCTTTGCTTAATTGTAAAATACCTTATAAGATTTCAAATTAACTATAATATAGTTTTTTATTAGAAAGGTATAATTATTTGGCAAATATTAAAGTGCCTTTCAGTAATAGTTTATATAGTATTCAAAAAGATTCCAGTTTTATGTAATACAACAGTTCTATTTTATGCAAATATCTAGATATTTTTTTAGGAATATATTAAACCATTTGGTTTGGATTTTCCTGAATTCTTCAATTACTATCCAGAAGCAATTGAATTCTAGATCCAAGTAAGTAGTTGTCTTGCCCATTCTTCATCTTTTTATGATGATCTATCTAAATATTTAAGAAATATTCTTCTGATCTTGATTTTTTATATAGCCAATTATTTTACCATTAACTATGCATAAAGTTCTAAGTTCAGCCGGACATATATAAAGTATTATTATTACGTCGTCTAGGGTTTGCGCATCAGGTTTACTAAAGGTAAACCAAACTTTTAATCATAAAAAAATTATAAATAATTTTTACTTATTAATTAAATTTTAATATTTAAGAATAGATTACAGATAAATTTATAATTTATTTTTATTAAAATATTTATATTAAAGTTTATGTGTTAATTATACGTGATGTGATTTTCATCTCTCACATTTCGTACGATTTGATTTGCGATTACTGTCTTTACGGATTTTAATATCTCGAAGCAAATTCTGATATTTTGATTATCATAAGATATCACATCAATATTTTTATTTAGCAACATTAATATTCTAGAAATACTTCAATACTTATTCGAACTCAAAAATGAAAAAAATCATACAACATAAATGTGGTGTAAAATTACGAGATTTTGAAAAGATTATAAAGGAGCTTGATTGTTTGATTTATGATTTAAATTATAAAATCTATCTTAAAAGTTGAAAAATTAGAATTTATTTATAGATAATAGATAAATTACGAATAAAAAAAAATTACTCTATAACGAATGTGACAAATAATAAATTACATTTTACTTTTACCCAAAACTTCTTCAGTGTTGAAAAATTTTTCACACTCAGGATCCCACATATTTTCTTGAACAAATTTAACCAGATTATCCCATTCTTTTCCTTTTCGAGTTTTCAATACTTCAATATCATTTTGTACCATCTCAATAATTTGTTTATCACGTGCTAAGCCCTCACTTACTGTTTCGACAATTACAGCAGCTGCTACTTGAGCTGATACATGACGAATACGACTTACAACAGGATAAAGTAGTTCTAATGATTTTTCTTCTTCAGTTAACGAAGTCGCTAATGCAGATGCAGATTCATATATTTGTCGATCGGTGATTGCTTTTGGTTTAGCAAGAATTGCACCCAAACCTAAACCAGGGCTAATAAAAAATTCAATAAATGGTAATTAGTACATTTTACTTGATAATAAAGTAATTACATAATTTTTTACTTACAAAATATACATGTTATTTCCTTGACCCGGATATTTAGTTTTACCAGTTTCTGGTATAGTATATGCAGGGAATGCTGTACCAGAAGCAAATATCACACGATTGTCTGTCCCTTTCATTGCCTATTTTGATGGGGTTATTAATTATATATCGATACCAAATTTATAATAAATAGAAAAAATATATTTACATCTTCATAAGTACATTCGGCATTGACCATTGGATTAGATAATGGGAAAATAATTGGGTTTTTATTTAATTCAGCCATTCGTTTAATAATTTTTTCATTAAATACTCCGCCCGTTGATGATAATCCTACAAGTGCAGTTGGTTTGACATACTCTATAACATCTTCAAGGGTTTTAAATTGACATCCTTCATTATCATCGCGGGCAAAATATATTTTGTGTTTAGCCAAATTGTCACCACGGTCCTTTGTTACAAGACCCTAAATATGGTAAAAAAAAAATCAGATAAAAGTAAGTAATGAAGTAAAATGTAAATCATGGGAAGGATGTCCATACAAACCTTTGTGTCTACCAACCAAACCAATCTCTTTGCTTCCTCTTCAGACATTCCATGTTCTACCTTGAAAAATTCAAGTAGTTGTTTGGCAACGCCAACACCAGCGGATCCAGCACCGAAAAACAATAATCTATGTTTTGTTGGATGAATATCCTTTTCTACAAGTTTAACAGCATTGATAAAACCAGATAAAATAACAGCTCCTGTTCCTTGAATATCATCATTGAAACAGAAAGTGTTATCTCGATATTTGGTCAATAAATCAAATGCCTAAAAAAGAAGTAAAATAATAAATATATTTACAAGATTTTTCAAAAAAAAAAAAAATTAAATAAATTATGCTCACATGTTCGGATGAGAAATCTTCGAATTGAATCAAAAGCTCGGGATAAACTTTAATTAATGATTTAATGACAGCATCTACAAACGAATAAAATTGATCGTCGTCCACTCTCTTTTTTCGAATACCGAGGTAGAATTCATCATTTAAATTCTTTTCATTATTAGTACCAAGATCGAGAGTGATTGGCAAAGTACGTCGAGGATCAATTCCTGCAGCTGCTACGTATAATTGAAGTTTTCCAACAGGAATTCCCATACCATTTACACCCAAATCACCTAACCCCAAAATTCTTGATCCATCGGTAATCACCGCAATTTGTGGAGTTAAAGAATTATCATACGGGTATGGGCGATAGTTTCTGATTATTTGAGTTAAATTTGGAAGATCATTTAAAGAAAGATAAAGACCGTCTGGTACTCCTGGTGGGGCAAGGAAAGGAGAAATATGAGAGTATTCCAAACAGGCAGTACCAACAGTTGGAGTGTAGATAAGGGGAGTAATTTCCTAATATAAAAATTTTTCAATTTTAATTATAAATCTCTAAAAAGTTGATAATTAGGGTCATCATCAAGAATAAGAATTTACCTCCAATTCGCTAATAACAATACGATAAAATAATCTAATATTAGTATTTCTAAGCCACGCAAGAAAAATATATTTTTCTAAATCAGTCCCCTTAGATCTCAATTGAGCCAAGGCTCTCTTTTTTTGTTGATCTTCACTTTCTACAGCAGATGGCAGAAGACCGGAAGTATGCAAAGCGTTTCGCAACGAATGAGGCGCAGTAGTACCTTTATTGTACGTCAATGATTTTGATATATATATATTTTTTTTTTAGAGAGGTTCCTTATATTTAATAAATAAAAATTTATTAATTACCTTGATTAAGATAGGGTGATCTTGCAATACTTTCGATTCCATCGACATTGTAATGATTGTTTCCGTTGGTATATTTAGACATGTTTAATTCGAGAAATGGTTTATAATTTTTTAAAATTGGTAGATTTTCAAAATTTTCAGAATATTGTACAGAATGATTGATTTTTTGTGAAATGTTTTTTTTTGATTTTTCGAATTGTTGGGAAGAGAGAAAATTTTGTCGAGTATTTGTATCAAAAAAAAATTTTTTTTGGTGTAACGACGGTAGCCCAAAACGACGTAACATGATAGATTTCCTAAAATGTGTAAAAAATTTGATAAAATACTAACAGTAGTATAATTTTGGAATAAAGTAGAGATTAAATTTTCGGAGTCAAACGAAAAAAAAATATATAAAAAATATGATACAGTGCCACAATAATATAATTTTGGGATAAAATAGAGATTAAAAAAAGTTCATTTTTGGAGTTAAATATAAAAAACGAAGTTAGAGATTTAATTATATACATGAATGTTTTTATTTAATGAATTAGATATGTTTGAAAGTGAAATTTATTATAAGTAAAGTTATAATTCTCAAATGCAGGTTGTTTGAGACTCTGTTTCAAACTCAGATGCCTTTTTATCAATTTTCGGCTCATTGTAATGATTTGTCTTTATTATGATAAATATGATGCATGCCGAATTAAATCCTTCGAAAACGAAATTTTTTAACAAACTTTCGCTTGCAAATAATAAGAGAACATTTTTACCAAAGAATAATAAGATCAACCAGTTCATCACGATGACACATTTTTTTGTACGCCAAGAAAATAATTAAATATTTAAGTTTCATATAGTTGACATTTTGTACAACAATAAACACACAGCTGAACTTAATTTTGTGGCACTCATATTCTCTGTATAATTACCGAAAAATTCCGTTACAGCAGACGTTGTTATTAGTTTGGCAATGTAAATTAGTTCGCGTTCTCCGCGGGTTATGTTTTGTGTTTTCTTCCATTATTTATAATCGCTAAAATTATTTTAATTAAAAAAAAATATTATGATGATCATATAATACTGATAATTTTTGTCATGAATTTTCCCGTGATAGAATCATAAAAAGTCATACTCGAAAAATATAAATAAAATTTACGGGTAATTTCGCCGTAAAATTTTCGTTCTAACTTGGAAGAAAAAAAAAACTTTAGATCTTTTTAAATAAGCAAATCTTGCATATTTAAACGTTACATCTGCATTTATTACTACATATCATGTATTTTTCCTAAAAAAATTTATAACTTAAAAATCTTTTTTTTTACCCCTGAGAATCATCGGGAATCTGTGGCTTGTGTGTGAAGAGTGTGAAGATAGAGCCAAGAAACGATGTAATTTTTAAATCTGTGGCTTATATGTAAGAAAATGACGATTTATAAAGGGGGGGGGGGGGGGGAGGTTTAAGAAATTCCTAAGAATCACCCTTTAAAAAGAACAAGCAATAACATTATTTCCGGCCAAAATGACCTACATTTTTAGTAATTAATAATATATGTCGATCACTTTTTTTAATTCGCGGATTTGCGGAATTGATCTTGAATCGTTTCATCCCCCTTTATCCAATGGCATAAACTATTACGGAAATGATCAGTATCATGTGCGAAGTACATTAATTTAATAAATGTGTGTTTGTTTCGCCATTGGTCATTGGATGATCCTTTTGTTTTTAATGAGAGTTCGTCATCGTTATATATTATAAATAAATAAAAAAATTATGTATTTTGATCTTATTATTTAAACTTTTTCATTTTCGTCATCTATTTATAAAGATGTTCAACAGATTTCATTTGTTCATATGTAAATGGAACTGCGCCACTCAGCCGATTGAACATCAGTTAACCCTAGCCCTTAATTGGGCTAAAATAAAAAGTCTTCTCGGAAAGATAAAAAGGGCTCGTGCCATTTATGAAATTTTTGGTGTAGATAAAATATATAGAATCACCCTTCCCGTTTCTTTTTTCTCAGAATTAAGAAGAGAAGAAATGGACAATATTATATTGAGTTGTCGTTAAATGGCAGGAATTGTGAAGCAAATATGACTATCTTTGAATTCATGAATTCGGGTTACTCCACATAAGATTTTTATACAATTAACTAACCATATTTTTTTTTGTTTGAAGAATAGTATTGCAGATATCTATGCAACAGGGAATTTATTTAAAATTCTTTCACTCATTCATTACACTGATTACAAAAACGAGACAATTTGCATTACTGTACGTCTATACCTATACGCCCAACGCAATGAATCACACCAAATCTGACGTTTCATTTGTGAAATGCTAAAAAAGTCTTCATACGCAAAGTTCTTTTAAATATCCCTCAGAAATTATCTGTTAACATCTTCGCCGTTTTCAAAATGGTTAAACTTTTAGCATTCGTTCTTCTCATTCACATTGTGGTTTTCTCATCATTGTCTTACTCTGCTACTGTATTTCAGGATAATTCTCTTTCCCGTCGCGATACAACAATTGATCCAAACAAATGCATAGGCTTTGCTTCGAACCTACCACGTAGTGTAACGATCGTTCTTATTAACCAAAGTGGTTATAACATTACTTATTCTCAAGTCGATTTTAAAGATGGTCGTTGGATCACTCAAGCTGACACCGGTAACACGATAACCTGCGACCCATCCACTTACCCACCTCTTCCAAATGGCCAGTCTGAAACCTTTTCTACTGCGAATAGTCGCACTGCTTTCGGGACTGAAGGAACAGTCTTCTTTGGTATTGGAGATCAAATGGCTCCACCAAGTACATTTAGTATTTATTGGTTAAATCCAGAGATAGGCGTAAATAATTATATTGTTACAATATCAAATACCTCTTTGTATTCTTATCATAACCTTGATCCGGGTGAAGGAAATAATGCTGTTTATCAAGTTATTATTTCTGCTATTCCTTCTGCTTAGAATTGTTTATTAAATTGCTACAGTAACAAGATAGCAACATCCTTATTCGAGTCCTTTTTATATATGAATAAAGAAATAAACGTTGGTAAATCTTATCTGATTTCGTTTCGGTACATACCTATCAGCAATTACCATTGTTTTCTACGTGAATGTCCGCTGAGTGTCACATGTTTGGTCTAAACCATATATAAATTGTTAGTTTTTTTCTAGATTTTTTGCGACTATGTATGAAATTATTCTAATATTCTATAGACTATAGTGTTTTTAAAAGTATCGTAATGAGTTCCGCGTTGTAAGAGACCCAAAACCTATAAAAGCAGTGCAAATTCATTTAGTTGGAATTTTTATCCGGAGTTACGCAAGAAAAAAAAAATAAAATCTACTATTGTGTAAACCAATAAATCGAAAATTATTCAAGAATATGGTAATGTATTGGTTTTTTCCCTTTCCCTGCAATAACTATATCTAATCACTTCATTTATTCATAGATGGGAATGCAAAGTATTCAAATCTTGTTCAATACTTCTGAAATGATTTATGTTTAATCTTCATTGGATCCATTTTCAGTATTATCTAGCACATCTTGCGTGTTGCTAGACACCAACTTGTCAATGATGCCGACGAACGAGATCCATGATTATGGTTAACCAATTCTTGACAAGAAGTTTAGAGATATCAATTTTAACGATATCAATCTTACTTTAGAAAACATAGATCATAGATGCAACTACAAACGCAGTTTTGATCAACTTTGTGATATAGAAACGGATTTGGATGAGAAGAATACTCGGAAATTTGATGAAATCAAAACGTATCTGACCAAAAGTTCAACGAAGTTAATGCCGAGAACCACGAAAATATACGATAAGCTTCTTAATATCGAAGGGCGTGTTTGGACAACAAACGACGAGCAATATGATAATTTTATGACAAATATAGCTCGCTTTAGTGAATAGCTTTAGACATACTCGATCGAATGATGAGATCCTTACCATCCGTGAAAAACTTGACCACCTTGAAAGATATTTGAAAATTCTGGCCCCGCATATTCTAAATATTACTCCTGTATCCGGCTCTAATGATTCAGCTTTTTTTAAGGGTAATGTTTTAGTATCATGATACTAGATTTTTAACATAACATAAAGATTATAACTATATGCTTTTATTAACTTAGGCTCAAATGAAGATGATAATTTGGACGACGTCTTCATATCTCAAGATCAAAATTGTAATCATATATAAGTTCATTTGTATTACATATAGTCTATTTTGTATTTGATTATATCGTAGAGATCTTAGTTTTTGTGGTATATTTCTCCCACCCTTTTCTCATACTTTACAATACTTTACAAAAATATAATAAAGAATTTTTAAACCGCATAATCGGGTTCTTTGAACAAGGGGCGTGAATCCGATATTTTATTATAATATACTTATTGCAAACTGTTATAATCACTATAAATCAATAAAATAAATAAAATTCACATTTTTAAGGATGGCCAAACTTTTATGAAACTCTCTCAAATACTGTATGTTTGTAGAATAGATTTTAAGGATATGCAAAATTAATGCATTTGCATTACAAACATAATTATGAAATGCCAGAAATGTGGTGCTCTCATGTTCATGCTCCATTTAAAAAGTTTCTTAAAAAATATAGGGAATTTTATTCTGAGAATGATTATATTAAGTTAATGAAAAGTTTATATATAAATGGAAGATTTGAAGGTAGAATGCCAAGTTTTTATATTTACTGTACAGTATGTTATACATTAGTATGTCTCTATAATAATGGATCACTGACAAATATGCAGATAAATACTTAAATAAATGCATAAAAAAGGAAAAGTCCAATCTTTTGGTTTATTTTTTCTAGAAATTGCTAAAAAAAAAAAGTATAAAATAGATATCTGATGCAGAAAAATATACAAATAATATAGTGGTAATTAAATTATATTATTTAGATTATATAGTGATAATTAAATTATATTATTTAGATTATAGTGGTAATTAAATTATATTATTCAGATTATATAATGTTATTTAGATTATATAATAGTATTTAGATAATATTAATATTATAATTTGGATTAAATAAAATACATCATATATAATAATAATATCCTACTTTATTTAACTAAAGTGATATAATTATGTCTTAAAGTTAAAAGAAAGAAAAATAAATTTGAAATTAATACTGTTTAAAAATACAAATTTCTTTATAAATATTATATCTAACTTTAAAAAAATTAAAATATAAGTACTTTTAATATTGCTAAATATAATTATTTTATAGGTTTTATATTAATAAAAATGAATATAGTATTCTTTGTTATTAAAATTTTTTCAATAAGTAAAAAAAATAGTATAATACAATTTAAGTAAATAAAAGAAACATTTTATAAAGTTTATACTATAGGTTTTTTTTATACTTATAATAAAATATAAACAAATTATTAATTTTTATATAATCTATAAAGAATATAATACTGAAACTTATAATAATAAAAAAAAAGTATTAATAATATTCTTTCAATATTTTTTATTATAAAAATAATCTATTTACATAATTCATCAATCATTTTTAAAAAAATTTATAAATATAAGATACTTAAAATTAAAGTTTAAAAAAATATTAGCAAAAATTTTATTAACAATTTTAATATTAAAATGTTATTCAACTGTAAGTTTACATATTTTTCCAAAAAAAATTAATTTAAAATATTACTATGAAAATAAAAGAGATTATTAATAAAGTTTTACAAATTTTTTATTATAAAAAAAACTAATTATATATCCTTTTTTAAAAAATTTCAATGATTTATAATTTTCATATTTAAAATTTATAAAAATAGAAAAAATATTAATAATATTTTATTTATAAATTTAATAAATCAAATAAAATATTGTTTTTTATAAAATTAGAAAACTTATACATATTATATAATTTTAGGTTACTATATAACTAACCCTCTTCCCTCCTAGTGAGATTTTATATTATATGACCATATTAAATAATATACTTTTTGGCCAAAAATCATAAGATTTTACTAAATAATAATAATTATATTAATTGTCATATAAGTATTAAATCATAAATATTATCTATTAAAAATATTAAATATATAGGGTTTTTGCTATACTTTTCCGCGAATTAATTACGGTTTCGGCATTACGTCTGTAAAAATATGTCGTAATAATTTCGGCATAGCTATTTTTTTTTGACATATTGCCGTATTGTATTTTTACAGCCGTATTAAATTTATACAGACGTAATTGCCGAATTGTCAAAATGATTTACGCCAATGACATCATAGTATCACAATATATTTACATTAAAAATTTTGCATATTTGTTTAAATGTTCTTTGTTTCTACTTTGAAATTTTCTTTGTTCTGCTACTTTTTTCAATAAAATAAAGCAAGTTATAATGAGTGAAAGTGAAAATCCAGTACTAAAAAAGCCAAATGCCAAACCAGGTCGAAAACCAAAAGAAGTTTGGAATTTTTTTATAGCTATTGGAGAAAAAAAAGAAGGACACCAAGGTTGTAAATGTAAATATTGTCCATGGAGTCAAACACGTGGTGAGCCAAATAATATGGAAGCACATTTGGCACTTAGTTGTCATAAAGCACCTTATGACGTTAAAGAAAAATTTTTACTTATGGTTAAAACACGTGGAGAAATTGAAACTTTAGAAATATTATCCAAAAAAAGAAAAGTTGGATATCAACAGTCAATTACAAAATACGGTGAATCAAAAATAATTGAACCAATTAAAAAGCAAATTTGTGATCGTACAGTGGCCAAATTTTTTATCTGCTGTGGTGTTTCTTTCCGTCTTGTTGAACATCCTTTTTTTATTGATATGGTTAAAAGTCTATGTTTAGGGTATGATCCTCCAAGTGCAAATGCGCTTTCACAAGATTTTTTATATGAAGAATTGGCAAAAATCGTGGTTGATCAGCATTTAGAACTAAAAAGAACAAAAAATTTAACGTTAGGTAATAAAAAAAGATTACAATTTTTATTTGTTCTTATTTGTAAACAAATTTATTAATTATTATTATTTAATTAGGATTTGATGGCTGGACAAGCCCTTTAGGACAGTCATTATATGCGTTTGTAATAATGACACCTGATCGAAGAGAGATTATACATTGCATAAAAAATCTCTCTGCTAATTCCCATACAGCAAATTTTCTTGCTGATCAGTTAGACGAAGTAATTACTGAAATTGGTGCAGAAAATTTTGCTGCAGTTGTATCAGATCATGCATCCGCTTGTGCAGCTGCTAAAAAAATAATTGCTGAACGGTATAAGCAGATATTACCCATCAGATGTATTGCCCACCATGTAAATCTTATTTCAACCGACATTTGTAAAACAACATTTGCAAAGGATGTAATTTCAAAATGTCAAAAAATAGTTAAATACTTTAAACAGTCTCATCAAGCTGGTGAAGAATTACGTTCAAAAATAACAAATGAAATAAAAGGAGGAGGACTAAAAACATATGTAGTAACTAGGTGGACTACAGCTTGGGACTGCACAAATTCAATTTTACGACTTGAGCAAATACTTAAAAATGTAAGAAAAAATATATTTGTATTATATATTCATTTACTAATTTTTTATTAATAATTAACTAATCAAGGTATTAGATGAAACTCCGGAAAAATTAAGTACTGACATTTCAGAACTTATTCGAAGTCGATCTTTTTTTACCGATGTTGAAGCTGTAAATACTCTCCTAGGACCAGTAAAATCAGTTGTTAAATCACTAGAATTTAAAACAACAACTCTTGCAGATTGCTTTATTGAACTGATCAACCTTTCACGGAAAATCAAATCACTTCCGCCTGTTTCCAATTATGATTTTAAGCATCAATGTGTTGAGCTGTTTAATAAACGTTGGCAAGAATTTGATATTCAACTTTACATTTTAGCATACTTACTTCATCCGCACTACAGAGGTAAATATTTTATTAAAACTTAGAATTGTTACTATAATAATTTTTTTAATTCTTTTTAATATTAATTTAGGAAAAGGCTTACGACCAACTGTATTACGTGATGTGTATATTTTGGCTATGAAAATATGGATTAATATGGGTGGTGGCGAATTTTCTTCCGCCGATTTAATTTCTCAAATCCAATCTTTTTATTTAAGAAAAGAAGAATACAACATTCCATTTAGTACAAGTAAGGGTGATGCTATTACTTGGTGGATTTTGTGTAATCCCGTTCATAATAACGAAAATCATATACAAAAGTTGGCGTTGAAAGTATTGGCAATAACTCCTCACAATGCCGGATGTGAGAGGGTTTTTTCAGTATTGGGATGGTTTGCAAATCAAAGAAGAACTAAGTAAGTTTTAACTTTATATTTAATATACGTTTTTACAGCTTACTTAATATTTTATAATTATATAAAATAGATTGAAAGTTGAAAAATTGGAAGCTATGGCCAAACTTCATACACACTATATTACAAATGCCCAAAAAGAATTAAAATATGCTTATGCAGGTGTATCAGAAGACGATTTTCAATTTTCCATACAAAAAGCACTGTCAGAAGCTAACGCGAGTGACGATTTAGATGAGGATGAGGATGAATTTTTTGATGATGACGATAACGAAGAGGATAATCACGATTCAAACATTCCTAGTCAGAGAGATACAGAAATCGAAAGATGGGTTGACATAAATGATCCAGAACTAAAAAGATTACTTAATATAGAAGTAAATGTAGTCATTGAACCACATCCATTACCTATTATTAATCATGGTTCAAATGTATTTGACATTGAGGCTACCGTTGATAAAATATTAGGTAGTTAATATTTGAAATTCAATTTATTTTTTTACGTGAAGAACAATTACCAGTATTCAAAAATAAACAATAAAACTGAATATTGTCTATTTGTGTCACTATATGATTTTTGTATTTAACATAAAATAACTGTTCAACTCTCAAAGTGAATTAAAGATAGTGCTCGCATGAGCCGAAGATTCTTATTGAAATATAAAATTTATTATCATTCCTAATTTCTTTTCTCACCCACAATTACCTTCTAGGGTCATTCCATAGTAACCCGGGAAGGTCCCTACAAAAAAAAACCAAAAAAAGGAATGTCAGTAATGTTTATTAACGATCCTATAATAATAGGATAATTCCCATTCTATATTACCTTCCAAGGGCCATTCCGAAGTGCCCAGAAGGGTCCTACAAAAGAAAGGGAACGTTAGTAACGTTCATAGTAAAAAGCAACACTAAAGTCCCTCTCAACTTACATTACCGAATCTCTAAGCCGAAATTCAAGTCCAGGAGCCGTTCCTAAAGAAATAAAAGGTTAATAGCGTTCCCATAATAAAAAAATAACACCAAAATTCAACTTACAGTACATTACCGAAGTTCTAGACTGAAATTCAAGTCCAGAAATCGTCCCTAAGTCAAAAAAGAGAAGAAGGAACGTTAGTAATGTTCCAAAAATAAAAAAAAAAATCACGAACCCTTCCCCCTGTACTTACCGTTCTAGTGTTTCAGACCGAAAATGAAAAAATAATTTTTTTAAAAATATTTCGGCTTAAAAACTGACATAAATAATTTTTTTTCTTTTAACTATTCGGCTTAAATTTTTTATTAAAAAAATAAGCCAATCGGTATTTTTTCAAAAGTCGGATTTTTATTTGTAATATTTTTTTTAAAAAGGTTAAAAATCACGATTTCGGTATCAGTCATATGATTTTATTTACCGATCATTTTTATAAAAAAAATTATTTTTTTCGTTAGCCGTTAAGAATGTCTACTAGAATCTGTAAGTATATGGAAAACAAAGTTTTTTGGAATTTACTTTGAAGAAACGTGCTAAACGTTTTTTATCTTAAGTTTCGGTTTTCTGGAGTCTATAGGATATGGGTAAGTACGAGTTTTTTTGGAATTTACGCTGAAGAAACGTACTGACCGTTTCTTTTCTTATTTTTTGTAGGTTTCGGTTTTCTGGAGTCTATGGGATACGGGTACTTGTATGGGGGACGAGTTTTTTTGTAATTTACTTTGAGGAAACGTATTAACCGTTTCTTTTCTTATTTTTTGTAGGTTTCGGGTTTTCTGGTGTCTATAGGATAATGGTAAGTGTGTAGGGACAAGTCCTTTTGGAATTTACTTTAAGGAAACGTACTAACCGTTTCTTTTCTTATTTTTTTGTAAGTTTCAGCTTTCTGGTGTCTATAGGATACGGATAAATGTGTGAGGATGAGTTCTTGTGGAAGTTTTTTGAAGAAATATAATAATTTTATTTGTCTCAAATTAATAAATAAAAATTGGACTTGATTTTATATAAACTTAGATTCGAAATTGTATATTTTATAGTAAAATTTGAACTTGTATGCTGATTTTATAGTAAAATTAGATACATAAAAGTTCTATTAAAATTTTTGAGTCTGTATATATGGGATCCTGGTAAATCGGATCGATAGGTCATATGATCGATGCCGAAATCGCTGTGACGACGGAATCGATATCTTTTTTTTTTTATTTTTACTTAATATGTGAACTGTGTAAACAAGCCGGCTCAGAGCTTTTATTAATGGTGAATCAAATGCGAATTAAAGTCTGTCAAAATATATTACTGTATTAGGTCTGTCAAAATGTATTTACGTCTGTCAAAATATATTTTGTCTGTCAAAATGTATTTCGTCTGTCAAAATGTATTACGTCTGTCAAAATGTATTACGTCTGTCAAAATAATTACGGTTACGTCAATTCGGATTCGGCTCTGCTGCCGTATATTTCGGCATTCTAAGAATCTAATTCGCGGAGAAGTATAGTTTTTGCAATAGAAAGGTATGAAACTCAAAAAATTTTTTAAATTTACTTTATATGCTAATTATGTTTTTTATACTAAAATAAGTGTAAATTTAATATTAATTAAATTTTTATTTTTTTTTAGAGTTTTGTACCTTTCAAAGATTCCATGTATTCAAATCTTTTTTTTACCAATCCAATTTTTTTTCTTTATTTAATTTACATTTTTTTTAAATTATAAAATAGTCTCTTTTGACTATTTACTAATATGATAAATACAATATTCAAGTTAAGAAGAAAGAATTTTTACATATATATTTAATAAATCAAATAAAATTAAAAAATTATATTATCTTTTTTCATAACTGTATATACATGATTCTTTAACATAACATAGTATTTAATATATATAAATAGTTTGATCATATTTTATTACCCTTTAATTTCTATTCAAATTTTTTTTATTAATATATAAACCTTTTTAATAATATTAAAATATAATAAATTTTATATTTATAAAACTCCTATAAATCAATATCAGAGGTTCTATAATACTTTTGAATATTAATTATTATATGATAAATATGGGGTTTTTACAATAAAAAGATATAAAACTTAAAAAAAAATAAAAATTTAATTAATATTAAATTTACACTTATTTTAAAAATTTTTTTGAGTTTTGTACCTTTCTATTGCAAAAACTCCATATAAAAAACTCTATATACCCAAAAATTAGTCTATATATAAAATATAATAATACATAAAAAGAAATTTAGCATAAATCTTAAAAAGAAATCAAAGGTAAAATTTAGAAATATTTGACAATTCTGATTCTAATTTAAGATTTTTTGCAAATTTACTATTCAAAATTTAATTTATCTTAAAGCTCAAAATTTAACAAGTCCTAAATTTTTTAAAAGTCAATAAATGAGATTATCATAACTGATAATCCTGATATTAATATACCTCCTAATGTTACTTTATAGAGAAAAACTGCAAAAACTATTAATGCAACCAACATAAAACTTATTAAGTTTTAATAAATTTATAATTTTATTAATGATCTAAAAATTCAGTACAATCTAACAGAATATATAAAAATCTTAAAAAAATTTTGTGTAATAAAAATGATAAGATTAAGAACTAAAATGTTAAATAAGCTTAAGGTTGCTTGTTGAAACTAGGGAGTTTCAGCATGCTGAAACTGCCAAAACTGCTAAAACTGTCAAAACTATTTTAGCGTTTTAGCATAGTATATCATATGATATATATATAGTTTTAGCATTTACTATGAATCTGTAGATTTCTGATCAGTTTTGATATTTGGTTATATGAATCAATTTACTGATCGTTAATAATCTTTTTTTTTATATTTACAAAACTGAACACATATTATTTTATTGATTAATTTTTGATATTTATTTATTTTAAAGTTTCTATAACATAATAATTATACACTTAATATAAAATAAAACATTTTAATACAAATAAGGGAATGGCTTTGAAACCTGAAAATTAAAGAAATTTTTTTTTGAAGTTATAATGTTTAACTGAATAAAAAAAAAATTGAAGTAAACTTACTTATCTTTCCAAGATTTTAAAAGTAAAAGAGTAAAAATAAAAGAAATGTAATAAGGAATAAAAATAAAAAAAATGGCGATAAGGAGGAAGAAAAAAAAATAAAAGTGAAAGGAAGAATAAGAAAGAGGAAATGAAGTGATAAGGAAGGGAAAAAATAAAAGAGGAGTGATATGAAAAGAAAATAATAAAGGAAGATTGATAATACAGGAAAAAAATCAAGAAAGAACAAGAAGAAATAAAAATAAAACAAGGGAAATAGAAACAATAAAGAGAGAAGAATAATAAAAGAAAGAGAAAATAAAAGAGAAAAAAGAAAGAAAAAGCAAAACCAAAGTTAATAAGGAACAAAATGTAATAAGAAAAATAAAAAAAAAATATAAAATATACCTTCTTTACAGAGAAAGATCAAAAAACCTGTAAAGAACAAAATAAAATTAGTAAAAAATAGAATACTATATAGTACCAAATATATATTGTACCTTAATTACAAAACTAGAAAAGTTAAAATTAGTAAAACATTTTATTAAATATATTATTAAAAAAAAAAATCTAAATATTTTGAAGTTTACCTTTGAAATTATTAGTAAAAAGTTAAAATTATACCAAAATTCTAATAAAGTATTTGTATTTGCTATGCCAAAACTATGCCGAAATGCCAAAATACTGAAACAGTTTTGGCAGTTTTAGCAGTTTCAGTATTTTAGCATTTTAGCAGTTTCAACACTATATAGGGATTTTCAACTTTTGACATTAGGCCATATAAGTTTTAGCAGGCAACCTTAAGCAAGCTATCAACATAAGAATAGAAAAAAAAAAGCAAAGTTTCTAAAAGAACATCAAAAAGTATTATAGTATAATTTACCTAATCATCTATCTTTTTTAACACAATATTTTAATTTATATGAATATATATATGATTATATTGAGTTTGAAGTTACAGATAAAAAAAAAAGAAAAAAAGTTATTAAAGTTAAAACTATTCGTTATCTTTAAAAAAAATTTAAATTAAAGTATAATGAATATCTTTCTTGTACTATTCTCAGTAATATCCTGCTACTATTTTGATCAAAATTCTATAATAGTAAAAATACATCATCACTTAATTAATATTGCAATTACTTTTGTTTTTAGAAATAAAAAAATAAACATCCTAATAAGTACTATTATCTTGTTTTTGTAAAAAAAGCAAAATAATTTGCAGCCTTATTTTTGATTTATTTTATTATTATTTTTCAGAATAATAAAACTAAGATTTCTCTTAATATTCTTGCAATTGAAAAAATATTTACAACTATACAAAATTTTTAAGAATCAGTCATACTACTTAATTATAATTTTTTGATTAGAATGCAGCAAAAATTTATTCTATCAATTTATTTGCTCATTAATCTACATAATATAAATAATACTTTTTGTAATGATCGATTTTGAATTTTTGTAAATTTACAATACCAAGTTGATACAAACTTAGCCACTTATATAAGTGATTTTAATTCATTAATTCAAGATAACTGTTTTAATAAAATATTAAAAGTTAACAGTTAAATCAAACTAGTTTGAATTCTTTTAATTAATAAAGATTTGAATAAAAATTTTTGTCTTATAAGTTTTTGATCTTGATTATCTTTCTATTTAAACATATGGGGGTCTTTGTAATAGAAAGATATGAAACTCAAAAAAATTTTTAAATTTATTTTATATGCTAATTATGTTTTTTATACTAAAATGAGTGTAAATTTAATATTAATTAAATTTTTATTTTTTTTTGAGTTTCGTATCTTTCTATTGCAAAGACCCCATATATACTTAATCACTGATTCGACTATAATTGGCACCAAATTTCATATCAATTTTGGGGCGATCTACATATAATTTATTAGTATTTTCGTATAATACATATTAAGATGGTAAATAAAAAATTATTAAGAATATACAAACAAGCCACAGTATTTCACGTACACTTGTAAAAAAGGCCAGAGAATCACAAAAAAAAATAATAAAATGTTTATATACTCAAAAAAAACTTACCCTTTGAGCGACCGCTGATTTCTAAACCTTTATAAATTGCGTACATGATAGAACAACAAAAAAAAAACTTTTTTTCATATAAACTATGAACTTTTTATGCTAATATAAGCTTTATTATTATTTCATATAAATTTTATTACACAATATAAACTACATAATATTAGAGGCTTCAGCCTCTTCTAATGTACGCTCTAACATATATATTTTGAATGAAGCTGCTGCTCTAGCGATCCAATTATGAATAGTAGAAGTTTTTAAAATATCTTCTTTACTAATTTCACCCTGGTTTGCTCAGCACATAAGTTTGTTATACATCTTTTGTGTGTTCATTTTTTTCCTCTTATCTACATTACCGTTGAGGAACATTGTTGTAAGTAGTGCTTTGATTTGTTCTGGAATTAGTTTTATATCCCATTTCTGAATACTTTTTTGATGTTCTTTTAGAGTCCACCCAGCAAAAAATATTCGAATACTGATAGAAAATACAAAAAATTTTTACTTTTTTATGTTTTTTTTATGGTACTAATATGAGATAAATTAGTTACCTTTTTGTTTTCATCGTACATTCTGGATCATTTGTCAAATCTGACATTTCCATTGTATTCTCAAGAATATTCTTATTTTTTTCATTATGGAATTTTTAGCCTTTTAGAAGAATAATTAGACACTATAAAGCATATATACTTACGGTAGCTTAGAAAATATTTTTTTTATCTAATAAACCTATTCAAGAGTAAACATGCATACAGTTATTGGAAAATAATATTCAAGAATGACGAATAATACCTAAAAGTCTTGGTATAAGTACAGTCCATAGTTTTGTTGGATTTGTATGATGTACTGCAATTGGTTGAGGTTTTTCTATTGCTCTTTTTGCTATTTTTGTGATTTTTTCTGGTGAGAAATAATGCCACAAACCAGTATGTGGTAATGCACATGCTAAAATGTAGCCAACATTTTCACCTTTAACTGGCCATCTCCATTCATTCTAGTTGGATATTCCAACTATAGTTTTAATTTTTTTTTCTCTTTTTTCTGTACTGATTCCTAAAAGAGAAAAAAAAATATAAAGAAGAATAATCTATTTGATTTTATAATAGTTAGTAACATACAAACTATTTTCACAGTTAGGTTCTAGATACGCTATATGGGTTTCAGCTAAAGTTTGAATGGCATTTTCAATATCCTGTTCTTCTGTAATTTTATATCCCAAACGAACATACTGTTTCATTGCATGAGTAAGCTGAAAAGGATCAAAAAAAAAAAAGAAAATTAGTAATCCTAAATATAATAAAAAGTAAGTAGTATTATAACAAACCTGAGCATAGTAAGAGTCAATTATTGTCTTTGCCTTACCAGCTTCTAGGAACATCCATTTTCGAATTTCAATTTCATACCAATCATACCAATGTGATAAAATTATTATCAATTCACTATTGTGATAATGGGGACTATTATCTGAAATTATCGAAATCCATCTAGGTTTTTTTTCCAAATTTCAGTTTCCAATGCTGTATGCAATAATGATGCTGTGAACCACACATCTTGTTTTGTGTCATTAAACTAATGGTCAAAGGCTTCTATATTTAGAGTATTATCATCATTTTTCGTATAAACTAATACTGAATGTAGTAGTGTTCACCCCCTTTTTTCAAAAAATGCAGCTTTCATTTTCCATGATGATTGTGAAAGTATTCTCATTTTGAAATCTACAATTATCAATGCACCATCTAAATCAAACTCTTGAAGATTAACATTGAATTGATAATTTAGATATGTTTTTCTTATATGATGAGCAAAAAAATAGATTAGATGTTTTTCATAATTTTCTAAATTATTATAATGTTTTAATGGAAGACTTTTATACAATAATTCAAAAAATAAAAAAAATTTTTTACAGTCCAATTATATATCTTGATGAGAAAAATTACAGTCTCCAAGTGCATGAGAAAGACAATGAGCAATGTATAGAGAATAGCATGTTTTCCAATTAAATCAATGGATAATTTTAATGAAAAATCTTTTTTGAGGTATTATCAGAGAGTTTGCAAATGTTCTACTAATTCTTTCTATATAGAATATAATATTTATCAGTTGAATTTTATATCTTTCTTCAAAATCATAATTGCATACCTTTGTAATACTATTTTCAACATAATTCTTAATTAGCTTTGTTATTTCTGAAAAGATTTCATAGCCATACTCATTACAAATTGAGCATAGTCCTCCTAAATTATCTCTATATTGATATTGACCATCTTCCAATCATGTCATAAATGCTGTACGGTGTATTCCATCTGGATATAATTCAGAATATTTTTGCCAGAGTGCAATTTTGTGATCTTGTAGATAATGAATTGGTAAGCCTGTCTTTGAATAAGTTTTATGAGAGCTTATAGAAACATTTGATTTATCTAACAAGAAATCTTCTAATTGTGCTTTAGTTTCAGAAGTGAATTTTTCTTTTTTTATTTGAATTTTTTGTAAAGGTGGCGCCCTATATCTATTTATTCGTGCATATTTTTTTGCTTTAGAAATGGTATGTCTACTAGCCTAATTTACAAAAATAATGGATGAAAGGTGATATTTATAAACAAAAAAGAAACTTCATACCTTCAAATTATTTATTAATTCCACATATGAAAATTGATCAGAAATAATAGTAGATAAAATTTGTCATTTTTCATTTCCATTTCTTTTATTGTCTTGTAAAGCTTGTGCAAAATATTTCTAAAAAATTTGAGTATTATTGCATTGATGTAAAGGATTTGAAGTAAGAAATCCAAGTTTATATAATAATAGTAATGTTTCCTTGTCTTTTGTTGGATCAGCGACTCTAGTCTAAAATTGATACTAAAAAAAATAAAATAAAATCAAAATAAAATAATGGATCTATTTATTTTGTATTATTTTACACAATATTTACGAACCTTTGATTTTTCTTTTGTAAAAGGAGTTACGTTATGGCATCCAGCAGATTTTAGTATACACTGTCATGCTCTTATTTCTTGATTTCTAAATTTATGGTGAACTGGATAAATAGACTTCAGATGCGAATATAATTTAATGATATTATTTTCTTGATTTATCTAATTTTCAAATAAATTATACTATTCTACATTTGAATATATTCGTCGTTTAAGATGATATTTGAAAAGTGTTTTCATAAGTGTATAATTAGTCCAATTATGTGGTTTGCAAGTAGGAATACGATGTTCTTTAAGAATTTTTTATGTAGCGGGATTATTTAGTCCAAAAAGTGCAACGCCATCATATTTTTTTTTAATATACCTGAAGCGTTCCAAACTTCATTTAGTGAATAGCCTTTAAATTTTTTGACATATTGATAGTCTTGATAAATTTCAATTATACACTTCTTATCTTTTATTTTTGATACAAATAAAGTTCTATTTTTTTTGTAAACATGAATGAAAGATGACATATATCCCAGTTCAGCATTATGAAACTCAGGTTTTGATGAAGTACCAAGTCCAAATACAAAAATTTTTATTTTATCAAGATAAAAAAAGAAAGGAAAAAATGAAATATCCTGTTGAAGGTGTTCAATTATGTGTTGGTTATTGTAACCAATAATCATAGTACCTGATTTTCTCGTCTTGTTCTGAAAAATCTGTACATATAAACTTGAAACAGCTTCAGAGACAGAGTTTTCTATATTGCTTGAAACAGTTTCTGACTTACAATAATAACCAGGGTACTTTGCATTTTCTTTGTTACCAGCCACAACTCTAACTATCAACTCTTACCCATTAAGGAATGTACGTATTTTTGGCCAACACGTATAGGTATAAGAGGTTCAGTTATGTTTTCACTTTGTGAAGTCCACTAATAATGTAAAAATAGTCCATAATGTATATTTTCTATTAGTATTCCTGCTGAAACTAAGGTGACTTCAATATTTTTGTGTTTAGACATTATGTGTAAGTAGGTAGTTTGTAATTTCAAATGACTTGAAAAATCTATAAGATCGATATCCCCAAATTTCATATTATGCATATATATAAGTCAGTGCTGATCATAGCTGGATCGGCAATTAATTAATTAGCATAAAATCCTATTAAATGTAGCATATTAATGCTTTCTTAAAAACTTGCTAGAATAATATTACCAATTGATAAGTTTGATTTTCACTTTAATTCATAAGATTAAGTTGTTGATTTGAAGCTTGCAATAAGGAATTTTTGTTATATTGGTAAGGTTTTATATATACTTTAAAAGTATGATCTTATTTTTAGAAAACTAATTATTATGTAATATATTAATCAAAAAAAGATTCTATTTAATAATGTTATATTTCTGAATCTGAAAAGAAAGTAATAATGAATCAAATATATCCTAGTAGTAGTTAGAAAATTATACAAAAACATGTCAATATTTACTTGATATTAAAAAATAAAAAGATCATTCATGTTGTTTATCCAATCATCATAAAAATGCAATCATTTTTCTTACAGAAAATAGAAAATTTCTTTCATATGTAATAAAAAAAAAGATAGGTATTTCTTACATTTACTCTATATATTAGAATATTATAATAAGCTTAAAATACTTAATTCGTGATCTGCCAATAAACCATAAAAATTAACTAGACAAATTTGGTGAATTTTATGCTGATCATATAATAAAACATTCTAAGTGGCAATGATTGATCATATTACAAGTACAACTTCAATGCGTAATACAAAAAAAACCTCCTTATTTTAACGTAGAAAAACTTGAATTTTTTATTTTCAGACTTAATTAAAGCGACTTAAAAAAAAACTTTTAACTTGGCTTTGCTGGAATGTGAGATTCCAGGTATTTTATTACTCATTAAAAATTACAAAAATTGAATATTTTTACTTCAAGCTGCTTAAATACTAGCTATAGCTTGTTTAGACAAATTCTTTTTGGACTTTGCGGCAAATCTTGCTATCTAATTATTAATAGAAGACACTTCTGGAATTTCAATATCGTGTGCTAATTCACCACTTTCTTGCTTTTCAACTAGTTTGTCTCGCATGTTGTTCTCATTCATTCTTCTATTTTTGTGAACATTACCATCTAAGAAGAAACGTTCTAACAGAGCTATAACTTGTGGAGTAATTCTCTTTCCTGAACCCTTTTTACCATATTTTTGATTATGCTTTAGTGTCTAACCACATAGCAATGGAAATGCCTTTATATTGCTGTAGGATTTGCGAATATCAGATTTTTCATATTAAGTAACACTGAATCTTGCAATTTTTTATTTTACCTGTTATATGACATATTAGTTGTATCATTCAGAATTTCTCTTTCATTATCATCTATAATAAATTCTTATTATTTAGCAATTTTCATACAATTGACTTTTTGAACTTACCAATTTTTTTGGTTTGCATTTCCTTTACCATTTTATTTTCTAAAATTTCAATCATTCCTGCTCGATTTTCCTTTTCATTTACCATTATTCCCTGATTTTCCAATTCCTCTTGCAATTGTTTACCTTTACCCACTTTACGCTAACGCTTGAAAATAAATTTGATTTATTAATTCTCTGATTAATTTGTATAATATAATCATAATTCTTACTTGAACTATGTGGTATTGGTATCTTCCAAAAAGATTTTAATGTTGTATGTAAAGAAATTTGCGGTTGTGGCATGTGCACTTCATCTTTCATCCAATTAGATATTTGATTTGGAGTGAAGGTTTTCCATTCACCAATATGAGGTAAGGCTCTTGCTTGTATATATCCATCTAACCTTTCTTCATCAGATCACCTCCATTCAAAATAATTGGAAATTCTGGAAATTGTTTTTACTTTATTTCCTTTATTTTTTTTTTTATTTTTAAATAATATGTTAAATCAATATGTTAGATCATACATCAAGTCAATTTTCTAACAAAAAATTATTTACCATTATCTCTATCAGGTTCTAAATGTGCTACACAGATTCCAGCAATATCCTTAATTGCTTCTTGAATATTTTCACTATTCCTTATTTCAAATCCCAATTTAACACGCCTTCTAATTGATTGTGAAATCTATTTGATTCAATAATTAATAGAATGATACAAGTAAGAAAATTTTTGAAATTAAAAAACATATACCTATGCATGATGCGAGTCGATAGAGGTTTTCACCTCTCCAGCTTCTAAAAATACCCATTTATTTACTTTTACATTGTATCATTCTTTCCAATAACTCAATATTATCATCAATTCAGAGTTATGGTAATGGGTACTATTATCAGAAATGATGCTTATCCATTCAGGCTTTTTGTCAAGAGCTTCTATAACTCCATGTAAAGATGAAGCTGTAAACCATGCATCTTGCTTTGCATTACATGACCAGTGATCAAAAGCTTCAATACGGATTTGACTATTATTGGATTTTACATAAACTAGAACAGAATGTAAAGACCATTCTTTTTTACTATAAAAATCTTGATTTGTTTCTCTTGCAGTTTGTGGCAAAACTTTCATTTTATAATTCACTAAGAAAACTGCTCCTTTTTCATCTAATTTTAATATTGTTGCATTGAATTGAAAATTCAAGTAGACTTTTCTCATTTGATGGGATAGGTAATAGATCAGTTTTTCTTCGTAGATTTTCAAATCATTAAGAGAGGCCAAACCAATAATTTCTTTAAGATCATCAAAAAAGGTGAATAACTCTTGACATTTATTGCATATTTGAGTATGTAATCTATCACAAGTCCTAAAAGCATATAGTAAGCAATGATTAATGCAAGGATTATGTTTTGTTATGCCATTTTCTGATATTATGAACTTTTGTTTATATAATCTTTTAAGGAAACGTTGCAAATTCTCAGCACGTTGAATAAAATTATTCTAAATTATTTATATTTGCTATTAATAAAGTGTTTATTTATATATCAATTATTAATCCAACTTTACCTGAATTTCTATCGAATTAATTTCTTTTTGAATTAGATTTTTCAAACATCCAAATACTTTGTATCCATAGATATTACAAGTAGCACAAAGTCCTCTCATATCTAAGGTTGCTTGCCAAAACTAGTGAGTTTCGGCATGTCGAAACTGCCGAAACTGGCGAAACTAGGTTTCGGCAAGCAGCCAAAAATGCCGAAATGCCGAAACTGCCGAAACTGCCGAAATGCCGAAACAGTTTCAGCATTTTGGCATAGTTTCGGCATAATATATATTAATACTTTAATATAGTTTCGGCATAGTTTCATTTTTCTAATAATGTAATTAGTGTAACAAAATAAAATTCAGCCACCACATGACACACAACCAATCATATCTGACGGTCATTCAGGAAATGATCTGACATCATTAATATCAAAGATAATCAGTTACTTTTCGTCCTTTAACTCCTTTAACTCCTTTTTTTATTTATCATTTTACTGTTATAATCCCCAACTGTTACGGCTATACCTTGAAATTTGAACCAAATCATATGATTATCTGTTATGGATTTTTTAAATTACTTCGTGTTTGCCTTGCATTACTTTTTTTACTTAAACACGTACAAAATAAAAAAACTTTATACACATTTCAATATGACCAGCACTTTAGACTTAGAAAAAAATAAAAATAAAGGTGGTAGGCCTCCCAGCTCTACCTGGGAGGATGCTATTAGAGGAAATCCTGTTGGTTCAGGAAAATATCATGCCACTTGTAAATATTGTAATTTTTCATGGTCACGAGGTGATATATCAAAACTTGAAGAGCACTTTGCGAACCACTGCTCGGAAGCTCCAGGACCCATTGTTAGAAAATATTTGAATAAAATATTAGAGCGTGAAGATAAAGTTAATAAAAAAAGAAAAATTGTTGGGAGTAATCAGTTAAATATTACAGACTACCATGATTCCACAAAAATTCCTGATGGTAGAGTAACTAGGATTAATCGTGCCTTGGCTAAATTTTTCGTTGCATGTGGTATTTCATTCCGGATAGTCGAGCACCCTTTTTTTATTAACTTTGTAAAGCTTAATTCTTCGTATGAGCTGCCAACCAGAGAATTTTTGTCAGATCAGTTACTTGAGCGGGAATTATCAATGGTGAACTCAACTGTCATATCCGTCATTGAAAATGGAGCTAATTTGACTTTAGGTTTTTAATACTTTTTTTATACTTTTTTAAAACAATATTCTTAATGTGTTTTTAAGTAATAATATTAATATTAATATAATTTAGCGTTCGATGGTTGGACGTCCCCCACTCATCGTTCTATATGGAATTTTGTTATTATGACTCCGTCGAGAGAAGAGTATTTGTATAAACTTCAAGATTTGTCAGAACATTCGCATACAGGTAATTACGTAGCCGAAGTGATTGGAGAAATAATTGAAAGGATCGGCCCGAATAAAATATTGGCTATTGTGTCCGATAATGCCTCAAACGTTCGGAATGCACGCAAAATTATTGAAGAGAAATACCCTAACATCGAAAACGTACAATGTATAGCACATGCGGTCAATCTTATCGCGTGTGATATACTTAAAGAAAGTTTTGGAGATCGTTTATTACGAAAAGTTAATACATTAGCTTCATTTTTTAAAAATTCCCATCAAGCTGGAGCCAAACTCACACAACTCATCAAAGAGAATAGTATTCATGGAGGAGGCATTAAGTTATATTGTAAGACGCGATGGACAACGGCTAGCGAATCAGTAGATTCGGTAATTAGGTTGGAACCAGTACTAGAACAAATTATTACTAATGAAAGTAATTTGTTGAACGATAAGGTCAAACGTGTTATCCAAACACGGAATTTTTTTTCTGATTTACGAATTCTTTCATTCGTTTTAAATCCATTGAGAAAAGCCGTCTTGGCTTTAGAATCAAGATCAGCAACGCTTGAAGATTGTTTTTTAAGTTTGATAAGACTATCAGCAGTTTTGAAACAATTACCCAAATCATTTAATCAAAACTTCCGTAACCATTATTTCAACGTGATGAACGAAAGATTCAAAGAGTTCGATGATGACAAATATATAACCTGCTTTTTCCTAGATCCCCGATTTAGGAGTAAGCCTCTCACAGCCAAAGCTTATTCAAGGATCGTGAGGTGCGCTACTACAATTGGTAAAAGGTTAGGATTTGATCTTAAAGAATCCAGGGCTCTATGCGAGCAAATTAAGGACTACCGTGATAATAAACCACCCTTTGATCTTGATGAATCTTGTTCTCTAGACGATCCTCTAAATTGGTGAAATTTGATCGATACTGACCCTCGACCGAACAGCCTCCCAAGAGTCGCTCGCCATCTATTAGCGATTTGTCCAAATTCTGCAAGTTGCGAACGAGGATTCTCAACACTTGGCTGGCTATTTAATGATCGGCGTTTAAATTTGAATATAAGTCGACTAGAATCCATGGCTAAAATGATCATGCATTGGAAGTCCAATGCTAAGAAAGAGCTTGGTTTTTATGGTATAGAAAAAATGATACTCGTATTAGCGAAACTGAAATGAACATTCGAATTGCAGAGGCTCTGGCAGAAACTAATGATGATGATGATGAATGTGATGTTTTATCAAATGAAAGTTTACCTAATCAAATTACAGTTCCTTCAGATAATTGTGTTGTCCTAATAGAACATGTATGGATCGATAAATTTGTTGATTTGTCACACAAATTAATAATTGAAGAAATTGGAGAGATCCCGGACGACATTTTAGATGAATCTGAAGAAGAATATGAAAAAATTAATACAGATGATGGCAATGATGATGAGCAAGAAAGCGAACAAGAAAGCGATGGGGGAGGAAATTTTGATTATAATGTAGAGGATTTATTGAATGAATTCATCGATGTAGATGATGTAGATGAAGAAGAATAATTTTTTCTTTATTTTTAGGAAATCATTATAACAATAATTCTTTTATTAATAAAGTAAATTTGTAAATAAGTTTATAATTATATTGATTTATTTAAGAGTTTAAATTAAAAAATTTTTGTGTGACGAAATTTAAACAACACCGACGTGATGCAAACGAACTCTTTCGATCTTGTTCAATTTGTGTTCGATTTGTGTTTGATTTGTGCTGATAATTCTGGTAAAATTTCGCTCGTTTTAGCCAAATTTTGTTAAATTTGTGTTGATTCGTGTTCAATGTGTGCTCTAAAGAAAGAGAAAGAAGTTAACAATTAAATTTTATCACACAGGGATGATGATTAGTAATTTTATATCGGTATTTGTTTAACGATGCAAGATGACTTTTTTATACAAATCACATTGTATGTATTATGCACTGATTTTTTTATTTTTTTTTAAGGGATGTACAAAATATTCCGATTTTTTTTTAAAAAAAATGATTTTTTTTTAAGAACAAAGAGAATAAACAAAGATTTATTATTTTAAGGATGATATTTAAATTTAATGATGCAAACTAATAAATCAGTATTTTGAAGAAAGGGAACAAAAAGGAATTGTCCAAATTTTATTTATAAAAGGATATTTTACGATTTACTCATCTCATTCTTTTTGCGTTTTTCCTCACATCTTAATTTTGTAAATATGCCCAATCGTCACTCTCATCGCCAGCCTCATCGTCACTCTCATCGCCAGCCCCATCGCCAGCCTCGTCGCCACTCTCGTCCTATTCAATGGTTCGATGAATACACCGATTACTTGGTGGAAGAAAGAAGAAGAAGAAATGACGAATTTCATAACGAATACGGGAGAGATCGATCGAGATTCTGGAGGTCAATCGCAAGAAAGTTCATATGTATAATATTTAATATGTTAAAATATGTTAAAAATAGAATTATTATCTTTAATCCAACTAATTCGTTCGTTTGAATCAGACTAAATCGTCATTTTAGAACTTCGAGGTTCACGGCACAACGATACCACCAAAAATGGAGGAATCTTCTCAGGGAATACCATGTATGAAAAATATAATGGCAAAAAAAAATATTTGCTTAAAATTGAAAATATTTAACTAAATATTATTTCATTTTTTGATATTTAGAGTTTTTGCCTTTATCGTAGCAGTGTCCCTGGAAGAAGATGGTCGCGTATCGGAGCAAGATATTATCGCACATTTAGATCGAGATTTTGGGAAAGACGAGGTAATTATAAAATTTCTATAATTAAAGTTTATTCACATCTTAAATTAACCAATTTATTTTAGATACGCGACACGATCGTAGAAGGGCAAGAAACCTACTTACGTATCGTCACCGAAGATAATTTATTAATTTTATTATATTATTTTATAGTGAGTAGCTAGGCCCAGTCCGTACCAAATATCGGCTGGAGACTCACATTTTTTTTGGGCTGTGAATTGATACTGACGTCCACGTCGTACAGCCTGGGTACTATTTTTTAAAATAGTAGCGAACAAGTATCAATATTTTTTTTTTTATCAAAATTAAATAAAATAAAAATAAAATGGTGAACTTTTTTAACTGGGATTTTATTTCTTTAGTGATAAATTTGAATTTAATTGCTAGTTTTTATCATCGGATTACGTATAATAAATACAATAAATAATTTAAATTTTAAAAAATAAATTTTTATCTGTCAGATACTATTAATATGACGAAAATATGCCGAAACTCTATTAAAATATTAGTATTACTTATGCCGAAACTATGTCAAAATGCCAAAACTGCCGAAACTGCTAAAATGCCGAAATGCCGAAACAGTTTTGGCAGTTTCGGCAGTTTTGGCATTTTGGCATTTCGGCATTTCGGCACTATGTATGAGTTTCGGCGTTTCGTGTTAGGCCAGATGGGTTTCGGCAAGCAACCTTACTCATATCTTCCCTATACTAATACTGATTTCCTTCCAGCTGACAATAAAAAGTCGTTCTTTTTATACCATTTGGATATGTTTCTTGAAATTTTTTCCAAAGTGCTTTTTTTTGTGTTTTTAAGATAAAGAACAGGTAATTGAGTTTTTGCATCTGATTTGTAAGATGACATAATAACATTTGCTTTATCTTCAAAAAAATTGCTAAATTGTTTTAGCTTTTCTTGTGATAATTTAGCTACTATTCTTATTGGTTTCTCAATTTGCTTAGCGCCTGGACCATTTAACCTAGCATATTTGCGAGCATCAAAAATTGTAGTTGGAGCAACCTATATTGAAAAATAATAAGTAAAAAATTGTATCAAAAAAAAAAAAAAAAAAAAATTATAACTAGGTAAATTAATATATCTTACCAACAAGTTGGACTTAATTTTTTCATATGAAAAATCATTTGCAATTATTGATAAAATTCTGCTTTTTCCATCAGATCCTTTTTTATTTGCTTTTAAAGATTCGTTAAAGCAAGACCAAAATTTATTTACAATAAGATTGGAATGGTTATCTGGGAGAGACATATCAAGAAAATTATTCTCATATAAATAAAGAAAGATGTGTTTATCGTTGGCTGGATTTTCAGTTTTGGACCAAAATTTCTTCTAAAAAATATATTTATTATTAGAAATAAACTTTTTTTTTTCCAAAATATAATGTAATTTACTTCTGATTTGTCTTTTTCAAATGGCGTGATATTAGTACATCCAATGCTACATAATAGTGCTTTCCAAGCACGAAGTTCTCTTTCTTTAAATTGATATTCTTCTGAATAAATATTTTTAAGGACGCTATAAAGTTCTATTATATTACAATTATGCTCTTTCCAATTAAGCAAAAATTCATACCAAGGGGTATTAGCAGGAGTAAACTTGTATAAATGATGTTTATACAATTGTGTCATCATAATTTCATTGTTCCATTCATTAACTGTACAGGAAGGTGTTTGGAGAATATTTATTAGATTTTGGGTTTTCTTATGATTAATACCAAATAAATTTCTTCCATCCCAATTTCGTAGTACTTCTATTTTTTCCCAAACTTCCTTCTAGACTTCATTTGGATTTTTTCCGCTAAATTTGAACTTAATTTATTCATCTTGATATAAAACTATTGAACAATATCGCTGATGAATTTGTTGTACAAACAATGTTTTTATTTTTTTTGCACTAATTCTATAAATGAAAGATAACAAATATCCTGGACCTGCATATTCAAAACTCTCTTGATCTGAAACCCTGATCATTCCAATAAACATTTGTAAATTATTGACTGTTAATATAAATGGTTGAAAAGGAACATCGTCCAAAAGTTGTTTGTTAATTTCTTCATTATTAAAACCACATATTAACAGTCCAGAGAATCTTGTTTTTGAACTGAATAATGTGTGGTATAAAAAGTTAATTGCGCCAGAAGGAGTATCATAAACAGAACTTATAACACCATTTGCTTTACAAATATAATCAGGTTGAAAAGCAGCAACTGAAGTTCCTTTAACTACAGTAATTATAAAGTGTGTATTATTAAGTGTGACAAGGGTTTTCATTCCTAAGCAAATAGAATATAATACGTTATCACATGACTGCCACCAGTAATGTCCAAATACTCTAAAATGTAGTTCTTCATCCAGTTTTCCTATTTTTATTAATGAAACATCATATTGTTTACACTTGTTTATTGTTATAAACATGTTTTTAAAGGGCAATACTTTTAAGAAACGAAAGATTCAGACGCGAAGTAAAATTTCATATTACAATTATCATCACCGATCATTAGTAAATTTATCAAATTTTTTATGTTTTACAGGCAGATCACGAATTAAGATATAATGTCTATTATTCTTCTATTAACTCAAATATTTATAATTATTTTTACTATTTTGAATATAATATGTACTTTTCAATACTTTCTATTGTTGCTCAATATAAGTAAAATTAGTATTTAAAATGATGAAGATAACTAGCTACTTTGCTGAAATCTTCAAATCCGCCACAATATCTTAACGATACATTTTCAACATCTTCACGATAACATCACAATTTTTTTAAATGATATCGTGACGATATATTTATGATAATCTTAACGATACCTTTTCAACATCCTCGCGATATTTGAAATTTGATATCGTTCTGATATCATTCTGATATTATATCGATTTATAGTCTCGATGTCGTGATGATGTTGAAATGGAAATTGTGATGTTATCGTGAAGATGTTGAAAATGTATCGTTAAGATTATCATAAATATATCGTCACGATATCATTTAATATATTGTCACGATATCATTTAAAAATTAATATTATCGTGAAGTTGTTGAAAATGTATCGTTAGGATATTATAATTATGTCGTTATGGTATCATTAAGATCGCTAAATATTTTATTGAAATATCGTGACGACATTTAAACTGTATCAGGATGATAATGAAACGTAGTAGATACATTCAATAAATTAAATCAATTTTAATTGGTTTAAATTAATTTGTTTATTAATTAATTAATATATATATATTTTTATAATGCAATTATGACAATTATGATGTTTTAATTGTTATTTAATTGTTAAATATTGCGAATTACGGTAATTAAAGGAAGAATATCCCTATCTCTGGATAGGATGACATAAAATAACGTGACGATATCGGTTCAACACTAATATTATATTGAAACTTGTTAAAAATGTTGAATTAGAGTGTCTGGATTATGGCGCAAGCTCTGCGAAATTAAAGTTACGATCGTACCTGATTAAATTAAGCCGAAACACTTGAACCTAAAAGAAACAGAAGAAACGTTATTATAACGTTCCTTACAAAAAAAAAGAAAAAGAAAAGAAAAAAAAAAAATTCATATAACATTTCTTACAAAAAAAAAAAAAAAAAAAAAAAAAAAAAATATTAAGTTTCGCATCTCTCTCACCGGATGGTTAACATAAAACAACGTGATGATATCGTTATGACACTAATATTATATTGAAACTTGTTAAAAATGTTGAATTGATGAACCTAAAAGAAACAGAAGAAACGTTATTATAACGTTCCTTACAAAAAAAAAGAAAAGAAAAAAAGAAAATTCATATATTCTTACAAAAAAAAAAAAAAAATATTAAGTTTCGCATCTCTCTCACCGGATGGTTAACATAAAACAACGTGACGATATCGTTATGACACTAATATTATCTTGAAACTTGTTTAAAATGTTGAATTGATAAGTTTCTGATTACGACGCAAGTTTCTGCGAAATTAAAGATACGGTCGTGCCTGGTAAATTACTTAGACATCTCTCTTTCCGAATGCTAATATAAAACAACGTGACGATATCATTATGACGCTAGAACAATCGCATTCCCAAGTATAAAAAAGAGGGAAAATAATACTATACCGAAACTTTCTTTGCGCACATTCCAAATTTCGTCCGAATTTCGTCGCAAATATTATTATACACTACTATTAAAAAATTTTTCTTTTTTAAAAAAAAATAATAATAAATAGATAAATAAATAAAAAAATACATCCCGAATTTCTGTTATATTGTTAAAAAATATTTCTAAACAATATTTGCACAGCGAGAGCTAAAATTTGTAAAACAATTAATATTATTATAAATAACTTTTTGTTTCGTACCTGTCAAGGTGTCGAATAAACTATTTTTCAATGTTGAGATTACGCCGGAATAAAAAATAGACGCGTATATGATTGTTAATATTATTAAGAAATATTTTAAATAGACTGACAATATTAAAATGTAAGTTATTACAGTAAAATGTAGAGAATGGAGTAGAAATAACCGTCGTGCGAATGTTTTAACAAACAAACAATGATTTTGATTGGATAATCAATACAAAGTCACGTTATCACATGATAAGTAATGGACCGGTCACGATACCATAACGATATCAAAACGATATTGTTGCATTTATTTAATAAAAAAAAGATACTGTATCATTTTGATATTGTTAAAACAATAATGAATTTAATGAGTAAACGTAGTATAAACTTATATTTATATTGTAAATTTATTAACATAATATTACTAATAAAGCTATATAGCCGTAAAATAATAATTATTTTTTATCCACAAATCAATTTTCGTATCATAGACAAAGTGAACTTTCTGTACGTGGTCAATTATTGATATCGGGAAGATTCTTCTCCAGCGAATGTCTTGGCTTGTCTGAATGCGAAAAAGAGGACATTTCAATACGTTGTGAATTCTGTTAATATTGTCAAACCAATCAATTGTAATAAAGGCATAATATTTATCATCATTGCCTTTGTATTTGAAGATCCCTTTTATAATCGCATAACATTCACCACTGTCTTCCTCGTGTATTGTTACGACGTCACCAATATGAAGATGTACTTTGGAAAAGACGCCATCGCTTTCTTCCATAGTGTATGTCGCCAATTCATACCAGCCCATTTGAGAATATATAAGAGCTGACTTTTGTCCAATGTCCATAAATGAAAGAAGCAGCTCAGATTTGAAATTTAGCAAATTTTTCATGATATTTTCACGATCCTGACGGGACAAGCTCCTCTTTAAGATAATATTTGTAATAAAATCCACTGGAGATGAAATCGCTATATAAATAAAATTACGTTAATAATTGCGGAAATATTATTATTATAAAATTGTAATACAAACCTTCTTCATTTTCTTCCGGTTCTTGTTCATTTGATACCTTGTCTTCAGTAATATACCAATTAGTCAATAAATTTCTAAAATTTGAGGACATAGTAGCGAAACCTCTACAAGGTTGTGATAATCTTTGATCTGCGCCTCCATCTACTAAATGACGAATTGCAAAGAGCGTAGTATACCGCTTTAACAAGTCTAGCTCGACATTCTTGCAATTTGTTCGTGGTACCATTGCTTTAAAGATCCGATGCACCATCTCTTTGATACCAACTTGAGTGTTTATAAGAGTACCATAAGTCCTTGCATGCACCAGCAAGTGGATATTGATATGCAGGTTTGGTAAGTTAGCAAATTCAGGGAAAACCTAAAGCCACATTATTAAATAATATTTTATATATTGATAAATAAAAAATAAAAAATTATATAAGAATTATGAATAATTGTACCTTTGGAAGAATTTTCATTTCTTCTTCAAGGCATTTTTGTAATTCGTCATACGAATCTAATGTAAACTTGCTTTCAAAAACCATCCTCATTGTTTTTGCTACATATACCCAACAAGCAATTATTACATTTTTCGCCATGTTAATGCGTGATTCTTGAATTCGTCGCAGAATGCTTCTGGATTCATTTTCCTTTAAGCTTGATGTTTCTAAAAAACTATTAAGTATAAAAGGCATTATCATAGCGAGCCTAAGATAGTCAGACATCATGAAACTAGCATTGTGACTAATTGGATTTGGCAAACGAAACCATTTTTTTGGTTTCTCAAAGTTCTTCCAGGCTTTGATAAACTCGTCCTCTCCTTTTTGTGAAAATAATTCGCACCTGTGGAAATCAAAAAGCTTTATTAAAAGATTTTGTTCGTTACATATCTAGCTAAAGTTAATTAAATTCAAAGATCATACGTTAATTTAAGAAGTCGTCCAATCTTCCCAGCAGTTGCATGATATACATCTTGAGGTGTCTGTAGATGCCTTTCTCTTAGCAGCCTATCCAAAATGCTAGGCCTTGTTCTTAGTCCAAACTCAGTACAAAGTCGTCTTTGCCTTGTGGTAGCAGGTTCGTTAAATATCTCTTTAAATTGATCGTCAGTGATGTGATGATATCTTGATGTTGCTGGTACATCCTGAGAGAAGTTGGTAAGTGATTCTCGAGAGGCTGTACAAGTGCGGCAACCTTTATTGGCATTATGTCGTAATACACCACACATGTCATTCCCTTGTGGTAAATCAGCAGTTACGACACCTAAACCAGCTATCACCCAAGCATCTTGGCCATTCACTTCCATTAATTTTCCTTGTTCGAATTCTTTCATTTCAGAAATAAATGGCAACATGAATTCATTGAAATTACCACCGAAAGGAACAAACCCGAGAACAAAGTGATTTTTGAGCAACTTTCTTTGACGGGCAGGCATATTTCCAAACTGCACATAAACACCTCCTAACGAATGATAAACATTCCTAAATGTTCCAAAATCATCGTAGTATATGTCCAAAAACAGCTTATAAACCGGAATTGTTGGAGATGGTGGCTGCCTTATGGAAATATATTCCGAAGGATGTTGATAAGAGAACGTTGCATCACGAATGCGCCAGTGTGTATGATGTTTATAAAGTATTTCGGTAATTCGTAGTGTATCTGCAGCAACCTTTTCTGAAATTTGTGATGTTGTTATTGTCAAGAATGGTTCATCTTGTAACCAAACTTCTCCGGAAAGAGAGCGATTTTGTCTTAATTCTCCCTTAAAAGTTCCAGGCAAGTCACTATAATCTAGAACTTTTTGGATTCTCAGCCGATACTGTTGGTTCTCTTCATTTAATAATATCGCTCTCAATCTGCCAAGTTTTCGCTCATTGTCGTAATAGTAAACAAAATCGCCGCATTGGTATATCTCTATTATATACATATGAAAAAAGTGTTAGTCTCTTGTACTTTATTGCTTCGCCTCTCTACCATCAGCTTGCATTTAATAAATAATTACCCCCTGATATCATTAATTGTTCTTGACCGAAAAGAGGTGACTCTGCCCATAAGGTACCATGCCAGTACTCGGATTTTGTTTTTGAATCGACACCAGCACCAAAATACATTTCCTTTAATAGTGATGGGTTGTTAAGAACATTCCAAATGATATCACTTATTGAAAGTTGATATGCCATCTTTGAATCCTTTAAAGTTGATGGTGTTTTTTTTGATGAAATTGAGATAGATTTTGCTGATATTGAGGGAAGAGGAAGACGCTCCCTCCATGCTCGAAATCTCCGAATATTCTTTACAATATGATCTCTATTAAATTCTGGTCTCATGATAATGTCAACAAGATCTTCATATGCATTTGTTGAAATATTATGCTTATAAATCCAACAAAATAAGGCAGCAGTAGTTAAATTTTGAAAATATGGAGCAAAATCACCATCATAAGATGGTAACTTATCTTTAGCCAATGCTTCATCAACGAATAGCTTTTCTTCTGAGATATCAGAATCATGTCTTTCTTCATTATCTGACGACATTGTTTCATATTCTTCATCACTTTCTAAGGACATTATATAATCGCTTTCTGTTTTATTCTCTGATGATGTTGAAATCATGTTGGTATCACCTTCTTCATTATTGCTTCGTTGTTCTAAATCATCATCATTATCGTTTCGTTGTTCTAAATGATCATTATCGCTTCGTTGTTCTAAATGATCATCATTGCTTCGTTGTTCTAAATCATCACCATTATCGCTTCGCTGTTCTATATGATCATCATCGCTTCGTTGTTCTAAATCATCATCTCCGTCGCCATATTCATTATACTCTTCGCCGCTAATATTATCATCTTCAAAATCTTTTTGTACCATTTTTTCATTGTCATCATTATCCGATAATAAAAATCTGTTGGGCAACCTTCTAAAATTATTACGGATACGAAAAGGTAATGTAGCAATATTCGCTTTTCGAGGTTTATTTCGTAACATGGCTATGATAATAATTATAATAAGGAATAATAAAATGAGTAAATTTAAAAAATGTCCATGCGCGTTTGTGTATTTAATTCATTAACTGCTTTTATAATATTTTTAATTGGAAATCATAGTATCGCGACCGCAGCACATAAACGGAAATTTTGGGTTAACAAATTTCTCATTAACGGAAATTTTGGGCAATGATCTGGTTACATGTAAAGAAATTTGTATGAAATCGTGACCGCAGGACATAAACGGAAATTTATAAACGGAAATTTATATTGAAATTTCGAGAAAAAAAATTGTCAATGGTTACATTAGTTCTTGGATCACAGTACATTAATGGAAATCTTGGGGAAAATGATCTAAAATTGACGTGTTAACAACAGTTACATGCAAAGAAATTTTGTATGAATATCGTGCGTGACTGCAGAACATAAACGGAAATTTAGATTACTAATTTCTTAAATTTTGGGAAAATCGACATGCAAAGAAATTTTGTATGAATATTGTGACCGCGGGACATAAACGGAAATTTGAATTGATCGGAAATTTTCTTAATGGCTACATTGGTTCTTTACTTACAATGCATTAACGAAGTTTTGAGGCAATGATCTGAAGAGTTGACTTCTTTAACGGTTATATGTAAAGGAATTTATATGAATATTGTGACCGCAGGACATAAGCGGAAATTTAGATCATCGAATTTTGGGATAATTGATCGGAAAAAAAATTCGTTAATAGTTAGTTACATTAACTAATGAATTATATAATGAACAACATCGTAACTATAGAAATTTGGGTTAACAAAGCTCTTGAATTTAGGATTGATGTTTTGACGATTACATGTAAAGAAATTTATATAGGCTGCTGGACATAACGGAAATTGGTTAACAAAGCTTTTCTGAAAAATTAACATTACATTTTAAGAATATCGTGATCGCAGCACATTTAGACAAGACAAATGATCAGAAAAAAATTGTTAGCAATTCGTGTTCCAGTTTATATGAAATTTTGATTTTTATGATTTTAAATTATTACAATCAATTATTATGATAAAATCACTAGTTGTGAGCTTTACAGATATATACAATTATAAAATTACATAAGATTTATTTTTTTATTGAAATAAATTGAAAAGAAGGTGGATATAATATTAATGAGATATTAATTTCATATAATGGCAATATCAATTCTAACAAATAATTTTAAAGTGTTAAATATTTCAAATTATCACAAAATATTAAAGAATCAAATGATCATACTTTTTTCACCATCCGAGCCCAGTCTCCCATGGTCTTCGCTCGGTTGTTACGAGACGGACGTTTCCGTTTCTTTTTAATGTTGGTCTGGAGAAGATCGTTCGATCGGGTTTGTTCTTTTATTAGATCGTCTAGCGAGATCAATATCATATTATCTATATATGAAAGAAACTATTTGAATATTATCATACGTTATTTAATGAATTAATATACCAGGTATTTTTTTTTATACCTGTTTCTTCTTTACTAGGTTTGGGAGAGGACATTTTCTTTCTATCTTTTTTTATTAGAAATCTAAAAACTCTGATCTGAGATGTGGTATTTTTATATGTAACTGATAAGATATGGACAGTCAAACTTTAAAAAAAATATCAATTGAATTCTTTGGGAAAAAAGCACAAAGTAAATTTTTTTATAATATTACGACTGTGATATCATGACTGCACTATATAAAAGGAAATTTGGGTCAACAACTTGAAAAGTTTTTTTTAAAACTTCATTACATAATTCCGAGATAGAGAACTAATGTAACAAATTCTGTCAATGCGCTGCAGATAAAAATCAATGTAACCATTAACAATTTTTTTTCCTGATCAATTATTGATCTAAATTTCCATTTATTTATCGCGACCACGATATTCATGTCAAATTTTTCAGATCATTACCCTAGATTCCACCAATGTGCTGCAGATAAAGATCTTTTGCAGATAAAGAATCAACAGAACTGTTGACAAAATTTTTTTCCGATCAATTTTTTGATCTAAATTTCTGTTCATGTCCTGCGATCACCTTACATGTAACCGCAATTTTTCCATTTCCCAAAATTTCATCAATTTACTTTACATTGCACTAATATTGCACTGTTAAATATTTAATATAATATTTTTTCTATTAAGATTAAAAGAATAGTTAATAATTTATTATCAATCCTAATTATTAAAATAAATATATAATATATTAAACTTATGAAAAAATGTACTCTATTTAAGTATTAGGACAGCATAATATAGTACGTACAGTATAATTCTTCAACCCTGATTATGTAACCATTAACAAATTTTTCTCCTGATCAATTATCCCGAAAATCCGTTTATGTCCTGCGATCACGATATTCACGTCAAATTTTTCAGATTACCCCTGAATTCTATCAATGCGCTGCAGATAAAAAATCAATGTAATCATTAACAATTTTTTTCTGGTCAATTATTGATCTAAATTTCTATTTATTTATTGCGACCACGATATTCATGCCAAATTTTTCAGATCATTACCCTAGATTCCACAAATGTGCTGCAGATAAAGATCTTTTGCAGATAAAGAATCAACAGAACTGTTGACAAATTTTTTTCTGATCAATTTGTTGATCTAAATTTCTGTTCATGTCCTGCGATCACCTTACATGTAACCGCAATTTTTCCATTTCCCAAAATTTCATCAATTTACTGTATACATTGCACTAATATTGTACTGTTAAATATTTAATATAATATTTTTTCTATTAAGATTAAAAGAATAGTTAATAATTTATTATCAATCCTAATTATTAAAATAAATATATAATATATTAAACATATGAAAAAATGTACTCTATTTAAGTATTAGGACAGCATAGTAATATAGTACGTACAGTATAATTCTTCAACCCTGATTATGTAAACATTAACAAATTTTTTCTCCTGATCAATTATCCCGAAAATCCGTTTATGTCTTGCGATCACGATATTCATGTCAAATTTTTCAGATTACCCCTGAATTCTATCAATGCGCTGCAGATAAAAAATCAATGTAACCATTAATAATTTTTTCCGATCAATTATTGATCTAAATTTCTATTTATTTATTGCGACCACGATATTCATGTCAAATTTTTCAGATCATTACCCTAGATTCCACCAATGTGCTGCAAATAAAGATCTTTTGCAGATAAAGAATCAACAGAACTGTTGACAAAATTTTTCCGACCAATTTTTTGATCTAAATTTCTATTTATGTCCTGCGATCACCTTACATGTAACCGCAATTTTTCCATTGCCCAAAATTTCATCAATGTACTGTAAACATTGCATTAATATTGCACTGTTAAATATTTAATATAATATTTTTTCTATTTAGATTAGATTAAAAGAACAATCCTAATTATTAAAATAAATATATAATATATTAAACATATGAAAAAATGTACTCTATTTAAGTATTAGGACAGCATAATATAGTACGTACAGTATAATTCTTCAACCCTGATTATGTAACCATTAACAAATTTTTTCTCCTGATCAATTATCCCGAAAATCCGTTTATGTCCTGCGATCACGATATTCATATAAAGTTTCTTTACTTGTAACCGTTAATATTGCTCGAAATTACCATTAATGTTCTGTGGACAAAGAGCTAATATACCCATTAAGGATTTTCCCGATCAATTATTCCAATAATTTGAAAATTTTGTTGGCCAAATTTCCGTTTATGTCCTACAGTTACGATACTCATATATAATTTCTTTACATGTAACCGTTAAGACGTCAAATTTTCCCAAAATTTTCGTCATAAAGAATCGATGTAACCATTAACAAATTCTTTCGATCAACTATCCAAGATTTAATGTAACCATGAACGTTTTTTTCGAGAATGCTAACCCAATTTCCTTTTATGTGCTGCGGTCACGATGTAATTTTTTCTTAATATTAGGAGAAATCTCTATAAATAAATAAAGATGATGCTGTATTCGTTTCGTCAGGAATCACCTATTTCTTTACGTGACGAATCACCTATTTCTTTACGTTGCTACTAGCACAATACCGATAAGTACCATCTTGTTTGTTTATCATGACTAAACGCAGAGGAGTAACAGAAAAAGGTAATAATATTATATTTTTGATTTAAAATTTATATAGTAATTGCGCCTAATACTATTATAATGATACCTAAAAGACAAGGCAACAAAAGCTGCAAAGACTACAAAAACTATTCGTACATATGTTGCCAACTCTTCACGTAATTATAATAAGGAAAGAGATGAAAGGAGAGAGGAAGGAAGTGAACATGAACAAGATAATTTACATGGACAAGATGTAGATATTGGAGAAGGTAATAATAGACAAGATGATGATATTGAAAGAATTATTTTGGGTAAATACGTTATAATAATTGTTTTATTATTCAATTGAAATGATATTTCTGCGAATTTATTTAAAACTAAATTTACTTCGTTATAATGAAGATATGCTTCCAGAGCAAGAAGAAAGAAATATTGAAAAAGAAAGAAGAGAAAATGAGAAGAAAGAGATGGAGAGGAGAGATAAAGAGAGAAGAGAGAAAGAAAGAAGAGAGAAAGAGAGAAGAGAGAAAGAGAGAAGAGAGAAAGAGAGAAGAGAGAGGGATAGGAGAGAGAAAGATAAAGAACAAGAAGAAAATGAAAATGATGAAAGCGGTTAAAACATAAAATCTGAACATAATTAATGAATATAATTTTATTCTCATTTAATATTACTTCTAGAGAGTGAAGAAGAAATTCCGGTTCAATTTGGCGCAATGACCAATCAATTGCAAATTTGCAATTGGTTGGTCTTACATCCAAGTGTACTACATCTGGCAAACAAAATGCTTGATGCCTCGACGAAGCAGCCATCAACAAATTTGCCACTAACCACCTCGACTTCGTCACCATCTGACAACGTAAAATCCATTTCTTATTTTGGTTGTTACATTCTTACCAATTAAGAACAATCGTTATTACACAGAATTACTGATGTATTATGTATTATTGATATTATTACTGTTTAGGATAATTATCGTCTTATTGACGAAGAAATGAAATGCCTTTTTTTGCGAACTAGAAATCCGCCCGATCATGCGTTTGATAAAATAACACAAAAAATTTTTGGGCATGATGCTTATCAAAGCGTGGCGAAGTCAATTAACGAACGATATCGTAAATCATTTTCCGACTATCGATATCAATTGAAAAATGTACTTTCAACATTAGTAAAAGAATTTTGACAAATTGTAGAAAGGTGATCGATACGTTCATATCGTTATGTTGTTGTTTTATTACAATGATTTAATGATTTAAATTTTTTTCTATTAAAGTGGATATACGGAAAGTTCAGATCCTACCGACGAGGAAGTAAACAATTTCATATCACGTGAGGTGGTTTTAAAGAGAATCTTAAGCCGATACGTTTCAGCCATCGATTTTACAAAATTATCGGAAACTTCACTAGATAAATTAATAGAATTCTCCAGAAAATGCTTCAAAAATAGTCTGGGTTGAAACTGAAAGCGCAAATATCAAAGAAAAGGTTAAGGAGTTAGATGTTATTACAGAAGATCTAGAAATTCCTTCCCGTAGCGGAAGAAACATTGCTAGCTCTTTAAAACTCCATCTTTTTTCATAAATACAGTACATATCACATAAAAGACCGTGATAACATTGATATGTTTTTTATTCCTTTATGATAATAAAGATTACAATATATCATAGCGCCACCACTCTGCTAATAATTCATGTGACCTGATTTCGCGTTGTACGTAGATTTTATTGATTTTTATTGTGCCGCGTTAACCATCTCTTTTTCTTCCCAACTTGTTTACCATTTTTCGAAGCGAAATATAAAACCACATAGACTATAATAAATATTTTTATTTAATATTTTATTTAGTTAAATAACTAGTATAGCGTTTTAATCTTAGATAATGTATCTATACATAAAAGTCAGCGTTTGCGGAATATTTGTGAGGAGAAAGGAATACGACTTGAGTTTTTGCCATCTTATTCTCCCGATTATAATCCCGTAAGAATTTAATCTTCCATTATTTAAAAATTTATTGCTTACAGATCGAGCAAGCATTTTTTTATATTAAAAATTTTTTACGACAACATCGTGATTGGGTAGAATCTGTAGAAAATCCAGTAGACGCGTTAAATTTCAGTTGTATGACAATTGGCAAAAATTTTGCTAAGGCGTGCTTTGAACA
Organism: Rhizophagus clarus; assembly: GCA_015698045.1. NCBI lineage: Eukaryota > Fungi > Glomeromycota > Glomeromycetes > Glomerales > Glomeraceae > Rhizophagus > Rhizophagus clarus. The sequence continues at coordinate 7,500 of BLAL01000205.1, read as the reverse complement.
TCTGGATATTTATAAATTAAAATTAAATGTCAAAATTATTTGAACTTCAAAATTTATTGCTGAATAAAAGGAATTTATTATACAAATTAATAATTTTACTGAACTAAAAGTTATTGATCAGCATTTTTATAGTAAAGAAACAAACAATCTTAACAGAAACCTTAGATTTTAAACAGCCATCAAATTACTGACTTCCATATTGAACAATTTTTTTTTATATTTTCTGCAATATGAATTTAACATTATCATCATATCAATTTGGCATTCAAGATAATATTCAAAAAATGTCTTAATAAATTTATTTAGTGCCAGTGTGATTGATAAAATGCATTATTATTTATTATTATTATAAAAAAATATCAAAACAAAAAAAGAACACGCCACCAGGCGAACCAGAAACCTTTACGCCACAAGGCGAACCAGAAAAAAACTCGTCACCAGACGAACCAGGAAAAAAACCCGCCACCAGGCGGACCAAACAAACTACATAGAATAAAAAATTCGCCACCAAGGCGACCAGAAATGAATTAAAAAAAAAACCTATTCCTCAATTCTTCCAAAAAATTTGATTAAATCGGCCAGCTTTAAAAAATTCTTTTTAAATGGAATAGGTACCTTTTCACCTTTTCGTAAATGGCAATCTTTTTGACTCGTGCGGACTGACCCAACACCTGCAGCATCTTCCCCGGTAATTTTGCTGAATATTCGGGCAGGTATTAAAACCATGCCCGTAATATTCACATAAGTAACACGGATCTTTATATGAGCCGATAGGCGCAATCCAATTTGTCCTGCTAGATAAAGCGACCCCCTCCGACGTGCATATAAAATTTAAATTTGAACTGGGAGCCGGGTTCGAAGAAATTGGCGGGTTCGAGGAAATTGGGGAGATCGAGGAAATTGGTGAGATCGACGAAATTAAAGTCGTTAAGGGAGTTATTGATGATGAGGTTACTGAAGAGTCTAAGGGTAGCGAAGAGCTTAAAGATGAAATTGAATCCGACAAGGATCCGTATGTTGAGACCGGAGGAGAAGGAGAGGCAATAGCAGAGACATTAAAAGGAGAAGTAGAGACAATAGGAGGAGAGATAGTAGATGAAGCAGAAGTAAGTCGTTCTTATATTGTTAGTCAGTATCAAAACATACAGTATCAGTAACCTGATAGAGCCATATACAGCATCAATGCACCCAAAAAAACATAGTGTTAACTTACCTTGGAGTATTGTAATTAACATTTGAATTGTACTAGAATTATTCTTTATTGTTATAGAATGATTAACAGATATACTTAATATATCTTTAATCACGTTCGGGTTATCAATTATATAAAAATCATCGCTAACTTCATTATTATTGTCGATAATAGTAGTGTTATCAATGTTATCGGGCATATTAAAATTAAGACACGTTATTTTAAAAAGGAAGAGTATGAACTTTTTTTTTGATAAAACTTAAAGGTAGGAGGAGAAAATTCTTTTTTTTTTTTTGATAAAACGAAGTTCTTTCAGGTAGGAGGAGAAAATTTTTTTTTTTTAATCATATTTATTTAAAAAAAAAAGGACGTGGGAATAAGATTTTTTCTAAAATTTTTATTTCTTTTTTTTTTTTAAAAAAAAAATAGGAACGTGAAAATAAGTTATTAAGGGAAATCGTTATAAAACTTTATTTTTCTTGAAAAATTAGGGGTATTTATATACAACTAGCGAAGTGTTGGGCCTATCCTAAATGGGAAACATCATTCGAAAATCTCAGTACGGAATTGCTGGGCTTATTCTAAACAAGGCTTATCCTAGCACTGAGATGTTCCTGTTTAGTTGTCTAATTACGGATACCTTTTTATTTGAAAAGTTGTCGTCAATATTTGTTTAGTCACACACCATCAATTAAATTAATATACATTAGTAATCTGCGCCGGAAAGACAACTAAAAAATAAATTCTTTTATATCAATATACATTATACATGACTTGCCGACCAATTATTCTATTAAACACCCGGGAAAGCGCCAGTGGGAAATTTGCACAACCACAAACTATAGCTTTACACAAAGCGATGATTGATGGTGAAATAAATATAGCCATATAATAAGTAAATCAATGGCACAATAAAACACAGCCTTAGATAGAAATAAAAAAGCATAATAATTAGAAAAAAACAGAAAAAAAGATCTCTTTTTTGTAAGTACCAGCCAGTTTAATTAGTACAGTATAACCTGTTCTTCACGCCAAGTACAAACAATTTATCCAAATGAGATTAAATGATAATCTCAGTGCAAAACTGTGATTTTTATTGGTCTACAGAATTTGGTAAAATATGCAATATGCACATGTGTAATTAGCTAATTAGGAATTTAAAGCAATGCTACGATCATTTGACCAGAAGTTTTATACAGTATATGCGCATAAGACCAGTTCAAGAATACCAAGTCATCGAAGGAAAGGGAAATGGATGCTTTCTTGGATAAGGCGCATAAAAAAAAGCATCAGTGATGAAATGAGAGAAGAGAAGCTTCAGCATGAATCATCTACTCAGATATTTCTAACTCGCAGAACCGTTGCCTCTTTCTTTTTAAGATGTTCCTTTTCTATACATGATTCCCATTCTTTGATTTCTACTTTGCTTCTTCCCCGGAGATCGGTTGAGACAGAACTGAAATAATCAATGTAGAGCGAGTTTGATAAAAATCAATTGTAGAACAAGGGCTAATACTGTGAATTGTCTTCATCCATACCGCCTGAAGATACCGAAACTATCTTGTTCTAACTTTGGCTTAGTTCAAATCACTCGCTATCCTAGGAATCATTCCTTTCAGTTCAGTGCTTTAAATAATCTCTTTTTCCTAAAGAATTTATTTTTCGTTCTCATTACTAACGTATTTTGTATTCGTGTTTATATTAAAGTAAGTTGCTCTCTGTTTATAGGAGAGGTTAATTATTAATTATACGACTTAAGATGTTTGAGAAGGTTCAAGGAAAAGATAACTCGTAGTGTTATGATATCAATGCAAACAACTTTTTTTGCAGAAAAAGTTTTTTTTGGTAATAGGTATAACCACGATATAGAATTTTTAAAAAAAAGAAAAAATTGAAAAAAGATTAATTTTACTCGATAATCACAATGTCCGTCATTATATTAATCAAATTTTTTCCTTAGAAAATCTATTGAGATCAATGGTAAAAAAGAAACTTATTTTCGAAATTAATCGTAACAATGTGAGAAAAATATTAATTTTACTTGGCCATGATTTAATCACAATATCCATCATTATATTAATCATATTTTTTTCCTTAAAAAATCTGTATCATATGATGTAATAAGATCAATGGCAAAAAGAATTTTTTTTCTTTTCGTAATTAACCATATTAATCATAGATATAATTTACGATGCAAGAAAAAGATTAATTTTTTTCGATCATGATGTGGTAAGATCAACGCAAAAAAAAAGGGGATAAAAAAAATTTTTTTTTTTTTTTATTCAATTATTTCTTTTTTTTTTATATTGAGATATCATTAAAATGTCTTCTCAAGATCTTGATAAAGAACAAGGAATTCGTAAAAAAGGTTCTCTTATTAAACATTGGCAGCCATCGCAACCGCAATATCAACAACCTCAGTCTCAATGGCCGCAACAACCTCAACAGCTGCAACAACCCCAATCTCAACAACCGCAACAACCTCAATCTCATCAACCGCAACAACCTCAATCTCAACAACCGCAACAATCTCAACCCCAAACTCTACTTCAGTGGCCGCGACAACCTCAACATTTCAATTTCAATGGCCGCAACCACCTCAATCTCAATGGCCTCAACAACCTCAACAATCTCAACCTCATCAATTTCAATGGTCGCAACCACCTCAATCTCAATGGCCTCAACAACCTCAACAATCTCAATTTCAATGGCCGCAACCACCTCAATCTCAATGGCCTCAACAACCTCAACAATCTCAACCTCAATGGCCGCAACCACCTCTACCTCAATGGCCTCAACAACCTCAACAACCTCAACAAAATCAGCAACGTCAATGGCCACATCATGAATACCAATGGTCGCAATCACCTTCTCAACAACCTCAACAATACTTACCTCAATTACCACCTCAACCTCCTCAACAAATTGATGATGAAGAAAAAATAGGTGACCTATAATTGAAATTCATTATTCTTTCTTTTTGTGATATGAATAGTTCACTTACCTTGATATTTAATAATTGTAGACAAAATGCTAAAAGAGGAGTTCTTGAGAATTGAGAAATAATAAATATATCTCCGGATCCCTATAAAACTAAGAAGAAAATAGCGGATGAAATTCGGCCTAATTTTACCCGATTATATCAATTTTATGACCGAGAAATACAGGAAAAGTCAAAGTCCCATATCAACAATAACATCACTGGAATCCTCTCCGGCGACGTCACCACATTCCCCGCTGCGTTCTCCGCCTTTGAAGAGCCGCACTCCAATGTAAATATATAGTAAATCTGTAATATTTATAATTCATATGTTCTGAGCCCATTTATTTTTATTATAGGGATAATTTTGAACGACAACTCATAAATAACAAATTTGGAGTTGCCGTCTCAATATTTTACTAGAGAACGTCACTACCCCAGAAGTCCTTCCCCAAGACCAACGCGAATGTTCCAGATAAATATACGGAACCTAAAACCAGTCGCGAATATAGTCAAAAACAGATGAGTGAAATATTAGAAAATAATTATAGTTCTCTCCCAAAATGGATCTTAGATATCATTTACGTTGAATTAAGAGCACTATTCCTTCGTACTCGACACCTTGATCATTCTTCTAGAAATTCAATGATAGAAGATTAATTAGTAAATTATTTCCGCATTTTTCTAAGAAGAAAGAAAACAAACAAAAAATTAGTTTTATGAGCAAACGTTTTTCGAAAAGTTTTTGATGGATGGAGGAGCGAATTATGGTCGAATATAGGTTTCGCATATCAGAATAGTTGCACTAACGATAATATTTCCCAGTTAAAATCTAAAGTTTCAGTTTCAACTATATTTCGTCAGTGGTTGACATGTGTTTCAAATGAACTATCAGAAGAAATGGAAAGAGCGCTCTAAAATGTTATTATTTACGGGATTAGATGTTTAAGTGAGGAGGTGGATGATGACAAGACAGCTCGTCGCAACTTTTTATGGCAAATACAGATTTATACACAATAAATTTGGACTTTGCTTGTACTGATAAAATAGATGTTACAAGATCAATGGAGCTGTCTCATTATTACATAAGTGCTGCAAGGTCATTTCCCGAAGATGATGACGAAAAGAATGATAATGATGAAAGAGAGCAAAGAAAGCATAAAAAAAAGTAACTAAGAAGATTGAAAATTAAGGAGGCTAGTGAGAAGCGTTATTATAAATTTTATATAATATATTTTTTATTATGTATCATTTTACATTTTTATCACGTCCTTTATTTTTATATTTCTCCAAATGGAGAGGACATTGTAGCTGGAGCTGTGGTGACGATAATACTTTAAGGTTCTGGAAGATTTTTAATACTCTAAGAACAAAAGGGATAGAAAATAAATATTCGTGGAAACTTGATGGTCTTATAATGTTATAGCGCTTTGATTTTTTTTATTTCGATCAATAGTTTATAGTAATATTTAGCATAGAAGAGCTATAATTAGTAATTATACTTAACATTTACATTATTAATACTTTATTATTAACACTTTTAATCATAAATAAAGTTCATATCAATAATTTTGCTTAATATATATATAATTTATTCTTTGCTGAAATGTATTGAATTGTGTCCGAATAGTAAACATATCATGCAAATAATCGTCTACCGATCGTGGATCAATTTACCGATAAAATCGTCCACGAATTATTATTAAAGTCGTTCCGATTTTTAAAAATTTATTAACCATGTCGATAAAATTTAGTAAATGTATTGAATAGAATAATGTCTCTAATACATTTCAAATACTGTATATTAAAATATACATTCGTAAATAAAATGAGACTACTTTTACTGGACAAGGCAATTTTTTCAAGATATCGTATGATACTTTTATGATATCATAAATGTACTTAAAATTCGAATTTAATATGGTTGTAAAGACATTTTACATAATAAAAAATCATTTTGAAAAACCACATTAGAACCCATTTCCGATGCTTACCAGAACATCATAAAATATGTCATCCTGACAATGTATTTAAAACCATTTTATGATAATTTCACAATTTTGTAAAGATTGACAGAACATGATTATATATTTTAAAATTGCCAATAAATTATTTTATTATACGGCTAAATAATAATACATAAACTACTAGTATAATTTACAAAATAGAAAAATTCCAAAGAAACGAACTGTTAGTAATAGTACATTAAAAAAAAAAAGATTTAAAAAAAAAAAATGTTATAAAATACCCACCGAAATCTACACCCCTGAGCTCCAGTTGAAATCCCATGCTTTGAACCTGTCTAAAAAAAGAACAAGTGTTAGTACATTCGTTTAAAGGTAGTAATTAAAAAAACTCTTCTCTTACCAAATTCTCAATATCTAAAATCATATGGAAAAATACATCAAAGTATTATCAAAAAAAATATATTTTTTCTTTCGAAATTGACCACCATATTAATCATACTCGATCATGATGTGGTAAGATCAATGCAAAAATAAGGAATGAAAGAAATTGATTTATAATAATAAAAAAAATGAGAAGAAAAAAAAATTTTTGACTCACATTTTAACCTGTAGAATCATCATCAAACAAGTTTTATAAAATGTCTTCTCAATATCGTAATAAACCTATACAAGAACAAGAAATTCGTAAAAAGAATTCTCTTATTAAAATTTGGAAGCCTTTGCAACCGCAATCTCAACAACTCTGTGGCGGCGACATACGGAAGTAGTCAAAGTCCATAGTATATTTTTATGTAATCTTGCTTAATCGTTATAAAAATATCAGAATTTTATTTAATATATGGGCAGCACGTTATACATATTAAAAGTTGTAAAAAAAAAAAAAAAGTTTAATATTTGCGGTATTGCAGATGAGTTGCGATACCACAAATGAGTTGCGGCAATGAAGTGACGATATCAAAATCAATATCGTAATACATCTTTTTTTATCCCTGAAATTACCAATATCGTAACGATATCAAGACTATACCGATCAGATATTTTTTAAATAAATGTTGTCACGATATCTCGGCGATAAATTGTGGGATGAAGTGACGATATCAAATCAATATCGCAAATATATCATCTTTTTTTTTGAAATTACCAACATCGTAATGATATCAAGGCTGTGCCGATTTGATATTCTTTTGAATAGATATCGTCACGATATTTTCGCGATAAATTATGGTGATGAAGTAACGATATCAAATCAACATTATAACAATATCATCACAGAAATTGATACCATTATGACATGAAATTTATATCGTACCCGTATCAATTCAACATCGCTCATATTTTCAAGGTTTCTGTAAAGTAAAAAA